>CM039512.1:11785600-12052433 GCA_022432975.1 Begonia masoniana | reverse complement strand
AATCAAAATGGTGATTGACACTTGGCAAACTTGTGGAAGAGACACGTCATGTATCCCATTTCCCTTCTCTCTCTTCCTCCTACGTAACATTCCCTCTCTCTGCTCTCTTTCTTTTTCCTCCTCTCTGCTTCGCTCTTTCGTTGAAGAAAACCAACGCAAGGAGTTTCTTCCTTCTCTGATTTTCCTCCTGCTTTTCCGGTCTAAGGTAATCCTATTAGATCGAAACGATTTTATTTTTATTATTTGCTAGTTTCGTGAGGTTTGGTTAATGGTTCCGTTTATGCATGCTATAGGTTCGTGATTTTTTTTTTATTAATTCGAGAGAGTTTAATAAACAACATAGAGAAATAACCATCAACACGAAGGAATAGGAATTAATTACTTGAATTAGGATTATTAAATAGGATTAGCTAAGTGAAATCGGAACCCTGGAATTATTCTCACCATATAATCTTAACTTTTTACATTCGAATCTGTTATTTAAATTGTTTAATTTATTTTATTTGAATTATTTTAGTTTAAAATCATAAATCATCAACATATTATTTCTTTTCAAATTAAACTGAAATTTAGATATTAAATACTTAACGTATTTATTCCTCGTGGGATCGACACTCTTGCTTGCACACACTTTACTACTTTTGCGACACGTGCACTTGCGTGTAATTATTCGCAACAAGTTTTTGGCGCCGTTGCCGGGGAGTTAATTTTGTTATTATTGAATTATTTGATTTTAGTTTATATTTGAATTTTCTTTTGCTGCTAGGCTTAAATTGCATTATTTGCACATTACAGGTGTATGCGAAAATTAGGTACTGCCAACCTAATTCCTATCCACCTTGAAATTGAACGAACCTGCCGTAGAAATCGAAGGGAAACAAAGCAAGCAAATATGGCAGATAATCAAAATGCAGATGTACAACCGATTATCGTGTAACGCCCGGGATTTTTAAGAGAAAATAAAATGATAGGTAATTGTTTAATAAATAATTGTTTTAAGTAATTTAAAAGAAAAGCGAATAAATTTGGTTAACCTAATTGGTTAATTAATTTAGATTTGGGCATTTCCAGTGAAATTAAGCCGTGGGTTATAATTAAGAACGAGATTTAAGGGAAATTACGGAAGAGCAAAACGGTATATTAATGTTTAATAGGAATTAATATTATAATAATAATAATAATTATTATTATTATTTTATTTTAATTAAATACAAAAACAACAAAATCTGTTGTTTTTGGTTGTGTTCGAGCCCGACGACCCGCGAGCGAAGAACAGGGGAGACGAGGGAGGAACGGCGATGCAGCGCCATTCACCGGCGACTTCCGACTCCCTCTGGCCAGACAACGGCGGCAGGAGAACTCCGGCCCGTCTCGCGCACGAACAGAACCGATAACTGATTCTTCGCCCTGTTTTTGGTTCTTTTGGAGGCCGAGGGCGTCGAGCTCGATTGAGCTCCGACCACCGGCCATTTTTGGCTAGCCTCGGCGTCAAATGACAGGGCTTAGGCCGGCGAAGGTCGCCTGGCCGTGTTGTGCTCGAATTGAGCGAAAAATCAAAATGCCCTATTTTGGCATTTCGGGTTTCGTGTGTGTATCCTTGAAATTTTGATTAGTTTAGGCTAATTGTGGTCGATTGGTGAGGAAATGGGTAGAATTTGATGAAAAATTGAAAAGGGGGAAAATTTCCAGTAAAGGGCAGAATCGGGTTTTGCTGCATTTGACCTAGTTTCGGTCGTTTGTTTTTAAATTCCTTTTGACAAATTAAAATAGGTTATTAGAGGAGTACGTGGCCGCTGGAATCGTTCGATTCCGATAACCGTTGCGAAAGTTACGCACGTTTTAAGTTTTGAGTCGGTTTTACCAAACCCAAATTAGTGGCCGTTTAGTTAGGTTTTAGTTGGATTAAAGCTTTAAGAAATTTCTTTAGTTAAGGTTTTGTTAATTTGGACGTTTAAAAGCTTAAATTAGTTTTAACGTCAATGTTGTGTTTTGCCTCAGACAAACAACGCTCGTAGACGGAGCTTGAGCTGCTTTGGACACGAGGTAAGTTCTCGTGACTTACTATGGCCGATTGGCCTACACCGTACGTCGATGTCGCGTCGAGGATCATTGGTGAATTGCTTGTTTAAACGCTTTGGGTTGGTAGCTAGGATTAGTTTATTTATAGATTATGTCTTTCTATTGTCTCGATGGTATGTATGTTATATGTTTATGTTATGCACGTGTTCATGCATCATAGTTTTCAACTAAGCATAGTTTTCAAGAAAAGAGGTGTGGCCAGAAGGTGGGGCTATTGATCTATTGTGAAGGCATGACAGGGGCTTGTCACAGTACCACATCGTTTTTAAGAAAATGAATTTCTGCATTATGTTTTCATGAAAAGAGGTGTGGCCAGAAGGTGGGGCTATTGATCTATTGTGAAGGCACGATAGGGGCTTGTCACAGTACCACATCGTTTATAAAAAAAAAATGTCGCATGATTTATGAACTCATATGCACAGCATGCATTAGCATTTACGTAGAACTTGCTGAGCCTTTAGCTCATAGATTGTCTGTATGGTGTAGGTGATCCTGACATAGGTGAGGACGAGATCCTTCCACCTGAGGAGTGATGCAGTTGACGGAGGATGGCTCGCGGGGTGTGCTGGCGCAGTCAATGCTTGACCGACCCGTGGGGAAGTATGTATAGGTTTTGAGGGTTTTTGGAGTGTTTTGGGCTGATGGTGAATTGTGTAGAACATTTTAGGATGCTTTGTTCTGGTTAGGTGTTAGATTTTTATGTTGATGTTTCAAACGTTTTGTTTAAGCCATTAATTTAACGTTATGGGAATGTTTTTAGTTTAATTGTATAGTTGATACATTTTAGGGTGTTTGGTTACGTTTAGTTGATAGATTTGTTTTATAAAACGTTTGTTAAGATTTTTATTTGGATTTTTATGAACTGCTTGGTGATTTTGTAAACAAGAGGATATGTCACACTTTTAAACGGAACCATGCAGTTCGTTTTCATGAAAATGTACTTCATCTTAATCGTGTTTAGAGTCGGTTTTGGGCAGAGTTACGAGAACGTATGAATGTTTGGAAAGTTTATGTAAAATGTATAATTGAAATGGAGATAGAAATGATATTGTGAAGAAGTGATAAGTTGATAAATTGAGAAATGATAGAAGGTTGAGTGGTTTTATGTAAACTTTTTTTGTATGATAAATGAATTTTCTTTAAAGGTTTTTGAGGATGTTTTTAATTGATTTAGAGGCTTAAAAGAAAAATTTTATACGGGAGATTAGGAATAGTGTAACGGGGTCGTTACAGTTATGGTATCAGAGCCCCCGGCTTTTAAAATCGGTTCTGTAGACTGCTCGACTGCACAGCCACTACGCGGACATCCTTCATCAACTGTAAGTCTGTTTATAGCTTTATTTGATTTTATTTCTTAGGATTATTGTTTTGATTTTTATAGGATTTATATGAAAATGGTTTGAGGAAAGGATCCTAGAGACGACGCGCTAGATCGACTTACGGAGTTAATAGATCGCCAGTCCCAACATATAGACCAACAAGCTCAGCTCATAGATATGCAATCTCGTCAGCTCGGGATATTAACAAGCCGACGGAAGCGCGTGCGAGGAACTTCTGGAAAGCCTCTGTGTCCTGAATGCCAGAAGGAGCACTATGGCAATTGTAGATTGGGCACAGATAAGTGCTTTCGATGTGGAGTGATTGATCATTACTTCAAGGAGTGCCCGAGACCTGGTAGGGATAAGAAGAAGGTTACACCGAGGGTAACTGCCCCGAACAAAGACGAGGATAACGGCCAACCATCAATTGTTCCAGGTATAGTTTTGTTTCGACAATTAATGAATGAAGAATATTAGTGTGGGAATGTAGTATAGAGATAAAATTTGGAGATGGTAATTGTGTGATAGGTTGAAGTAAGCTTAAAAATAGAGAGGAGTACAACTTACGGGATATAAGGCTTAAATAAATGGAACTAAACCCTACTTGACAGACCCTTAGGGTTTAGAATATGATCAATCGAGAAGGAATTTGAAGTTTAGATGTAAGATTTACCAGGAAATATTCTAGATTGTCAGGGTACCGTTAGTACGTACAATTAGCAGAAATTTAAATAACCTAGATCCACAGGAAGTTGCACACTTAGAATTGAGTTACCGTAAAAAGGATGTAGCTTACGAGATGTAAGATTTAAATTTATAGAAAAATGAACCCTAGTTGATGAAACTCAAACCCTTAAAGTTTTGAAGTGTAAGAAATTAAGGGGTAAGTTAAGATAAAATATAGAATGCATTTGGAGATGTCTTAGGTTCTCGAGGTATACTAAGTGCAATTAAGCAAGTAAGAAGATTTAGTAAGAACTTGTATACCCTGGATCCATGAAAAAAAAAAAGGTTGAAGTATCTAGATAAGAAAATCATATTCCAGAGCTTACCTAGTGTATTGTTGATAGGATATGAGAGTGACCATTATGGTTGTGGTGTAGAAGGATGTGACAGATTAATACAAGTTGCGGACGTAAGATTTAAGTGATCGGATAGGAGTGGTCGTATCGACCAATATGGAGGCAAAGAATAAGGAGATTTACTCCGAGTTGGAAAGTTATTAAATCTCAAAACGTTAGAGAATTGAAGTCATGTGCATGGTGATACTCTAGATACCGAAGTTTACTGTTCTCTAGGAAATGAGTACCACCAAAGACACCTTAGGAGACTAATCCACAAAGGAAGATATTAATCTGTGAGAAGATTACAATCGACTTATTAGGTGGGAGGTCTAGCAAAGTTAAAAATAATCGACGAGTTGTGGACATGTCAGGCAGTTAGGGTTGCTTGATTGGATTATGAAGCATAAGATATAGGAGTTAAGTTGTAAACCTATAGTTGGTGCAATTTAAGTTAGGAGCCACAACATGAAGCTGCCTCCGGGATGAAGGTAGAAGTATTAGTGTTCGAGGAACTATGAAGGTTATCATTAAAGAAGAGGTGTTTCAAATTATTGGGGAATGAAAGGGTAGGATTTGAGGACTTGAGGAGAATTGGGACGAAGGCGTAAACTCATCTACAACAAGTTCGCAAACAAGAGGATAGTTGGATGAATCGTTGCATGCGAATCAAGTAGACAAGTAAAATATTTAGAACCTGACTAGAAGGAATAAAAGATAGTAGGCTAGTTGGTAACTTCGAAGAAGCCCTTGTGGGATATTAAGAATAAGTATAGGGCAGTGTTTAATTAAATGAAGGGTTTAGATAGGAAGTTCAGTTCGAATGTTAGAGTCGTACGAGTTGAGGGATTAGTGGGTTATCAGATGAGGAAAGCAAGATCTTGCCTGAAAAACATTTAAGTGCATTAGGAATAAGACTAAATTAGGAAATTCCAAAAGCTCGACCCATATGTACCGAAGTCGACGCCAAAGATTTTGTAAATAGCTAAGGTTAAGGTTGATAAACGTAAGTGTGTGAAGCAGATCATAACTAGAGGAAATAGAGACTATGTGGCGTAAGATAAAATGGGCGGTTAGGTAGACTTTTGAGCTTTGGAGTGTATCATACGAATAAGTGAGAAGATTAACTAGAGTAAATGAAGGTTGGAATAAGAGTCAATTAGTTAAGGTTATAAAATTCTGAGCGTATTGGATGAGAGGAAGAAAGAGTTGCGCGAAGATGGTGCAAGTGAGGTTAGAATAGGAGGTATAGGAAAGTTTCAACTCGTAAGTTACGTCGATTTCCTTGTGCACTCTTTAAGGTGTTGGGTGAATAGTTTAACTAATTTGTCAGTGATTGATGAAAACTGAGGCACAAGTTGGACAAACGAGCGTTATAGACGTAATTATAAAGACTTAGAGAATACTTTGAAAGAGAAGGGGGTAAATTTAAGTATTCAGAGTCTCGAATACTAGGATTGTGTTAGAGTGACTAAAGGAACGTCATGTTTGCCCGATGTCCATAGGTGTATGAGTGCGAGTGATGGATTAAAAATTTGACGGTAAGGTATTAGAGGACTTGGAAGTGGAAGAATTAGGATAAGAAGGCTATGTATTAGGTCCTTCGTATTAAGTAAGAGAATAAACTTCGAGGAAATATGATGACTATAGATGCGTTAGATTGATGTGGTATGAGAAAACTAGGGAAACAATTGAATTTAATTCGAGGAAAACTAGAGTGGAGGTTGAGTTGGGAGAGAATTGAGAGATTAAGTGATGATGGATTAGGTTGAAAGCAATGGACGTATGAGTGGTTAAGTTACAAATGTATAGTTAGGAGAATCACAACTTTGAAAATCTAGGAATCGTCATTACATGATAGGTGATTAAGGCTATAATGTAATCAAGATTTAGTATTGCAACAGTAATTACGGTGGTAGCATTGGAGTGAGAAATAAGAGGATTGACTAAGCAACAATTTTGAGGACAAAATTTCATTTAAGGAGGGAAGGATGTAACGCCCGGGATTTTTAAGAGAAAATAAAATGATAGGTAATTGTTTAATAAATAATTGTTTTAAGTAATTTAAAAGAAAAGCGAATAAATTTGGTTAACCTAATTGGTTAATTAATTTAGATTCGGGCATTTCCAGTGAAATTAAGCCGTTGGTTATAATTAAGAACGAGATTTAAGGGAAATTACGGAAGAGCAAAACGGTATATTAATGTTTAATAGGAATTAATATTATAATAATAATAATAATAATAATAATTATTATTATTATTATTATTTTATTTTAATTAAACACAAAAACAACAAAATCTGTTGTTTTTGGTTGTGTTCGAGCCCGACGACCCGCGAGCGAAGAAGAGGGGAGACGAGGGAGGAACGGCGACGCGGCGCCGTTCATCGGCGACTTCCGACTCCCTTCGGCCAGACAACGGCGGCAGGAGAACTCCGGTCCGTCTCGCGTACGAACAGAACTGGTAACTGATTCTTCGCCCTGTTTTTGGTTCTTTTGGAGGCCGAGGGCGTCGAGCTCGATTGAGCTCCGACCACAGACCATTTTTGGCTAGCCTCGGCGTCAAATGACCGGGCTTAGGCCGGCGAAGGTCACCTGGCCGTGTTGTGCTCGAATTGAGCGAAAAATCAGAATGCCCTATTTTGGCATTTCGGGTTTCGTTGTGTATCCTTGAAATTTTGATTAGTTTAGGCTAATTGAGGCTAGTTGTGGTCGATTGGTGAGGAAATGGGTAGAATTTGATGAAAAATTGAAAAGGGGGAAAATTTCCAGTAAAGGGCAGAATCGGGTTTTGCTGCATTTGACCTAGTTTCGGTCGTTTTTTTTTAAATTCCTTTTGGCAAATTAAAATAGGTTATTAGAGGAGTACGTGGCCGCTGGAATCGTTCGATTCCGATAACCGTTGCGAAAGTTACGCACGTTTTAAGTTTTGGGTCGGTTTTACCAAACCCAAATTAGTGGCCGTTTAGTTAGGTTTTAGTTGGATTAAAGCTTTAGGAAATTTCTTTAGTTAAGGTTTTGTTAATTTGGACGTTTAGAAGCTTAAATTAGTTTTAACGTCAATGTTGTGTTTTGCCTCAGACAAACAACGCTCGTAGATGGAGCTTGAGCTACTTTGGACACGAGGTAAGTTCTCGTGACTTACTATGGCCAATTGGCCTACACCGTACGTCGATGTCGCGTCGAGGATCATTGGTGAATTGCTTGTTTAAACGCTTTGGGTTGGTAGCTAGGATTAGTTTATTTATAGATTATGTCTTTCTATTGTCTCGATGGTATGTATGTTATATGTTTATGTTATGCACGTGTTCATGCATCATGGTTTTCAAGAAAAGAGGTGTGGCCAGAAGGTGGGGCTATTGATCTATTGTGAAGGCACGACAGGGGCTTGTCACAGTACCACATCGTTTTTAAGAAAATGAATTTCTGCATTATGTTTTCATGAAAGGAGGTGTGGCCAGAAGGTGGGGCTATTGATCTATTGTGAAGGCACGATAGGGGCTTGTCACAGTACCACATCGTTTATAAAAAAAAAAATGTCGCATGATTTACGAACTCATATGCACAGCATGCATTAGCATTTACGTAGAACTTGCTGAGCCTTTAGCTCATAGATTGTCTGTATGGTGTAGGTGATCCTGACATAGGTGAGGACGAGATCCTTCCACCTGATGAGTGATGCAGTTGACGGAGGATGGCTCGCGGGGTGTGCTGGCGCAGTCGATGCTTGACCGACCCGTGGAGAAGTATGTATAGGTTTTGAGGGTTTTTGGAGTGTTTTGGGCTGATGGTGAATTGTGTAGAACATTTTAGGATGCTTGGTTCTGGTTAGGTGTTAGATTTTTATGTTGATGTTTCAAACGTTTTGTTTAAGCCATTAATTTAACGTTATGGGAATGTTTTTAGTTTAATTGTATAGTTGATACATTTTAGGGTGTTTGGTTACGTTTAGTTGATAGATTTGTTTTATAAAACGTTTGTTAAGATTTTTATTTGGATTTTTATGAACTGCTTGGTGATTTTATAAACAGGAGGATATGTCACATTTTTAAACGGAACCATGCAGTTCGTTTTCATGAAAATGTACTTCATCTTAATCGTGTTTAGAGTCGGTTTTGGGCAGAGTTACGAGAACGTATGAATGTTTGGAAAGTTTATGTAAAATGTATAATTGAAATGGAGATAGAAATGATATTGTGAAGAAGTGATAAGTTGATAAATTGAGGAATGATAGAAGGTTGAGTGGTTTTATGTAAACTGTTTTTGTATGATAAATGAATTTTTTTTAAAGGTTTTCGAGGATGTTTTTAATTGATTTAGAGGCTTAAAAGAAAAATTTTATACGGGAGATTAGGAATAGTGTAACGGGGTCGTTACATATCGAGACTGAGGGAGTCGGGCGACGAACATTGCTCGATTATGTTATGCCATCCATGGATGGGGTTCAATCAGCAATTCGAAAACCTGCCATCTCGTGCAACAATTTTGAAATTAAGCCGGGAACAATACAAATGATTCAACATTGTCAATTTTGTGGTCTGCCTAATGAGGACCCTAAGGATCATATTGCTAGCTTCGTCGAGGTCTGTAATACTTTTAAATACCATAATGTCTCTGAGGATGCTATCAAGCTCAGGTTATTCCCCTTCACACTAAGAGATCGCGCGAAGAACTTGTTGAATTCCTTACCATCGGACTCAATTACCATGTGGAATGAATTAGTGCAGAAATTTCTATCCAAATTCTTTCCCTTTGAAAAGATGGCAAAACTCCGCAATGAGATCACCAATTTTACTCAATTTGATGGTGAGACATTTCGTCATGTGCGACCACTTTCTTATTTTCTTTGGTGCTATTGTCAATCACTACTCCACTCCGAAGTGTGATGGCATTGCACTGGCCTCTAGGATTGACTTCCGTGGAACTAGGTAATGTACCTTGAGGGCGACCATTTAATGCGGCTGTCATCTGGCCCATTTGAGTTTCCAAACTTCAAATTTGAGCTTACTGGTTTTGCAAGGTTGTTCTTGTTTCAACCATAAATTTATTTGTGTGTTCCCCCATTTCAGCAATTATATTACTGGTGCGCTCTTCCATCTTGGCAATTAAATCCTCCAAATTAGATTTTCTTTCTGGAAACGGAGGCCCCGGTTGATTAGCTTGTGGCATCTGTATGGCATTGTTTGGATTCTTCCACGAAAAATTTGGGTGGTTGTTGCGCCCCCCATTATAGTAATTACCGGAATTCTGAAGTGTCGGTCTATTATAGTTTCCCACATATTAGGCCTGTTCAGATAAACCACTAGCTATTTGGTTCCCTTGCTGACAGTTTTCACTAGCATGTGGTCCTTGGCACCACTGACATTGTATGATTGGGGAATGAATTGCATTAGCTGGAGCTTGATTACCTTTGATGTGCTGAGTGAGGGATACAATTTGTGTAGTCAATGCTTTTTTCGCATCCATTTCTGGGGTATTTAGCTGCCTCCTCAAAATCTGACGTTCAACCGGGCACTGATCATTATTGAGGGA
This sequence comes from Begonia masoniana, assembly GCA_022432975.1. Taxonomy (NCBI): domain Eukaryota; kingdom Viridiplantae; phylum Streptophyta; class Magnoliopsida; order Cucurbitales; family Begoniaceae; genus Begonia; species Begonia masoniana. Next base: position 12,042,441 of record CM039512.1, on the reverse strand, counting down.
TAACTCCTCTAACAGGTTGAACGTCTCCACTTCCGTCTTTTATAATAGTGATGCACCAGCTGCTGAGTTGACAAGAGTCCGTGTAGAAACTGATAGGCCGATGAAGAATGTCTGTATTTGCATCCATTGTGGTAGACCATGTTGGAGACAATCTTCTCAATAGGATTTGCCGATTCAAGGAGCTTTCAAGAAGATGCCCCCAACATGGTCTACCACAATGGATGTAAATACAGACATTCTTCATCGGCCTATCAGTTTCTACATGGACTCTTGTCAACTCAGCAGCTGGTGCATCACTATTACAAAAGACGGAAGTGGAGGCGTTCAACCTGTTAGAGGAGTTATCCTCAATAATGATCAGAATTGCATCCCTCACTCAGCACATCCAAGGTAATCAAGCTCCAGCTAATGCAATTCATTCCCCAATCATACAATGTCAGTGGTGCCAAGGACCACATGCTAGTGAAAACTGTCAGCAAGGGAACCAAATGGCTAGTGGTTCATCTGAACAGGCCCAATATGTGGGAAACTATAATAGACCGACACTTCAGAATTCCGGTAATTACTATAATGGGGGGTGCAACAACCACCCAAATTTTTTGTGGAAGAATCCAAACAATGCCATACAAATGCCACAAGCTAATCAACCGGGGCCTCCGTTTCCAGAAAGAAAATTTAATTTGGAGGATTTAATTGCCAAGATGGGAGAGCGCACCAGTAATATGATTGCTTAAATGGGGGAACACACAAATAAATTTATGGCTGAAACAAGAACAACCTTGCAAAACCAGTCAGCTCAAATTCGAAATTTGGAAACTCAAATGGGCCAAATGGTAGCCGCATTAAATGGTCGCCCTCAAGGTACATTACCCAGTTCCACTGAAGTCAATCCTAGAGGCCAGTGCAATGCCATCACACTTCGGAGTGGAGTAGTGATTGACAATAGCACCAAAGAAAATAAGAAAGTGGTCGCACATGACGGAATGCATTCGTCATCATCCGAGTCCACACCAAAGGATCAAGAGCAGATGGCAGCTCCATCTCAGATATCAAAGGAGATCATCCCAAAAGTCCCTTTCCCACAACGCTTGAAAAATGCAAAGTTGGATAAACAGTTTGAAAAATTTTTGAACGTATTCAAGCAGCTTCATATCAACATTCCTTTTGCCGAAGCCCTGGAGCAAATGCCAACATATGCAAAATTTTTGAAAGAGATTCTATCACACAAAAGGAAGATAGAGGATTGTGGTACAATCGCCCTGTCTGAAGAATGTAGTGTCATAATTCAACGGAAACTACCACAAAAGTTGAAGGATCTGGGTAGTTTTACGGTTCCATGTGAGATTGGAAACTACATCTTCGAGCGGGCGTTATGTGACTTGGGCGCAAGCATCAATCTAATGCCTCTTTCTATTTTTCAAAGGCTTGAGCTAGGGGAAGCAAAACCAACTAGAGTAATTTTATAGATGGTCGACCGATCAATCAAACATCCAAGAGGAATAATTGAAGACGTGTTGGTTAAGGTCGACAAATTCATATTCCCAGTAGACTTTGTAGTTCTCGACATGGCGGAGGATTGAGACATACCTATTATTTTGGACAGGCCATTCTTAGCTACAGGGGGTGCCTTGATTGATGTTCAGAGGGGGGGAGTTGAAATTACACTTGCAAGATGAAGAAGTGACGTTTAATGTCTTTAACTCCATGAAGTATCCGACGGCTAGCGATGATATATTTAGAATTGATTCTCTCGACTCAGCGGTGGACGGAGTTTCTCTTCAGTCTAGTGATCCTTTTGAGGTTGCTTTACTAAATCATGATGCGTTTTTCGATTTTGACTCTTATGTGCAGGAATTTATTTCATGGATGGATTCGTTCGAGCCAAATCGAAGAAGGTATTTCGAGAGTTTGGGGGAGCCACCAGTTAGAGTCTTACCTTCTATTGAGAGTCCACCCGAGTTGGAGCTAAAGCCACTACCGTCTCACCTCAGGTATGCATTTATTGGTGCTAACTCAACTCTTCCAGTCATTATTGCAGGTGACTTATCTAAGACGGAGGAGGAGAAATTATTGCGTATACTTCGGACATATAAGGTGGCTATAGGGTGGACACTGTCAGATATCAAAGGAATCAGTTCTTCATTTTGCATGCATCAGATTTTAATGGAAGAAGAGCATCGACCATCTGTAGAGCATCAACGCCGTTTAAATCCAGCCATGAAAGAGGTTGTGCGAAAGGAAGTTTTAAAGTGGTTGGACGCCGGGGTTATCTATCCTATCTCAGATAGTTCGTGGGTGAGTCTAGTGCAGTGTGTTCCAAAGAAAAGTGGGATGACAGTGGTCAAGAATGAAAATGATGAGTTGATTGCATCCAGAACAGTCACTGGTTGGAGAATTTGTATCGATTATCGTAAGTTAAACAAGGCTACTCGCAAAGATCACTTTCCATTGCCGTTTATTGATTAGATGCTAGATAGACTTGTCGGCCACGAGTATTACTGTTTCCTTGATGGATATTCCGGGTATAATCAGATTGCAATTGCCCCAACAGATCAGGAAAAGACCACATTTACCTGCCCGTATGGCACGTTTGCTTTCCGCCGGATGCCTTTCGGATTATGCAATGCACCAGCTACATTTCAAAGATGTATGATGGCTATTTTCTCAGATATGGTGGAGCGATTCATTGAAATCTTCATGGATGACTTTTCAGTATTCGAATCTTCATTTGACTCATGTTTGAATAATCTATCCAAGGTGCTCGAGAGGTGTGTTGAGACAAATCTAGTGCTTAATTGGGAGAAATGTCATTTCATGGTGAAAGAGGGAATTGTACTGGGCCATCGTATTTCAGCACAAGGTATTGAGGTGGACCGAGCTAAAATTGTTGCCATCGAGAAGTTACCACCGCCGATGACAGTAAAAGGAGTGCGGAGTTTTCTAGGGCATGCGGGATTCTACAAAAGGTTCATAAAAGATTTTTCTAAAATCATAAATGATAGAGTAAGTAACATTATTTCTATGACTTACCTCATTGATGGTTTATGGAACCATGATAAAAATATTTAAAATGGTAAAAATTTTGATTACTCAATAATACATGCACACATTTCCAAACTAATGGTTTATACAGATAATAAAACTAGCTTGTTTTCTAGCATTAGGCATAATGATAGGATCCTTATTCATTTTAGTCACTTCGCTCCAAAATATTTTGTCTAAGGACAAGGAGTGATGGTGTTCTTGAGTTCTTTTTTATTCCCTTATTTCTTTTGGAGTGTTTGAGTTTCCCTTTGGTAAGGACTTGTTTTAGTTTCTTTTTTTTCTATGGATCTGTATTATTGGTGCCAAAGTTGCCTATTTTATCTTTTTGCACAGTATTTCTCTTTCTATTGAACTTTGGTAAAAAACACAACAACAAATCACAACTACATTAATCAAAATTGCAACAAATGGTGCCCTTTCACTTTAATTATTTGGTATAATGGCGTACAACTCTTGCTACATTGGATGTCTCCTTTGATCTTTGTGAGTGGCAAACCTTCTTCCCTACTGTTCACTTTGTGGAAAAGGTGAAGAAAAGCTAAACTAATAATCAACAAACCAATCAACACTTGAAGAAAAAAAGACAATAGTGAAAGCTGTTTTGGCAACTCTTTTATCTTTTGTCCTTGACTAGTTCATGACTCCACTTAATGTGATACTTTGTCAACTCTTTATACTTTGTGATTGGTGGTCTTGAACTTCTTCGTGTACTCTATTACCTACAAAACTAGTGTAAATGTAATGGTTAATAACCCTCAATGCTTGCAAGTGAGTGAAAGGCCCTCTTCGGCATTAGACTTAAACTATTACATTATTTTATATTCCTATATTCACTACGTAGATCTCAGTTAATCTCATGCGAGGTATGACTTGATTGTTTGATTTTAAATCTTCTACTACAAACCCTAGACTAAAGCATTAAGTTGGATGGTTGAGTTTGAATCAAGTTCTTCAACCGTGTTTTTGCCTTGGCCAGTCTCTTAGTCGTAACATTTTAATTTAAATTAGATAATTGATATATCTATAAATATTCGTTTAACATCAATAAAACATGAGACATTTTATTTCTCTAGTCAAACTCTTTATGATACCAAATTAATTTCTAGGAATCCAATTTATGCAATCGTAGTTCACAACCATCGGTCTCTCATGCCAATTCCCTCCTAAAGTCGTCCTTGTCTCGAGTCTTTTAGTAACCATATTCAAGGATTTACAATCACTATGTACATAGTTTTTTGTCAGATGCATCCAATATCACAATCACTATTGGCTCCTCACTCCCTATTACAGTAACAATCATGTTTTCCCAAACCATGGCGGCCTAGCATTATGTAGCAACATTAAGTACACCAAGGACTTCTAGTTGTGTGACGGCCCGAATCCGGATCTCGATCAGCAGGATTCGAGAGCCAAGCTATCACTCAGGACGGTTAACGGAAAACGGTAAACGGTGACTATTTTTTTTGACATTTAGAACATTACACACAAGAAGAAAACCTTTACGGGAACTGAAGGTTGGAAGACGTGAAAACAGGAAATAGAAGGAAAAAACCTATTGAAATCAGATTGCAGGAATGCATGGCAGAAGGGATTCAGAATACTTAAAACAGAATCAGAAGACATGTACTATTTTAAACCACAGAAATAACAGACTGAAGAAAACAGGGAGACAGATGTAAACTAAACTTTGGACATTTAGAATATCGGGCAAGGAGAAATCTGAAGAGTGCAGGAAGGAATGTAAAAAGAATCTGAATAATAGTTATAAATATCAGCAGAAAGCAAGAAATAAAGGCGGAAGACATAGGCAGAAAACTGGCGGAAGAAATCTATCGGAAGATGTAGTTTTGAAGGTAGAAGCAGAGATGACGTCAGTCGGAAGATATAGGCAGCAGATGAAATCGGATGAGGTGATGACGTCAGCCAGAAGATGGATGACGTCAGGCGGAAGACATAGGCAGCAAATGAAATCGGATGAGGGGATGACGTCAGCCGGAAGATGGATGACGTCAGCCGGAAGTTGCAGGCAGCAGATGGAATCAGAGGATGTAAACAGTGGGTGACGTCATCGGAAGAGGAGATGACGTCAGACGGAAGACGCAGGCAGCAGATGGAATCGGAGGATGTAAACAGTGGGTGACGTCATCAGAAGACGAGATGACGTCAGACGGAAGATGCAGGCAGCAGATGGAATCGGATGAGGTGATGACGTCAGTCGGAAGATGGATGACGTCAACCGAAAGATACCGACATTAAACGAAATCGGCAGAAGAAAAACCTATAGCAGAACCACTGTTTGGCGGTAGATGGGAATAAGACAAAATGTGAACAGTATCAATCGGTAGACATAGTTTAAATTTTTGACAGGAAGACACACAGATAGAGAGCATAAAAACAGAAGACATAAACGTCTTAGATTCTCAAATCACTTCAAAACATGGTTCTCGAGCACAACAGAAGGCATGAAAGTTGTAGACCTTCAAAACCCGATTCTAAACAAGGTTGTAGAACATACTTTACAATTGACAGATTCAAAGAAACAGACTACATGGATAGTTCCAAAACCAGAAATTATCTATGGACAAACTAACAGAAAATATCCCCAAACAATTCCAGAACATTCAGAACATGAATTCAACTGTCAAATACAGCAGTTTTTAAAACTTAGACATCAAAATCTGTGCATTGTTTTAAAATCTGAGGATCAGTAAAGAACCTAACATATATTTGTAGAATTTCCAAAAACAGAAGTTTTAAATACATAAACAGAACATAGTTTAGAATTTCACTTTCTCAGTCGGAAATTTGTTTGACAGCCACAACCAACCTGAGAGCTCGAACCACCAGCCACCTATTCATCAGATTGAGGCACAAAGTCCTCATTTTTGGGTTCAGTACCTACATCAGAGAGTTCATCTATGAGCCTAAAGCTCAGTAAGAACATATAAAATACAGTGATGCATATGCTATGCATGCGGTTTTCAGAAATTCAGTGACAGTACAGTACATTACATTTCAGTGGCAGAGGGGTATAAGTGGGGCTTATAGGGGAACTAGCGAACAGTGGGTGCACTATCAGGCACAAACAGTTATACGGTACAGTACAAAAACAGATCTGGGGGCCAGTCCCCGTCCCACACTTAACCGAAACATTTCAGTCAGATTTTATCTTGTTTAGTTTCAAACAGTGTACAGAAATCGGTTTTCCATGAACTTTCGGTGAAAACGTGTATGCATGAACATTTTCAGTGCCTGAACTTACAATAGCAGACGACAGAGATAACAGAACCTACTGTGAAGCAAAACACAGACAACTCAGAACATAAACTATAACGTTTCTACCCAGAACAACCCGACAGAAACGAAACACCTAGTACCTCCGTGATGTAGGGCCTTAAGGGCCAACCTACGGTTATGAACTTACCTGTTATCCGCGATGCAGTTAGCTGAAAAGTCTCGGAAATGCACAGATCAGTAACATGCATGTAGAGAAATAAACAATGCTGCAAATGTTAACTAATAACTTGGAAGATTATGCAGTTAACCCCATTCAGACCTGTAGAAAACAACGAATGTGTTTCCATACAAAAACCGAGAGTTTTCTCCAAAAATAACTTAACCTAAAACTTCAGCAAACTCATACTTTTACTTGTCCAAATTTGTTAGCATTAGTAGATGTTTACCTTAGCGGAGGAGCAGAAAGAAATCTGAGGAGATCGAAGTAACTTCGATGATTGTTTGTCGACAGGAAGAGAGAATGCCGAGAAGAGAATGGAAAGAGCAGAGGAAAGAGTGAAGTGGGTTTCACGTAGGAAGTGGAGTATGTCTTGTTCAGCAAGTTGCCAAGTGTCGATGGCATATTGGCTCCATCCCACCAATCACAATTCTTACCTAAACAGCCCCTCCTTTTGATTCTAACCAACTTGTTAATTGATTTGTTTTGGTTCCACATTAGTCTAGTTCTCCACTAATTATTCCAACAATTCAACCAAAACATTCATTGTATTAAAATAATATTGATCCCGCTCATACGATTCGGGAAAATAATTACATGGCAATTAAATGCCGGGTGTTACAAGTTGGCTCTTTGAAAATGGAGCTTCTAATTTGAGTAGTCTATCCACTCAAAAGTTTTATGACAGATATGATAACATTGTGATTGGAGATGCCACGGTCTTCTTACTACCCATATTTGATCTCAACAAGGGGGCAACCTTTTTGCACTAACATACTAGAGATAGTGTGTAATGAGTGGTTGACATCCACTAACAAGTCTTTTCCTATAGTTACTTCTCTATTGTCGATTTCACCACTAGTAAGTGACATCATATATTATTAGGACATTCATCTCCTTCCATATTATCTCTAATTTTCAATCTTGAATTGTCTAGTCAATCAAATTTCCATTTCAATTGCAACTATGTGAAGAGAATAAAATCATAAATTACTTTTATGAAATTCTTAATATCTTCTTCTCTAATGTCTAGAGTTTCGCAATTCAATCTATTGATGGCTACAATATCATGTTATTTTTGTAAATCATTTCAAAAAGTATATATGATTTTATGTACTTAAATGAAAATCTCATATTTTGGTGTGTTTATTGGTTTTAAATAACTAGTTGAGAACTTCTTTAGAACTAAAATTATCACGTTCTATTCATACAATGAAAGAGAATGTCAAAACTTACCTCGTTTTTTGCTTTTCATGGTTTACTTTTTTATTTGATTCATCTACTTCATACTCCAAAACATAATATTTACCTCGAATGATGTCACATCACATTGTTGACCTCTAACATATTGGTCTTATATCTTTGACACTGATATTTACCTTATCAATTGTCCACATACTCTGAGTCATCAACTTCTTTCTCCCTATGTCAAATCTTTAGTTATTCTTCCAAATATAATAAATTGTATTATTTTGGATGTCTTTGTTATCAATAGCTATGTTCACATTGTCCTTATAAACTTATCTCTCGTTATTCCACCACTTAATGAGCCTATCAATGTTCAGATCTCACACCCTTTCGTATATACTAGTCATGCCATGTTAAATTTGTTGAGTTCATTTTTTCATATGCTTCCCTTTAACCTTTAATAGAGCATCAATCTGCTAAAACAACATCACATTGGTGTCCCTCTATCTCTTTTATACAAGCAATGACATTGCATTCATCTCCACCTTGCTGTTGCTATTGAAGGTGGAGATGAATGCAATGTCATTGCTTGCATAAAAGAGATAGAGGGACACCAAGCAACCGGTCTCTCTATCTCTTGATCGGTCTGGTTATGGTCGGTTTTGAGCAAACTAAAACTAAAATGCAATTCTATTTTGTAAGAACCGAATTTATTGATTCGATTTTCAGTTTGAATCATTCAAAACTGACAGTAACCGAACCGAACCGATCAAGCCCTAATTGGTTCGGTTTTCTACTTCTAGTTCTAATTTCTACTTCTCATTGAGAACTAAAAAGTTCTCAGTTCTAAGCCCTAAGTAATTTCTCCTTCTCCCAAGTCTGAAGCTCTCTAAATGGCTTACAACCGATCTCGTTCGCTTCCCTTGACAACTTCTCGAATCTTGACTCTCTAGCTGGCGCTTATGTTGTTCTTTCTCCCACTAGGCACCAGGTACGTTCGTTATATTCTCTGTTGTTCTTTCATTCGTTCTATTTTTTTTTGTTTGGGCAGAGGAACAGCTTTCTGCTTTTCAACTTTTTTTACATAACTAATGGAGATGAAGATAGTGTTTCAATATTGGTGGAATAGTTGAAGGCTTGAAGCGGATATTATTCAACATTTTTTCAGCACTTTTTGGTTTTTGATAACAGATAATATTACTTACTTGATACTTTGGTTTGATTTTATATTTTGCTATATTAACTGTTTTGTTTTTGAACTTATCAGATACTGAGATAGATCTATTATTAAGCAATTTTACTCATCATTTTGGATATTATTCGGTTTTTGGTTAACGAGAATCACCTACTCATCAATGAAAATTTATTATAATTATCTCTTTTTGTCACATTTTTTTAGAAAATTCAAAACTAGAATTATTTTGATTTGATATGTAAACTGTTGTGCTCAAAATTTTGAGTTAGGACATTGCATAATTCTATTTATTGTTTGGGTATATAATATAATTTATATTGTTTTAAAATATTTTTTTAATAATATGACGAACTAGAACTGAACCGATAGTTTCGATTCGGTTCCAGTTGTTTTGTGATAGCCCCCGACCCGATCGGGGTCCGAGGAGCCATCACTCTGGGACATTCAAAACGGGGACCTTTTTTTTTATAAACAGAAACTTTATAGAGAGAGGAAACCTTCTCTGGAATTAAAAGCGAAACGGAAACGATTAAAAAAATCAGACTACAGAACGAGTGATAGAAGGGAAAACAGAGAAACTGGAACTGTGACAGCCCGGAACCGGATCCTGATCGGAATTCGAGAGCTAAGCCGTCACACCGGACATTTAACGGAAAGCGGTGACCATTTTTTTTATCGAAACATTATCGAAACAGACTGAACATTTACAAAACTATACGTAGAGGGGGAGAAGATATTCTCTGGTTTGAAAGCAAAACGGGTTTCAATGAAGGATGGCAGAAGAAAACCAAAATGCAAGAATGTAGACGGAGAACAATTAGGAATCAGAATACAACAAAGTGACAGAAGGAAAGCAAGAAGACAGGGATATTAAAGAGAATCTTAAACTGGAGAAGAAACATACTGTGGAAGGCTACAGTGTATAACAGAAACCATAGACAATCGGGGATGAATAATGGAAGAGAAAAAGGTAAAACAGAAAACAGAAATGGGCGATAAAACATAGAAACAGAATAAAACAGGAAGACGTCGGCGGAAGATGCATTTGCAAAGACAGAAGTAAGGATGACGTTAGGCGGAAGATTAAAGCTATCGGTGGATTCAGATATGACAAAAGACGAACAGTATTCAGCGGAAGAGGCTGAGTAAAACTGGGCGGAAGAGGTGGTGACGTCAGCCGGAAGATGGGTGATGTCAGGCGGATGATACAGACAGCAGACGGAATTCGGATGAGGTGATGACGTCAGCCGGAAGATGGATGACGTCAACCGGAAGATACAGACAGCAGATGAGATCGGATGAGGTGATGACGTCAGCCGGAAGATGGATGACGTCAACCGGAAGATACAGACAACAGACAACACCGGATGAGATGAAGACGTCATCGGATGAGATAATTGAACTGGGCGGTGGAGGTGGATGACGTCACCAGTGGATATACATTTAAACAGCAGTGGACGTGATCGGATGATATAGTCTAAAAGAGGCAGAGTTTGACAACTTTTAACAGAAAGACATACGGGCAGGGAGCTTCAAAACAGAAGGCATAAAAGGGTTTCAAACCTTTAAAACCCGATTCAAAACAAGATTTTTGAAACACACTTTGCAAATGATAGATTTCAATTGACAGATTCAAGAAAGACAGACTGCATGGATAGCTCTAAAATTCGAGACCATCCATGCAAACCTCAAAACAGGAAAATATTCTAAAACATTTCAGAACATTCAGGACATGAGTTCAACTGTCAAATACAGTGATTTCTAAAGCTGAGACATCAGAACTTGTACATTGTTCTAAAAGTAAAACTTCTGAATCAGTACAGAACCTAACATGCAATTGCAGAATCTACCAAAAGAAGAGTTTTTACAGAATTTTACAACACAACCAGAACTTCCAGAAGACTTTACAAATATAGACATTACAGAAAACTTAAACCTCAGGTCAGACATTGTTTTAAAATCTGAGGATCAGTACAGAACATAACCTATATTTGCAGACTTTCCCAAAACGGAAGTTTTTACAACAAAGCTAGAATTTTCAGAAAACTTTACAGATATAGACTATGTTTTAAAAATTTAAACCTCAGGACAGAATTTGTGTCTGGCTGCAGCAACCACCCCCGAGAGCTCAAACCACCAGCCACCTATTCATCAGACTGAGGCACGAAGTCCTCATTTTCGGGTTCAGAACCTACATCATAGAGTTCATCTATGAGCCTAAAGCTCAGTAAGAACATAATAGATATGCAATGATGCAAAATTCTATGCATGCGGTTTTCAAAAATACAGTGACAGTATAGAACATTACGTTTCAGTGGCAGAGGGGTATAAATGGGGCTTATAGGGGAACAGGCAGTGCACGACAGACACAACAGATTTTCAGAACAGATTCAGAACAGAAACAGTAGGCCAGTCCCCGTCCCGCACTTAACCGGTACATTTCAGTAAGATTTTATCTTGTTTAGTTTCACACAGTGTACAAAAAATATTTGCATGTATATCAGAGAAAACGTATATGCATGAACAGTGCTTGAACTTAAATAGGCAGAGAACAGATGACAGAAATAACAGAACATACGGTGAAACAGAGCATAGACAACTCAGAACACAACTATAATCTTTCTACCCAAAACAACCCGACAGAACAGAAAACCTAATACCTCTGAGATGTAGGGCCTTAAGGGCCAACCTACGGATATGAACTTACCTGTTGCTGCAGAGTTGATAGTCCTGAACGTCTCGGAAATGCTCGAACCTGTACATGCACGTTCAGAAAATAAACAAGCTGCAAATGCTAACAAATAAGTTAGAAGAATTTGTTCCAAACTCATTCAAACCCTTAGAAAACAAATCGGTGTGTTTTCATCCAAAAACAGTGAGTTTTACCAAAGTATCACTATCCTTCACTCCAACCAAAACTCACTTTAAACTTGTCCAAACTTGTTAGCATTTAAAAGATGCTTACCCTAGTAGAAAAAAAACAGAAAGGAGCCGAGGAGATCGAAGTAGCTTCGATGGCTGATTGTCAACTGGAAGAGAGAGTGCCGAGAAGAGAATGGAGAGAGAGCAGAGAAGTGAAATGAAGAGGGTTTCACGTAGAAGGAAGAACTTAGCTTCTTCAACAAGTTGCCAGATGTCACTCACCATTGGCAACCTCCCACAAACCTTAATTTCTCCCTAATTTACCCCTCCATGCATTCTAAACTTAGTGTTTAGTTTAGTTACACATTAGTCTGGTTCTCCCTCCACTAAATGCTCCAAATTTACAATAAAATAGTTATTGTATTTATGGCATTTTAAATCCATACGATAATTCAATAGATTATTACACGGCCAAAATGCCAGGTGTTACATTCCACCCACCTTAACAGAAATTTTGTCCCCAAAATTTGCCTAAGCGAATAGGTCTGGATGCTGTGCTTTAACATCTGCTTGTCTTTCCCACGTGGCTTCTTCCACATTATGGTTGCGCCACAAAACTTTCTCCAATGGGACCACACGATTGCGTAACACTTTAAGTGACATATCCAATATCTGTATAGGCTTTTCTTCATAGGTCAGCGTCGGCATGATATAAATATCCACCTATTTCACGATCTGAGTTGGATCCCGTACGCACTTTCTCAGCATTGAAACGTGGAAAACATCATGAACACCATCCATTGACGCTGGTAGCTGTAGTCTGTAGGCCATATTCCCAATTCTCTTCAAGATGGGAAAAGACCCAACAAACCTTGGGCTTAGCTTTCCTTTCTTGCCAAATGTCATTACGCCTTTGAAAGGTGACACCTTCAAAAACACTTCATCACCCTCAGCAAACTCTAAATCTCTTCTTCTATGGTCCGCATAACTTTTCTTCCGACTCTGTGCAGCTTGGATTCTTTGCTTGTTTACAGCTATTACCCCAGACATTTGCTGTAGTATTTCGGGGCCGATAAGCTTGGTTTCCCCAACTTCATCCCAACACAATGGAGATCTACACTTTCTGCCGTAGAGAGCTTCATATAGAGCCATGCCAATTGTAGCCTGGTAGCTATTGTTGTAAGCAAACTCCACAAGCGGTAGGTTTCTACTCCAAGGAGCATGAAATTCCAGCACGCACGACCTTAGCATATCCTCCAGTATTTGGATTGTTCTCTCAGATTGCCCATCCGTCTGCGGATGGAACGCCGTGCTGAAATCCAACCTGGTGCCCAAGGAGCTTTGCAAGCTTTTCCAGAACCTTGATGTGAATCTAGGATCTCTATCAGATACAATCGACACTGGTACCCCATGCAGCTTGACAATCTCGCTAATATACAGCTCCGCATACTGATCCATGGAGTACGTCGTCTTCACAGGTAGGAAATGGGCCGACTTCGTCAATCTGTCTACTATGACCCAAATGCTATTATGGCCCTTAGCTGTTCTTGGAAGGCCAACGACAAAGTCCATTGTGATGTTCTCCCATTTTCATTCGGGGATCGGGAGAGGCTGAAGTGTTCCACTTGGTCGTTGATGTTCAGCTTTGACCTGTTGACATATCATGCAAGACTCCACGTATTTGGCCACTTCATTCTTCATATTCGGCCACCAGAAGTGAAGTTTCAAATCCTGATACATTTTTGTGCTTCCAGGGTGCACGGAGAAAGAAGATGAGTGGGCTTCCGACAAGATATGCTTCCGTAGCTCTTCATCCTTCAGAACATACCACCTATCTCTAAACTTCAGGATACCATCTCCCGAATAGCTGAACTCAGAAGAGACCATAGGTAACTTGCTTACTATATCGGCCATCTTCTTTGAATTGGTCCTCTGGGCCTCCTTAATTCGGTCCAGAACGGTTGGCCGCAACGTTAGATTTGCCAGTACGGCCGATAGTTTAGAAACTACCTCCAATTCAAACCTCTGAATTTCTGTCCTCAAAGGCAATGAGATGGTAGCCAAGGCCGGTTGCATAGTAGACGGAATCCTGCTCAACGCATCGGCTACCACATTGGCTTTCCCTGGGTGGTATTTAATCTCAACATCGTAATCTTTCACGAATTCTAACAACCGCCTTTGCCTCATATTCAACTCTTTCTGAGTAAAGATGTACTTCAAACTCTTGTGATCAGAAAACACCTCACATGATTGTCCATATAGGTGGTGTCTCCATACCTTCAGCGCAAATACAACCGCCGCTAACTCAAGGTCATGAGTAGGGCAGTTTTGCTCGTGGTTTTTCAATTGTCGGGATGCGTATGCCACTACTTTCCCTTCTTGCATTAATACGCATCCCAAGCCAACCTTGGACGCATCACAGTACACGCTGAATTTACCGTCTTCAACTGACAATACTAACAGCGGGGCAATAGTTAATTTCTGCTTAAGTGTTTGAAAACTTAACTCACAAGCTTCAGACCACCTGAACTTAATTTCCTTCCTCGTTAAGCTGGTCATAGGCTTCGCTATCACAGAAAATCCCTTGATGAATTTCTTGTAATAACCAGCTAGTCCGATGAAACTCCGTACCTCACTGGCATTCCTCGATCTTGGCCATTCTTTCATGGCCAGAATTTTGGCTGGATCCATAGACACTCCTTCAGCAGACACCACGTGGCCAAGGAAATTAATCATGTTCAGCCAAAATTCACACTTTGATAGCTTGGCATATAATCGATGTTGTTTTAGAATTGACAGTACAATAGCCAAGTGACCCTCATGTTCGGCTTCACTTCTAGAATACACTAGGATGTCGTCGATAAATACGATCACAAATTTATCCAGATAGTCCTGGAATACTCTGTTCATTAGGTCCATAAATGCTGCCGGAGCATTAGTTAACCCGAACGACATCACCAAGAACTCGTAATGCCCGTATCGAGTCCTGAATGCGGTCTTTGGAATATCATCAGCTCTGACCTTCAACTGGTAATAACCGGAGCGCAAGTCAATCTTAGAAAATACCCGAGCCCCTTGTAGTTGGTCAAATAAATCATCGATTTTCGACAACGGGTACTTATTCTTGATCGTTAACTTGTTCAGTTCACGGTAGTCAATACACATCCGTAGGGACCCATCCTTCTTCTTGACAAACAAGGCGGGAGCACCCCACGGAGAGAAACTGGGGCGCATAAAACCCTTGTCCACCAACTCTTTCAGCTGAGCCTTCAATTCCTTCAGCTCAATTGGTGCCATACGGTACGGATTCTTCGATACTGGTTCCGCACCTGGATATACGTCAATTTCAAACTCAATTTCGCGATCAGGTGGCAATCCCGGTAGGTCATCTATGAAAACCTCTTGGAAGTCTCGGACTACCGGAATACTTTGAAGTTCCACCTCACCTTGTCTTTGAACATCTACCACGTGGGAAAGGAATCCGACACATCCTGACCTCATTAGCCGTCGAGCTTTCAGGGAAGATATAACAGGCATACGGTGTTTCTTCGGTACTGCCTGATAAGAGAATTCTACTTCATTCGGGCGATTAAATGACACTAGCCCGGACCTACAGTTGATGGTGGCATGATGTCTAAACAGCCAGTCCATCCCCAGAATGACATCGTACCCTTTCATACCGATGACAATAAGGTTGGCGTACAACCTCTGGTCTCCTACTGTCACTATATCACCCCGTACCACCTGCTCGGAGTGCATAAACTCTCCGGACGGTAGCATAATGCTGTAGGGCTGGTCTGACAACGTAGAATTAACCTTTTGTCTAACTACGAAGTCTATGGCCACAAACGAATGTGTGGCCCCCGTGTCCCACAAGGTATAAGCAGGTGTATCACATATTATAATTGTACCGGTTATTGCCGTGTGCAGATCAGCATCATCAACATCTTCCATCATTGCAAACACTCTCGGCACGGCTTGACCTGTTCTGGTGTCGGGCATTGGGCAATCCCGAACAAGATGGCCTCCTTTGCCACATCGGAAACATTGGCTGGTAGCAAGCCTGCATTCTCCTTTGTGAGGCTTCTGGCACCGCGGGCATACTGAAAGTTGAGGAGCCCCCATTGGTCTCTTTCCTTTGTCTTGATAAATGATGGCTTCATTTTGGGCCTTTTAATACCCCTGTTTTGTTGCTGTTGAGGTTGTAAATTCTGACCTCTTTGTTGTTGTTGTTACTGTTGAGGAACACTTCGAATAATCCCTCTTGGTGAATCTCTTTGTCTCTGGGACTTTATTTCTAAGGCCTCCAACTGATAGGCCTTGGCCACCACTCTTGTGTACGGTGCCTCGTCAAAACCTCCGGTTGTGATTCCTCGCAGAAGATTTATCTTTAGCCCTTGAATGAACTGGTGTACCTTGTTCTCGTCGGTGGCCACCAGGTGTGTTGCATATCGGGATAATGACTCAAATTTTTGAACATATTCAGCCACTGACCCATACTGTTGCAGCCGAGAGAATTCAACTAACTTTTCCTTCATCACACCCCGATCAAAGTACTTCTCGTAGAAGATTTTCGTGAATCCTTCCCAGCTTAATGCCACGGCAGTGGACTGCACTGTGTCCCACAAAAATCCAGCACTTTCGGTGAGATAGAACGCGGCGTAAATAACCTTCTTGCTGTCTTCTACTTCTGCATAACTGAACATCTTCTCCATAGCTCGAATCCAAGTTTCAGCACGGGTCAGGTCAGTAGACATTCCATCAAATGCAGGCGGCTGGAGTCGCCGGAATCTGTCTCCACTGTTGTCTCGCAGCGCATTATCACGATTGTTATCCCCATGGTTATTGTTTCTATCATCTTCTCGGGCCATCATGCGTTCAACCATGCGTGACTGTGCATCCACCAGTTCGGTTAGTTGGTCAATGGCACGAGAGCTTTCACTTGACTCTTCTTGACGTCCTCTCACAATTTCTAATAAACCCTATAAACAGAATAACCTAATTTAATAAACAGAACTTTGACAGGAATTTAAACACTTACAGTTGGTGGAGCGATCTCACGTGGCGGGTTGCGCAGTCAGACATTTCACAGAATCAGTTTTAAAACCTTATCTCTCTGATACCATAACTGTGATAGCCCAGAACCGGATCCCGATCGGAATTCGAGAGCCAAGCCGTCACACCGGACATTTAACAGAAAGCGGTGACTATTTTTTTTTTATCGAAACATTATCGAAACAGACTGAACATTTACAAAACTATACGCAGAGGGAGAGAAGATATTCTCTGGTTTGAAAGCAAAACGGGTTTCAATGAAGGATGGCAGAAGAAAACCGAAATGCAGGAATGTAGACGGAGAACAATTAGGAATCAGAATACAACAGAGTGACAGAAGGAAAGCAGGAAGACATGGATATTAAAGAGAATCTTAAACTGGAGAAGAAACATACTGTGGAAGGCTATAGTGTATAACAGAAACCATAGACAATCGGGGATGAATAATAGAAGAGAAAAAGGTAAAACAGAAAACAGAAATGGGCGATAAAACATAGAAACAGAATAAAACAGGAAGACGTCGACGGAAGATGCATTTGCAAAGACAGAAGTAAGGATGATGTCAGGCGGAAGATTAAAGCTATCGGTGGATTCAGATACGACAAAAGACGAACAGTATTCAACGGAAGAGGCTGAGTAAAACTGGGCGGAAGAGGTGGTGACGTCAGCCGGAAGATGGGTGACGTCAGGCGGAGGATACAGACAGCAGACGGAATTCGGATGAGGTGATGACGTCAGCCGGAAGATGGATGACGTCAACCGGAAGATACAGACAACAGACAACACCGGATGAGATGAAGACGTCATCAGATGAGATAATTGAACTGGGCAGTGGAGGTGGATGACGTCACCGGTGGATATACATTTAAACAGCAGTGGACGTGATCGGATGATATAGTCTAAAAGGGGCAGAGTTTGACAACTTTTAACAGAAAGACATACGGGCAGGGAGCTTCAAAACAGAAGGCATAAGGGTTTCAAACCTTCAAAACCCGATTCAAAACAAGATTTTTGAAACACACTTTGCAGATGATAGATTTCAATTGACAGATTCAAGAAAGACAGACTGCATGGATAGCTCTAAAATTCGAGACCATCCATGCAAACCTCAAAACAGGAAAATATTCTAAAACATTTCAGAATATTCAGGACATGAGTTCAACTGTCAAATACAGTGATTTCTAAAGCTGAGACATCAGAACTTGTACATTGTTCTAAAAGTAAAACCTCTGAATCAGTATAGAACCTAACATGCAATTGTAGAATCTACCAAAAGAAGAGTTTTTACAGAATTTTACAACACAACAAGAACTTCCAGAAGACTTTACAGATATAGACATTACAGAAAACTTAAACCTCGGGTCAGACATTGTTTTAAAATCTGAGGATCAGTACAGAACATAACCTATATTTGCAGACTTTCCCAAAACGGAAGTTTTTACAGAGTTTTTACATAAAAGCCAGAATTTTCAGAAAACTTTACAGATATAGACTATGCTTTAAAAATTTAAACCTCAGGACAGAATTTGTGTCTGGCTGCAGCAACCACCCCCGAGAGCTCAAACCACCAGCCACCTATTCATCAGACTGAGGCACGAAGTCCTCATTTTCGGGTTCAGAACCTACATCAGAGAGTTCATCTATGAGCCTAAACCTCAGTAAGAACATAATAGATATGCAGTGATGCAAAATGCTATGCATGCGGTTTTCAGAAATACAGTGACAGTACAGAACATTACGTTTCAGTGGCAGAGGGGTATAAATGGGGCTTATAGGGGAACAGGCAGTGCACGACAGACACAACAGATTTTCAGAACAGATTCAGAACAGAAACAGTAGGCCAGTCCCCGTCCCGCACTTAACCGGTACATTTCAGTCAGATTTTATCTTGTTTAGTTTCAAACAGTGTACAAAAAATATTTGCATGTATTTCAGAGAAAACGTGTATGCATGAACAGTGCTTGAACTTAAATAGGCAGAGAACAGATGACAGAAATAACAGAACATACAGTGAAACAGAGCATAGACAACTCAGAACACAACTATAATCTTTCTACCCAAAACAACCCGACAGAACAGAAAACCTAATACCTCTGAGATGTAGGGCCGTAAGGGCCAACCTACGGATATGAACTTACCTGTTGCTGCAGAGTTGATAGTCCTGAACGTCTCGGAAATGCTCGAACCATTACATGCAAGTTCAGAAAATAAACAAGCTGCAAATGCTAACAAATAAGTTAGAAGAATTTGTTCCAAACTCATTCAAACCCTTAGAAAACAAATCGGTGTTTTTTCATCCAAAAACAGTGAGTTTTACCAAAGTATCACTATCCTTCACTCCAACCAAAACTCACTTTAAATTTATCCAAACTTGTTAGCATTTAAAAGATGCTTACCCTAGTAGAAAAAAAAAACAGAAAGGAGCCGAGGAGATCGAAGTAGCTTCGATGGCTGATTGTCGACTGGAAGAGAAAGTGCCGAGAAGAGAATGGAGAGAGAGCAGAGAAGTGAAATGAAGAGGGTTTCACGTAGGAGGAAGAACTTAGCTTCTTCAACAAGTTGCCAGATGTCACTCAACCATTGGCAACTTCCCACCAACCTTAATTTCTCCCTAATTTACCCCTCCATGCATTCTAAACTTAGTGTTTAGTTTAGTTACACATTAGTCTGGTTCTCCCCCCTCACTAAATGCTCCAAATTTACAATAAAATAATTATTGTATTTATGGCAATTTAAATCCATACGATAATTCAATAGATTATTACACGGCCAAAATGCCAGGTGTTACTGGAACACTTAAGGATTTGGACGTAAACATTCTCTGGACGAGTGCAGGGAGACAGGGAGAATTACGAACGGGGATACAGAGATGGACGACTTAACATACAGTGGGAAACCTAATAGAATGGAAAAACAAAACTGGAAGTCATGTCGGAAGAAAGGCTACAGTGAATGTCGGGGTCGGGTGACTTGTAACGCCCCGAACCCGCCCCGGGCCCGGTGCGCTACGTTGCTAAGCAACCCCGCATTTAAAACGTAATTTAAAAAATAATTATCTTAAATATTTCAACTCGTTTTTGGGTTTTTCGAACCCTCAAAAATTGTTGGGAAACGGGTCCAAAATACGTTTAAAATACATCGGAAAATGTCGGGTCAAAACATTGTAAAAGTTGGGAAAAATTTGCAAAAAACCAAATTTTGGCCTCAAAGGGCCGCTGGGCGCGCGCTGGGCGCCGCGCGCGCCTAGACAGCGCGCCAGCGGGCGCCTCGTGCGCGCGCGTTCGCGCGCTGGGGCGCGCCTGCGCGCCCCAACATGGTCACCGCGATCGATCGCGGCCCAACGCCCGATCGATCGGGCCTTCTCGGGTTTTCTTCACTCAAAAACATCCCAACCGCGACCGATCGTGCCCCGGGCCCGACCAATCGGGCCGGCTCGGGTTTTTCACAACCAAAAACACTCAAAAATACCCAATTCGACCTTCCCTCACTTTTCTTCACATTTCACCACCCCGAACACTTCCAAAAATCACGAAACTTTAACCATACCTTCCCGACATCCAAACCTTCAAGTCCCGTAAAAATCTCATAAAACTGATTTAAAACAAATATTAACAAAAATAAATAACGTGACCCGACGTCATTTGTTTTAAAATCAAAACCGACAGTATAACGGCTAAATAATTCTAAATCCGAAATCCTGAAAAACAAATACTTAAAACCATGACTCAATCCCGTTTAGACCAGAACAATTCCACAACCATTTACACTAAACAACTCTCACGAATCAACCACAAAATCCCACAATCCCAACTACAAGCCAAAATCTCACCAAACCGATCACCTAGTCTCACACTAACAACTACAAACCACAGAATACCCCATTTGCCGAACACCAACCCCACCGCCCGAAGACTTAGGCCGAGACGCCCCGACAACTGCCCGCACCGGCATACCGCGTACATCAACGACTGCATCCCAATCTTAGCTTTCCTCGTAGCTCTAACTTGTACTGCTGTCGCCACCTACACCACAGAACACACACACACACGTAAGCTTACGCTTAGCAAGTAGGGAATAATAAATATAAATAAAACAATGCACACACCACCCTACCCTAGCACAACAACACAACACCACTCGACACGACAACTCAACACAACAACATAACACCACTCAACACGACAACTCAACACAACAACACAACACCACTCAATGCAACCCAACAAACTGGCTCAACCTAACACGACAACACGACCAAACAATTCTAGTTGCCCGCACCCGAAAGGATGCCTTAGTTGCCCGCCCCGAAAGGCCTTAGTTGCCTGCACCGAGGTGCCTTAATTGCCCGCCCCGAAGGGCCTTAGTTGCCCGCACCGAAGTGCCTTAGTTGCCCGCCCGGAAGGGCCTTAGTTGCCCGCCCCGAAGGGCCTTAGTTGCCCGCCCCGAAGGGCCTTACACTTTAACCGACTACCATGCCAACTAACGCAACACCACACGACAACCAACCAATACAACACCACACGACAACCAACCAATGCAACACCACATGACATAACACAACATAACAACGCAACACAACACGAAACCAAACAACCAACCAATGCAACCCTCAACAAAACAGCAACACATCACTAAGCAAAAACAAATAACCATTACTTACCGTTCTATGGTGTAGGCCCAAAGGCAAAAAGGATGACAACCACTACTTACCTGGATGCTCGGTTTTCCACTGGCTTACTTTCATCGTCCAATTCAAACGCTCGACGACCTAAATAATGAAACTTCACTTAATAAGTTACCAATACAATTCTAAAAAGATCCTTAAACTTAACTAACCAACAACTAAGCAATTCCCACTTCTAAACATCTAAACCCGATTTTTACACAAATTACCGACATCTAACTTTAAACGGCCGTAACTTTCTCGTTTTTCAACGGAATTCGACGTGCCACCCCAACTCAAAAACCTCTACACGTCTACTATCCATTGAAATGCTTAAATCCATTAAACAAGACACTTGACCAATCCGAAAATGGCCAAGACAGAATCGGTGCCCTATTTACCTAAAAACCGGTTTTGTGCATTTCAAATCCAAATCACTATCTAATCACTCCAACAAATTAAACTAGCATATCTAGGGCTTAATTAATCAAAAGAGAAAGAAAACCCCAATTTGGAACCCGAAATTCGGACTCATTCATCTAGGGTTTTCAAACCCTCTCTAAAACCTCACAAAACACACTAAAAACACTCCTAAGCTTCATCCAATCTTACATAAACTAAAACCCAACAAAAATTACCTTGAAATCACTTGAAGAAATGAAGAAAGGAGGAAGGCAATCGTTGGCTATGGAGGAGAGGGAGAGAGATCGATGGAGGAGAAGAAGATGAATGAAACACTTACTTTTTCTTTTTCCTTTTTATGCATTTAATTAATAAGTGCATTTACCATTTAACCCTCCCCTTTTTCCATTGTTTTCCAACGCCAAAAACCATAATAAATCACAATTATTTGCATTTGACTTTTCAAACTACAATCCTCCACCAATCACAAGTTGGTTTGACTTGTCAAAGCCTCCACTTTCATCACTTAACCTCACTTGACACCAAGCCACACTATCACTCCTACTTATCCAAAACTAGGGCTACACTTGTAATAGAAATTTCGGGTGTTACAGATATAGGGCAAAAGAATTAAATAAGCTGGGCGGAGGATGTAAATAAACCGGGGCGGAAGACATAAATTACAATCAGAAGTGGACTGTTCACCGGCAGATATGAACTACAGGCAGAAGGTTACTATTTACCAGTAGAGGTGAACTGGGCGGAAGATAAAACAGGGCAGAAATGAACTGTTCACCGGTGGAAGTGAACTACAGACTAAAATAGACTATTCATCGGTGGAAGTGAATTATGGACTGGAATGAACTATTCACCGGTGGATGTGAACTTAAAGGCAGCAGTGGATGTGCTTTAAAAGGGCAACGGTGGATGTGATTTTCAAAGGGCAGCGGGTAGCGGGCAGTGGTGGACGTGAATAAACTAGGTGGGCGATATAGACTTGCGGAAGATGTAAAACAGATGACGTCACCGGGCGATGTAACACAGATGACATCATCGGTGGATGAAATTTTACAGGGCAGCGGTGGATGTGAATCGGTGGAAGTAGAATTTAAAGGCAAAAATAGAAAACGTGAAAACAGAAAGTATGAAAGCTTCAAACTCCAGAAACTGATTCAAAACATGATTTTAGACATATCAGAAGATACAATCGAGGTTTAAGAAACCCGACTGCATGGATTGCTCTAAAATTGAAGACAATCCGTGTATACCGTAAAAGAGAAAATATTCCAAACAGTTCAAGAATACCTCAGAGCATAAATTCAACTGTCAAATACAGAGGTTTTAAATACATCGACAGATTCAATACAACGTTTTAAATACATCGACAGACTCAATACATCGTTTAAAATCACAGAAGCTATATAGAACTTGACATATGTTTCTAAAAATTTGCCAAAACCTAAGTTTTAAAACATAAACACAAACTCTATACATCGGTTTGAGAATTTCAAAAGCTATACAAGACTCGACATAAGCTTACAGAAACACACTCTCATAGGAATAATCCTTGTCTGACTGCAGCAACCACCCCGTGAGCTTATCCCGCCAACTACATCAACTCATCATCTTGAGGTACAATGTCCTTCTCTGGAGGATCCATACCTACAACAGGGAGTTCAACTATGAGCCTAAAGCTCAGTAAGAACATACAATGCAAAGTGATGCACGTGCTATGCATGAACATTTTCAAATACATGTACATTACATTACATTTCACTGGACAGGAAGGTATAAGTGGGAGGAAGAGCTAGCGCAACAGGAGTACATGACAGGATGCCAATCCTCGTCCACACTTAACCATACATTTCATTACAGGTTTTATCTTACTTAGCTTCAAACCATGTGCAGAAAATATTTTCATGATTTTCAGAGAAAACGTGTATGCATGAATATTCATAGACAGACGACAGAATAATAAGCATGATATAAAACAAAACACACTTAACCTAAAACATAACCTATGGTTTAACTACACAACAGAAATCCCGACAACATAAAACCGAGTACCTCGGTATTGTAGGGTCTTAAGGGCCAAACCTGTATGTATGAACTTACCTGTTGTCCAAAATGCAACAAGCTTTGTTCGTGTATATGACCTCGGTGATTCGCGAACCTATAATATACACAATCAGACTTTTACTCTAAACATAAGCAAACTAACGTTTTGACTTATTCAAACACGTTAGCATAAGTAGATGCTTACCTTAGGCAAAGAAATAGAAGAAAACTAAGGAGATCGAAGAAGCTTCTATGGATGTTTGTCGTATGGAAGAGAGAAAACAGAGAGGAATGGAGAGAAAATGAGAAGGAAAAAAATGATTCACGCAGGAGTGAAGAGAAGAGAGGAAGCTTGTCTTCTTCAACAAGTTTGCCAAGTGTCAATTATCTATTGGTTTCCTTCCACCAACCTTAATTGGCTTCCCAAATTACCCCTCCATTCATTTTCAACTAATTTGTTAATTAGTTCGTCAATTCGGTTTTTCCATTAAAACACCCTGACAAATTCACTAAAACGTTCATTGTATTAACCCTAAATTCATCCCGCTAAATGACTCAGGGAACATTTACATGGCCAAAAAAAATTCGGGTGTTACATGTTTTGTCGACCGATTTCGGATCAAATCCAAAAAACCGGTTGCTTGTCGGTTCGGTTTGGTTTTACTCCAAAACCAAACCGAACCAACAAATGCACACCCCTATGGAATACTTCCTATTTTATTTTCTCTTCTCCAACTCTCAATAGAACCATATATTTTGTATCTTTATCTTTTACTCTTTTTTTCATCTTTTTCTCTCATTGTTCCAAAGAAGTGAGTTCTTTGCATAGGCACCCATGGAATAAATTTACTCTCCTAAAAATGAAAGGGCAAAGTGTAATTTATCTTCCACACTTAGAGAATATATGCAATTGAAATCCTAATTTTTTATAATGAAAATTTGAGGGTGTTTATTGTCCTTACACAATCTTTAGATAAATAAATTCAACCATTTATAAATAGAGTGATTGTTTTACTTTACAAGAAAAAAAAACTTAAATATCATTAAAAAAATGTACAAAATAATATTTTTAAAAGTAAAAATGCATATTAATTCTCAAATTTAGAGGGTGATGAACAAGTGATTCATATTTTTAAGCAGATAACTCTTTGAATTTAGGGACATTGTGTCCATGTTGTGAGAAGAATCGTCAAAGAAATCATGTTTTTCACGTGATCTTCTCTATTGAACAATTTCTAGATAAAAACAATTGTTGTTATAATACTTTTGACAATTTTGGTAAATTCTAGATAAAAAAATAAGTTAGAAAACTCAACGTTTAGAATCGTTGAAATTGCTAAAATCATTCTAACGAGAATTGTTTCTATTTGAAAATTGCTTATAAGAGAAGATCACAGAAAAAAAAAAGAACATGATTTTTTTGGCGATTCTCTTGTTAGCGAGAACTTAATTGCTAATACCTCTATGTTCAGAGAGTTATTTTCCTAAAATAAAGTTTATGGACTTTTTTTCTTCCCTCTAAATTTGATCACTAATATGCACCTTACCTTATGCTTAAATAATTCTATTCTATATGCACTTTACCTTATTCTTAAATAAGCCTATTCTACGAGAAAGTCTTTTTCAATACAATTATTTTCAGTGACGAAGTAGTTGTATCCTTCACTCACCCAACTTCAGAATTAACAAGTCGGCAATTAGACTACAAGATTGATAAGAAAACAAATTAGGGTTGGAAGGGTGTTAGGTGGGTGAGAAAATTCAATTATTTAATGTGAAAAAAGGGTTGACCAATGAAAACAACAAAAAGCCTCAACTACTTCTATGGAAATGCCACATTTTATTGAACGATGCAATGCATTCTCCCTGTCCTCATCATATGATGGCTGGAGATTATCCATAATATCTATGAAAATGATGGAAAATAATATCTAGAAACATCTTTAAACAAAAATTTAAAAAAACGTACAAAAAGAAAATAAATAAATATATTTAGAATTAACAACTAAATTAAGTTTAATTATATGAAAAATGAATTAATTTTATTTTTTTTACGAACCCCTTCAATGTCTATTTGTATTATCTCCGATTTATGGACTGCAAGTAATGTTATAGGCTATATTGTTGTAACTTCTCACTTTATTGATAACTTTTGACAATTAAATAAAAGAATTTTAAGATTTCGTAATTGTAAATATTCTCACACTAGTATTACTATTTATAGATATATTGTAACAATATTGCAATAATATTTTATTAAAAATAGAATATTTAACATAACTCTTGATAATGTTAGTACTAATAACGTTGTTATTTTTTATTTTAAAAATTCTTTTCAATTAGATATTTCTCACGATTCTTTTTTTCATATTAGATATGTATGTTATATTTTGAATTTAGTTCTTAAAGATAATATGACATTTATTTTGCTTTATATTGGATTAATTAGATCCGCAATTTCTTATACCACTGGATCTAATTCAAGACAACAAGATTATAAGATTTTTATAAAGCTGTTCAATTTAAATCAAAAAAATTAAAAACTGATGTAGATAATAGGTGAAATTCGATTTATTTAAAGTTGAAAAATGTTAGGTCATATTGGCAAGTTATTTGTGCTTTTATTATTGAAAAAATACAAATATTAATCTTAATAAATCTAGTTGTGATGTTACAAATGAATGTTCGGTAATTTATTATCTCACTTTTTATCTTGTTCTCTCAATTTTTGTAAACTTAACGGGTATTTTTTCATAATATCGACAACTAGATGAATTTAGAGATATACTTAATACAATTGAAATAAAATTTAAAAAATATTAGTTTGACATTCATTATATATTTTGTTATGCATACATAATAAATCATAGATATAAATTAAGAGGAGTGTGTCTCATTATTTATAGAATTTCTACTAATTTACATATTACTCCTTTAATTTCTAGAGATCAAATAACACATGGAATTGTTAGTTTATATTTTTCTTATTAATCTAAATATTTTAATATTAGTAGTTCACGTCATTATTCACGTCATTATTCACATCATAGTTTTAGTAGTAGTGGGGTGGAGCTATTATATTTTTATTCATGATATTTGAAATCAATTAAATACGAATGTTTATTATAGTTCTATGCGAAATGAATTAGATATTTATTTTGACACTCGATATCAATTTTTTTGCGATGAGAACTGTGATATTTTAGATTGGTTGAAAATATTTTCCATTACAAATCATATTTTTTCTATAATGGTACGTGATCTACTAAAACCTCTAGTCTCTATCGTAGTATCATAGTTGCTTTTAGTGCAGGTAGACGTGTGTATGATGAACGCCGAAGAAGACTTGCACCCGACCTCGTGGAGGCACTCATTTGCATAAAGAATTAGAATGATGTCATTACGAGAAATCAAAAACGAGAGGACGAAATACTATAAAACTTTAAAAATTTAAACGTTGAAGACTAGTTTTTCATTTAAATTTAGAACTATTGTAATTTGAATTTTGAAGTATTTTTTTAACTTGTAATTTTTTTTTACATTTTGCACATGATTGACAACTAGATGGTTGCCAACCTAATTGGGATGTATTTAATTTGTAGTGATGCAAGTGTCAAATTTATAATGAATGTTATATTTTTTTTCTATATTTATCTCAAATAATTTTTTATAACTACATGTCATTTTTATATTAATTAAATAGTTTTATTATTTAGACGATTAACTAAATGACTATCATATTTAACATTACAATAATAAATATTTATTATATTTTTAATAACTAAAATTTTAAAAAATATATAATATATTTATATAAAATAAATTTATTTATGTATGCTGGGCTCGTTAAGCTCAGCTCGTTAGTCTCATTAGACCGGCTCAGCTCATTAGACTCGTGGCTTATGAGCCGACTCAGGTTGAAATTTTTTTGGAGTCAATTCATTAGGCTCGGCAACTTCGTTGAGCCAGGACTTTTTAGAGTTGGCTCAGCCAGACCGGCTCGTTTAACATCTCTAAGTAGTTCAGAGTTGAAAGTCGGTAGGTGAATATAATAATAATAATATTAATATTAATAAAAAATATCTTACATCGGTCCAAAACGGGCAGTTGGCTGTGTTTCTTTAGTTTGCATGGAATTGTTTGGACTCATTTAACGTGGCACATAAATTGTTTGACACTTAATCTTCAACTAAAATAACAAAATATTAATTAAGTTGTTATAAATACACTTCAATCTCAATCAAATTTCATACTTATATATAGGTCGGATTCTTTATCTTTTGACACATAACAATATGACTTCAATGACGATAGAGGTTTGAGTCGAAGGCAGATGCTTGATCGATTTATATCAGTAATGTACTATATGAACGAAAACAATAATTTTGATTAGTTGGTAAGTTAATAGAAATCTAATTAATTTATTGTCAATGCTAGTAAAAAAAGTTATTTGCTATTTTCATGATTTTAAATTTAAGATAATTATTTTACCAACCGTGATATATTAGGGTAGGGTGAGTAGCATTAGACTATATACACTGTCTGAACTAGAATCATGGGCTGGGTCCCAGAGGTTTCTTAGCTGCAATCAATTCTTAATATAGAATAACTGTCTTCGACGGTTCTGTTTTTGTTTTTGGGTACAAACAAATATTATAGATAAATCGTGCTATAGGTCACAAATCCAACCCAAACCCAGCCAAACTAAAATTTAACTCGTTATTCGACCCAAACCTGGTCAAAAACCAAGAAAGCACGTCCAAAGCCAACCCTAGATTACATACTTTAATAAGATTAATTTTTATTTTTATTTTGGAACCACTGTTCTATTCATTTCGGTCCTAATATCCCGGAACCATTAGTCATTGTTTGTTCGCGTCCCTTGGTTTTGGCCCAAAACCAAACCAAACTAGACTCCACCCTACTCAACATCACATTGTAAAATTAAAGTATAAAATTAGTGTTTACACATAATATTAATTTTTAATCAATCTTATCATATCTAATTGCTATTAAGATTCACAGTGTTATCTTTTATGTAGGATTTTGTTTGGTGTGACCAATCAATGCAGAGAACCCACATTATAAGAGAAAGGGAAACAATAAGTATAAGAAACAATTGCCATAATGAATTTGGAATCTTGTGATCTACCACCAGTTGTACACATGAATAAGGTAGTTCTCAAGCTGATAGTACAATCCCCAACTATAAAGTCATATCTTGTAAGAGATGTCCTCTTATCATGGTATCCCGCATTGTCAGAATAAACATATCAAATTACCGGATTTTTAGTTCTTCCAATTTGAAGACAAACACTACTAGTCCTATGCAAATACCTAATAATACATTGAACAACTTTTCAGTGTTCATTTTCTGGATTTTCTATATACCTACTAACTGCACTAACTACGTAAGATAAATTTAGACAAGAGAACCATAACATACATGGGAAATCCCACAACACTAGAATATCAAACTCGTGACATAATATGTAATTCATCATCTGATTGCATATATAATTCAGATAAAACTTGAAATGAGCTACTAATGAAGTGCTAATTGATTTAGCCTTATTTCATATTGAACCTACAAAAGACTTTTGGAATGTACCTTCTTTGACTTAGGTACAATTTACCAGATTTTTTGTTTCTCTGTAACTCTATACCAAGTATCTTATTGGCTACTCCCAAATCTTTAATCTCAATTTCTTTACTCATTTGTGTTTTGGCACTTTTGATTTCTTCTTTATTTTTAGTTGCTATCAACATGTCATCAACATATAAGAGAAAATAAATTACTGACACATTCTAATTCCTTTTGATGTAGACACAACTATCATAATTGCTCTTTCTGAAATTTTGAGCAATGAGTCGAACCTCTTATACCACTGTCTTGGTAGTTATTTAAGAGCATAAATTGACTTTTTCAAAGAACAAACTTAGTTCTCCTTTTTTCGATACTATAAAACATCCATGTTGTTGCATATAGATATCTTCCTCAATTTCTCCATGTAGAAATTCAATTTTCACATCCAATTGCTCAAACTCAAAGTGTAACGCCCCGAGTTATCTGAACCCGGTTCGTCACACAAAACCCGTACGTGACTAAAATTTCTTTCATATTTTAAAACTTGCAGCGGAATACATTTAAACAAATTTAGAGTTAAACAAAACCATAATAAAATGTTTGGATAATCGGATAAAATGTTAGAAATGATCGACCAAAAGAAATAAAGATCTAAATCACCAAAACACTGTAAAGTCTCAAAGTCAAACACATCTACCGCTGGACAAGGTCAACGGAAGGAAGCGGAAAACAGAAACAAAAAACTTCTACCGATGACGTCAGCCGGAGGAATCGCTCTTCCAACTTCTGCCGATGACGTCAACAGGAAGAGATAGAAACACAGGCATCTCTCGGCAGACTGTATCTGCCGATGACGTCAGCCGGGGGAAATTGATCTCCCAGCTTCTGCCGGTCACTAAGCGACAAAAAGGCTTCCCACTACATCTTCCGGTAGGAACAAGACTACATCTTCCGATGTCTTTACTGAAGACATCTTCCGATAGAAAATAAGACTACATCTTCCGATGCCTTTACCAAAGACATCTTCCGATAGAAAATAAGACTACATCTTCCGATGCCTTTACCAAAGACATCTTCCGATAGAAAATAAGACTACATCTTCCGATGCCTTTACCAAAGACATCTTCCGATAGAAAATAAGACTACATCTTCCGATGCCTTTACCAAAGACATCTTCCGATAGAAAACTTAACAATTACTCAACATCTACCGATAGATATCATCTGCCGATAGAGAACGAAACAATAGCTTAACATCTACCGATAGACATCATCTACCGATAGAAAACAAAACGACATCTCGACTACTCATTGTTATACAATACAACTCTGAATATATAGAAAACCTTCTCACTTCATTGAAAATAGTCAGAAACAGCTCAGATCATTTCACTACTCATAACTAGTATTTAAACCAACAGAAACACCATTATCAGAAAGGTTCCAAAATGCTTTTGAAAACATCAAAACGACTCTTATAGTCAGAAGATTTAACATACTCAAAATGAAACCCTTGTCTACTAAACCTTACAACCATTGACACCAGTTAAAATGCCCCATCAGATTGCCAAACCGATGCCTGGATGTGCTCCCCAACCACATCTACTCGATTATGCTCTCAGGGAAAAAATCACCTGTAGTATCCTCAACACCTACATCACAAAACTCATCTATTAGCCTAATGCTAAGTAAGTAAAGCAGTAAATAAAGGAAAATACTGAAACACAAATTCCTAAATATGCAATTTCTACTT
The DNA here is from genome assembly GCA_022432975.1 of Begonia masoniana. Classification (NCBI taxonomy): domain Eukaryota; kingdom Viridiplantae; phylum Streptophyta; class Magnoliopsida; order Cucurbitales; family Begoniaceae; genus Begonia; species Begonia masoniana. Next base: position 12,011,180 of record CM039512.1, on the reverse strand, counting down.
TCTCATCTCAGTTGCTCATTCAACGTTTCTGTTCTGATCCCCCTGTGAAATTGGGAGTTGGATCAACTCTCCCAAAGTATACTCATCCACTGACTCATTAAGGGGCGGATTAATTCCCTTAACAGTAAATTCTGATTCACATCCTCCGATCCCCCTGTGAAATTGGAAGTTGGATCAACTCTCCCAAAGTATAAATATCCTCTGTCTCATTAAGGGTTGGATTAGTTCCCTTAACAGTGTATCTGTTTCACGTACTGTTTCAATCTGTTCATTCCTTGCCGATTCAAAATCATGTAAATTCATTTTCGTACATCTCAAAATATGATGCATGACAACTGGAAATAAACATACAAACATACATAAATCCTACTGTTTTGTGATGTAGGCCCGAAGGCACAAACAAACTCTACTTACCTGGTCTCCTGGAAATCGCTCAGTTTCAACTACTTGAAAGCTCTGTTCACCTAGTGTCATAAACAGAACACTAATCAGAACATCACTAAATCTCATCCCACACCATTCACAAATCTAAGGAGCTAGCTTAGAACTTCGGGCCATCGCACATTCTTGGTTCAGCACTAAACTCGAACTCAGCTCACTCACAGCATTCACCAAGTTACACACGCATTGCACTCTCCCGCTATCTACTCACTATAATATCGAGAAGATGAATGGAAAACTTACCTAGGTCGAAGGTGAATCGGGCGAGGAAGATCGCCTAGAGAGCTCGTCTGCCTGAGCTGAAACCCGAAGAGGAAATGGTATGAAATGGTGGCGGCTACAGTGCATTAAACCCAACCCTCTTTCCTTAAATACGTTATCCACTCTTTGAAAATTGCAATTTACTCTAATGCCCTTGCCAAGTCATTTAATAACCCTACATAAATTATTGACTAATCAAGTGTATTTTATTAATAATAAAAGAGCTGGTTCGATAGAACCGGGTGCTACACAAAGTCGTTCATAGCCACAACACCCTGTAAAGCTAGAATCAAACTATGCTTAACAACTAGAGAAAACACATCTGTGAAGTCTACACCTTGAATCTAACTGTAACTCTTAGCAACGAGTGATGCTTTGTGACGACCCTCGACCCGATCAGGGCTGGTGAGCCTCACTCCGGATGTGACAGCCAGAAATCGGAACCCGATCGGAGTCCGAGATACAAGCCGTCACTCCGGGACAGAAAACAGATAACGGTGACTATAAATTTTTTTTGAACATAAATAAAATGACAAAAGACGTGTACTATCAATGCAAAACCCTAAACATAAAATTTTACAGAAAGGGAGGGACTACGGTGATTAACAAAATTTCAGAATCACAGAGAAAGAGAAACGGGAACTAACTCAGAGCTGAGATTACAGTAATGAGTGACTAAAATGAAGAAACAAAATTAAGCAGGAAAAACAGAAAGAACAGGAATAAACTGAGGCAAACAGAAGAAATTTAAAGCTGGGCGGAAAACGTAGGCAGAGAACTGGCAGAAGACTTAGTTTAAAAAGGGCAGCGGTGGATTCAGATACGACAAAAAAATGAACAGGGTTCAGCGGAAGAGGCTGAGTAAAACTGGGCGGAAGAGGTGGTGACGTCAGCCGGAAAATGGGTGACGTCAGGCGGAGGATACAAACAGCAGACGGAATTCGGATGAGGTGATGACGTCAGCCGAAAGATGGATGACGTCAACCGGAAGATACAAACAACAGATGAGATCGGATGAGGTGATGATGTCAGCCGGAAGATGGATGACGTCAGCCGAAAGATACAAACAACAGACAACACCGGATGAGATGATGACGTCAGCCGGAAGATGGATGACGTCAACCGGAAGATACAGACAACAGACAACACCAGATGAGATGATGACGTCAGCCGGAAGATGGATGACGTAAACCAGAAGATACAGACAACAGACAACACCGGATGAGATGAAGACGTCATCGGATGAGATAATTGAACTGGGCGGTGGAGGTAGATGACGTCACCGGTGGATATACACTTAAACAGCAGTGGACGTGATCGGATGATATACTCTAAAAGGGGCAGAGTTTGACAACTTTTAACAGAAAGACATACGGGCAGGGAGCATCAAAACAGAAGGCATAAGGGTTTCAAACCTTCAAAACCCGATTCAAAACAAGATTTTTGAAACACACTTTGCAGATGATAGATTTCAACTGACAGATTTAAGAAAGACAGACTGCATGGATAGCTCTAGAATTCGAGACCATCCATGCAAACCTTAAGACAGGAAAATATTCTAAAACATTTCAAAACATTCAGGACATAAGTTCAACTGTCAAATTCAGTGATTTCTAAAGCTAAGACATCAGAACTTGTACATTGTTCTAAAAGTAAAACCTCTGAATTAGTACAGAACCTAACATGAAACTGCAGAATCTACCAAAAGAAGAGTTTTTAGAGAATTTACAACACAACCAGAACTTCCAGAAGACTTTACAGATATAGAAATTACAGAAAACTTAAACCTCGGGTCAGAATTTGTCTGGCTGCAGCAACCACACCCTCATGAGCTCGATCCACCAGCCACCTATTCATCAGACTGAGGCACAGAGTCCTCATTTTCAGGTTCAGTACCTACATCAGAGAGTTCATCTATGAGCCTAAAGCTCAGTAAGAACATAATAGATATGCAGTGATGCAAAATGCTATGCATGCGGTTTTCAGAAATACAGTGACAATACAGAACATTACGTTTCAGTGGCAGAGGGGTATAAGTGGGGCTTATAGGGGAACAGGCAGTGCACGACAGGCACAACAGATTTTTAGAACAGATTCATAACAGAACAGTAGGCCAGTCTCCGTCCCGCACTTAACCGGTACATTTCAGTCAGATTTTATCTTATTTAGTTTCAAACAGTGTACAGAAAACATTTGCATGTCTTTCAGAGAAAACGTGTATGCATGAACAGTGCTTGAACTTAAACAGGTAGAGAGCAGATGACAGAAATAACAGAACATACGGTGAAACAGAACATAGACAACTCAGAACATAACTATAACCTTTCTACCCAAAACAACCCGACAGAACAGAAAACCTAGTACCTCCGAGATGTAGGGCCTTAAGGGCCAACCTACGGATATGAACTTACCTGTTGCTGCAGAGTTGATAGTCCTGAACGTCTTGAAAATGCTCGAACCTGTACATGCACGTTCAGAAAATAAACAAGCTGCAAATGCTAACAAATAAGTTAGAAGAATTTGTTCCAAACTCATTCAAACCCTTAGAAAACAAATCGGTGTGTTTTCATCCAAAAACAGTGAGTTTTACCAAAGTATCACTATCATTCACTCTAACCAAAACTCACTTTAAACTTGTCCAAACTTGTTAGCATTTAAAAGATGCTTACCCTAGTAGAGAAAAAAAAAACAGAAAGGAGCCGAGGAGATCGAAGTAGCTTCGATGGCTGATTGTTGACTGGAAGAGAGAGTGCCGAGAAGAAAATGGAGAGAGAGCAGAGAAGTGAAATAAAGAGGGTTTCACGTAGGAGGAAGAACTTAGCTTCTTCAACAAGTTGCCAGATGTCACTCAACCTTTGGCAACCTCCCACCAACCTTAATTTCTCCCTAATTTACCTCTCCATGCATTCTAAACTTAGTGTTTAGTTTAGTTACACATTAGTCTGGTTCTTCCCCCTCACTAAATGCTCCAAATTTACAATAAAATAGTTATTGTATTTATGGCAATTTAAATCCATACAATAATTCAACAGATTATTACACGGCCAAAATGCCGGGTGTTACACCGGACATTTAAAACGTGATATATATTTTTTTTTTTAACTTTTAAAAATTTAAAACATTTAAAATAGAGGACATAAAATTGAAGTCATAAAATGGAAGACAGGGGTGGATGATTAACAGTGAAGACAGGTAGATGTGAACTACAGGAAGATGAACAGTGAAGACAAGTATATGTGAACTACAGGAAGATGAATAGTGAAGACAGGTAGATGTGAACTACATGAAGATAAATAGTGAAGACAGGTAGATGTGAACTACAGGAAGATGTGGACTACAGGCAGAAGTGAACTACATTTAACAAGAGGACATATGAACAGGGAGCATAAAAACAGACGGCATAAAAACCTCAAACCCCAAAGCCCGATTCAAAACATAATTTTAAACGTGTTAGAGAACACGACAGAAAATTCAGAAATCAAACTGCATGGATAGCTCTAAAATTAGAAATAATCCATGCACAACCTAAAAGAGAAAAACTCCAAACAGTTCCAGAATGTTTCAAAATATATATACAACTGTCAATTATAGAGGTTTAAAAAACTTAAACATCAAAAGCTATACATCATAAAAATCCCAACAGAGTTTTAAAACAAAAAAACCAGAATCCCAACAGAGAGTTTATAGACATGAATTTTACTTTAAAAACTTCACTCTCTTGGGTCAGAAATATGTCTGGCTGCTGCAACCACCCCCGAAAGCTCGTGCCACCAACCACTTATTCATCGGACTGAGGCACAAAATCTTCATCCACCAGTTCCGTACCTACAACAGGGAGTTCAACTATAAGCATAGAGCTCAGTAAGAACATACAATGTAAAGTGATGCACGTGCTATGCATGAACATTTTCAAATACATGAACATTACATTACATTTCACTTGACAGGGAGGTATAAGTGGGGCTTATAGAGGAACTGGCGCACATACATACTTGACATAACAGGACATGACATTGGTTAGTAATTTTGTCAGGTCCCAGGGAAGGACAAGGTACAGGGTGTCCTTGGCGAGGACGGTTTTACATGAGTTCCAGGGAAGGACAAGAACAGAATGCCAGTCCTCGTCCACACTTAACCATACATTACATTCATATTTTAACTTTCTTAACTTAAAATCGTGTGCAGAAAATATTTACATGACTTTCAGAAAAACAATGTGTATGCATGAACATTTACGGTGCTTGAACATAACAGAGACAGGCAGCAGAATAACAAAGCGAGACATAAAATAAAGCACATTTAGCCAAAAATATAACGTACGGTTTAACTACCCAACGGCAATCCCGACAACATAAACCTAGTACCTCCGTATTGTAGGGCCTTAAGGGCCAAACCTATACGCATGAACTTACCTGTTATCCGTGAAGTTGTAAGTCTTGATCTTGTTGCCTCGGTGATACACGCAAGAAAAATAAACAGAGCTGCAAATGCTAACTAATAACTTAGTAGGACATGCTCAAAACTCCATTCAAACCTTTAGAAAACTAATCTACGTGTTTTCATCTAAAAACAGTGAGCTTTCTCCAAAATATCTTAACCCTAATCTTCGACAAAAACTTGCATTTTAACTTGTCCAAACTCATTAACTTTAGTAGATAATTACTTTCACTGGAGGAAACGGAAGAAAACAGGAGAAACAAAGTTTTAGAAATGGTTGCAGTCGCCTGGAAGAGAGAAAACAGAGAAGAGATATAAGGAAACAGAGAAGAGAAGTGTGAAAGTGGAAAGCTTAACGTGGAAGAGAAGAGAAAAGTGGGATTTGGCTTCTTCCACAAGATTTGGACAAGTGGCATGCCCTCATTGGCTCACTCCCACCAACCTTAATCTACTTCCTAAATTGCCCCTCTTTGGTTTCCAACTAAATCGTCATTTAGTTCTTTGTTTCGGTCACTCCTTAGTTTGGTCTCCCCCACTAAACATCCCACAATTCCAATAAAATGTTTACTATATTAATAGCGAAGTAATCCCGACCAATAATTCAAGGGATAATTCCATGGCAAAAAATGTCGGGTGTTATATTCCACCCACCTTAATGGAAATTTTGTCCCCAAAATTTGCTGAGAATCCCTCTCTTCAGCTTCCCTGTACCGTCCTCAATCCATACTCGGAAAATCCTATATACAATAATCAAATTTAATAAACAGAACTTTTACGGGAACTTAAACACTTACAGTTGGTGGAGCGATCTCACGTGGCGGGTTGCACAACCAGACATTTCTCCAGAACAGCTTTTAAAAACCTGGTGGCTCTGATACCATAATTGTGATGACCCCTAACCCGATTGGGGTCGAGGAGCCATCACTCCGGACATTTCAAAGAAAATGGGACATATTTTTTTTTTTAACTTTAAAACTTTACACAGAGATGACCTTCTCTGGATTGAAGGCTGGAGCGACATGATTAAAATCGGACTTCATAAACAAATAACAGAAGAAAACAGGAAGACAGAAAGCAGGGAGAAATGAAAATAGTTTTGGGATTTTCACTAGGACTTGACTTTGACTTAAACAGGGTTCTGGCAGAAAAACAGGAGGACTGGAACACTAAAAATTTGGACGAGTACCCTCTCTAGACGAGAGAAGGATGACAGAAATGGACGATGAAAATAAACAGACAGAAATGAACGATTGGAGACAAATGAAAGTATACTTTGAAATGGAAAACATAACTGGAACTATACAGTGGATGACTTATAGTGGAAGACATAAGGTGGAGGACGTAAGGTGGAAGACGTAAGGTGGAAGACGTAAGGTGGAAGACGTAGGATGGAAGATGTAAGGTGGAAGAGGTAAGGTGGAAGATGTAAGGTGGAAGATGCACAGTGAAGACAGGTAGATGTAAGGTGGAAGATGAACAATGATGACAGGTAGATGTAAGGTGGAAGATGAACAGTGAAGACAGGTAGATGTAAGGTGGAAGATGAACAGTGAAGACAAGTAGATGTAAGGTGGAAGATGAACAGTGAAGACAGGTAGATGTAAGGTGGAAGATGAACAGTGATGACAGGTAGATGTAAGGTGGAAGATGAACAGTGAAGACAGGTAGATGTAAGGTGGAAGATGAAAAGTGATGACAGGTAGATGTAAGGTGGAAGATGAACAGTGATGACAGGTAAATGTAAGGTATAGGCAAACGTGAACTACAGGCAGAAGTGAACTACATTTAACAGGAAGACGTATGAACAGGGAGCATAAAACAGACAGCATAAAAACTCAAAACCCTAAAACTCGATTCAAAACACAACTTAAAAACATGCTTGGAAACGTGACAGATGTTCAAAAATCTGACTGCATGGATCGATTTAAAAATAGAAACAATCCATGCATAACCTAAAATGAGAGATTCCAAACGATTATAGAATAATTCAAAATCTACATTCAACTGTCAATTACAGAGGTTTAAAAACATAAACATCAAAACCTATACTTTATCAAAATCCCAACAGAATTCCTAACAAAGACTATACATTGTTTAATTTCAAAAGCTATACAGGACTCGACATAACTTTCAAAAATATTTTCTCACAGGAATAACATTTGTCTGACTGCAGCAACCAATCCCCATGAGCTCGATCTGCCAACTACATCAACTCATCAGCTTGAGGCACAATGTCCTCTTCTGGAGGATCCATACCTACAACAGGGAGTTCAACTATGAGCCTAGAGCTCAGTAAGAATAGACGATGCAAAGTGATGCACGTGCTATGCATGAACATTTTCAAATACATGAAAATTACATTACATTTCACTTGACATAGAGGTATAAGTGGGGCTTATAGAGGAACTGGCGCACATACATACTTGAAATAACAGGACATGACATTGGTTAGTAATTTTGTCGGGTCCTAGGGAAGGACAAGGTACAGGGTGTCCTTGGCGAGGATGGTTTTACATGAGTCCCAGGGAAGGACAAGGTACAGGGTGTCCTTGGCGAGGATGGTTTTACATGAGTCCCAGGGAAGGCTAAGAACAGGATGCCAGTCCTCGTCCACACTTAATCATACATTACATTCACATTTTAACTTTCTTAACTTCAAATCGTGTGCAGAAAACATTTACATGACTTTCAGAAAAAAAAACGTGTATGCATGAACATTTACGGTGCTTGAACATAACAGAGACAGACGGCATAATAACAAAGCAAGACATAAAATAAAACACATTTAACCAAAAACATAACCTACGGTTTAACTACCCAACGGCAATCCCGACAACAAAAACCTAGTACCTCCGTATTGTAGGGCCTTAAGGGCCGAACCTATACGCATGAACTTACCTGTTATCTGTGAAGTTGTAAGTCTTGATCGTGTTGCCTCGATGATGCACGAACCTACGTGTTTTCATCCAAAAATAGTGAGCTTTCTCCAAAATATCTTAACCCTAATCTTCGACAAAAACTCACATTTTAACTTGTCCAAACTCATTAACTTTAGTGGAAAATTACCTTCACTGGAGGAAACGGAAGAAAACAGGAGAAACAAAGTTTTGAAAATAGTCGCAGTCGCCTGGAAGAGAGAAAACAGAGAAGAGATGGAAGGAAACAGAGAAGTGAAGTGTAAAAGTGGGATTTCTTCCACAAGATTTGGACAAGTGGCATGCCCTCATTGGCTCACTCCCACCAACCTTAATCTACTTCCTAAATTGCCCCTCTTTGGTTTCCAACTAAATCGTCATTTAGTTCTTTGTTTCGATTACTCCTTAGTTTGGTCTCCCCCACTAAACATCACACAATTTTAATAAAATATTCACTATATTAATAGCGAAGTAATCCCGGCCAATAATAAGGGATAATTCCATGGCCAAAAATATCGGGTGTTACATTCCACCCACCTTAATGGAAATTTTGTCCCCAACATTTGCTTAGACATCGAGTTCAGGATATCTATCTTTTACATCATGTCGTCACTCCCAAGTGGCTTCCTCCACGTTATGTGTAACACCCGACATTTTTCGTGTAATTATTTCCCCGAATAATTAAGCGGGATTACTCCGATATTAATGCAATGACTGTTTTTAATAAAATTGTCGATGTGATTAATAGAACGAGGGTGATTCGTGAGACCGAATCGATTAACTAAATAATGTTTTAGTTAAAAACCAATGGAAGGAGAGATTAGGAAGAAATTAAGGATGGTGGGAGGGAACTAATAAGTGTTTGACACTTGGCAAACTTGTTGGAGAAGCCAAGCCCCTCTTCCTCTTTCCCTCCTACGTGAAAACACGTTAGCTTGCAATTTTTCATCTTTTCTTCTCTGCTTTCTCTCTTTCAGACGCCTGAAACAAATTTCCAAAACTTTGTTTCTTCTGTTTCCTTCGGTTTCCTTCAGTAAAGGTAACCATTTTTCACTAGTTAACAAGTTTAGGTTAGTTAAACATTGTTTTTTTTTTTAAATCTAGGTTAATGTCCATTTTTACATGCTTTAGGTTCACGAACCACCGTTGTTGTGCACGTTAAGCTTGCTGCATATTGGACAACAGGTAAGTTCATATCTGTAGATTGGCCCTTAAGGCCCTACATCACGGAGGTACTGTGTGTTTCTGTTCTGTCGGGTTGTTTCCAGGTAGAAGGATTAGAGTTATGTTCTGTGTTTCCCTTGTTATGTTTTTGTTGTCTTAATTGTTGTTCTCTACTGTTTAAGTTGAAGAACTGTACTCGATCATGCATACACGTTTTTCCCGAAAGTTCATGCAAAACCGTTTTCTGCACACTGTTTGAAACTAAACAAGATAAAATCTGACTGAAATGTACTGGTTAAGTGCGGGACGGGGAATGGCCTTCAGATCTGTTTCTGTACTCTACTGTATTACTGTTTATGCCTGATAGTGCACCCACTGTTCGCCAGTTCCCCTATAAGCCTCACTTATACCCCACTGCCACTGAAACGTAATGTACTGTACTGTCACTGAATTTCTGAAAAACCGCATGCATAGCATATGCATCACTGCATTTTATATGTTCTTACTTAGCTTTAGGCTCATAGATGAACTCTATGATGTAGGTACTGAACCCGAAAATGAGGACTTTGTGCCTCAGTCTAATGAATAGGTGGCTGGTGGTTTGAGCTCTCGGGGTGGTTGTTGCAGCCAGACATAGTTTTCTATCTTGAGGTTTAAGTCTTTAAAGTAGAGTTCATATCTGTAAACTCTTCTGGAATTCTGGTGTTTTATTTTAAAACTCTGTTATAGTCCTGTGTTTTGTTTAAAAACTCTGCTGGGAATTTTGTAATGTATAGGTTCTGTTGTTGATGTATTTAAAACCTCTGTATTTGACAGTTGAATTTATGTTCTGAAGTATTCTGGAATTGTTTGAAATATTTTCTCCTTTAGGATGTGCATGGATTATCTCTGATTTTAGAGCCATCCATGCAATCTGTTTCCTTAAAATTCTGTCGTGTTTCCCTGATATGCCCAAAATCATGTTTTAAATCATTTTCTGAAGTTTGAAGCTTTCATACCTTCTGTTTTCACGACTTTTGTTTTTATGGATTCCTGTTAAAAGTTGTTAATTTTGTTTTTAAAACTTCATCCACCGTTGCCTTATAATTTATATCCACCGATCGTCACTGTTCATTTTTGCCTACATCCACCGGTTACTGTTCATTTCTGCCTACATCCACGGGTTACTATTCATTTTTGCCTACATCCACCGGTCACTGTTCATTTTTGCCTACATCCACTGCTGCCTGTTTCTCTTTAAAACTTCATCCACCGTTGCCTTATAATTATATCCACCGATAGTCACTGTTCATTTTTGCCTGCATCCACCGGTTACTGTTCATTTTTGCCTACATCCACCGGTTACTGTTCATTTTTGCCTACATCCACCGGTCACTGTTCATTTTTGCCTACATCCACCGGTTACTGTTCATTTCTGCATACATCCACCGGTTACTGTTCATTTCTGCCTACATCCACCGGTCACTGTTCATTTTTGCCTACATCCACCGCTGTCTGTTTCTTTTTAAAACTTCATCCACTGTTGCCTTATAATTATATCCACGATCGTCACTGTTTCATTTTGCCTAACCACCGGTTACTGTTCATTTTTGCCTACATCCACCGGTTACTGTTCATTTTTGCCTACATCCACCGGTTACTGTTCATTTCTGCCTACATCCACCGGTTACTGTTCACTTCGGTCTTATTCATATCCACCTATATTTACTGTTCACCTTTGTCTTATTCACATTATTCACTATTTACATCTTCCGCTTCTGCCTTTGAAAACCACTTCATCCGTCAGTCTTCTTCCACCAGTCTTCCGCCTATGCCAGCCCAGTTTACTTATATTTTCTACCTACGACTTCCGCCCTGTTTTATTTACTCCTCTGGCCATAGATCACCCGACTCCGATATTCACTGTAGTCTTTCTTTCAATATATCTCTCAGTTTACATTTCTCAATTATTCTCACTACATGCATTTTATCACGTCGTTCTGTGCATGCCCGTTGTCCACCCAGCCTGTTATTTAAACACTCAAGTGTTCTGCCTCACTTATTTTCCACCCAGTATTTTATTTAACTGTTTCCCGTTTTGCTTTTAAATCCAGAGAATGTCTCTTCCCTCTGTAAAGTTTTAAGGTTCAAAAAAATATATATATCCCGTTTTCTGTTAAATGTCTGGAGTGATGTCTCCTCGGATCCCGATCGGGTCGGGGGCTGTCACAGCTATGGTATCAGAGAGACAAGGTTTTAAAACCGATTCTGTGAAATGTCTGACTGCGCAACCCGCCACGTGAGATCGCTCCACCAACTGTAAGTGTTTAAAATTTCTATAAAAGTTCTATTTATTAAGTTAGGTTATTCTGTTTATAGGGTTTCTTAGAGATGGTGAAAGGACAACAGGAAGAGGCAAGCGACAGTTCTCGTGCAATAGATCGCTTAACTGAGCTGGTGGGTGTACAGTCCCGCATGGTGGAACGTATGATGGCCAAAGAAGACAGCGGGAACAATAATAATAATAACCATGGAAATGCTTCACGTGACAACAGTGGAGATAGATTCCGGCGACTCCAGCTGCCTTCATTTGATGGACTGTCTACAGACCCGACCCGCGCAGAGACTTGGATTCAAACTATGGAGAAGATGTTCAGTTATGCAGAAGTAGAAGACAACAAAAAGGTTATTTGCGCCACGTTCTATCTCACCGAAAGTACTGGATTTTGGTGGGACACTGTCCAGTCGACTACAATGGCATTAAGCTGGGAAGGATTCAAGAGAATCTTCTACGAGAAGTACTTCGATCGTGGAGTGAGGAAGAAGAAATTGCTTGAATTCTCTCGGTTGCGACAATATGGGTCAGTGGCCGAATATGTTCAGAAATTTGAGTCATTATCCCGATATGCAACACACTTGGTGGCCACCAATGAGAACAAGGTACACCAGTTCATCCAAGGGCTAAACATGGATCTTCTCCGAGGAATCACAACTGGAGGGTTCGATGAGGCACCATACGTGAAGGTGGTGGCCAAGGCTTATCAGTTAGAGGCTTTAGAAATAAAGTCCCAGAGACAAAGAGACTCACCAAGAGGAATTATTCGAGATATTCCTCAACAGCAACAACAACAACAAAGAGGTCAGAATTTACAACCACAACAGCAGCAGAACAGGGGCATCAAGAGGCCCAATGAGACCATCACCTATCAAGACAAGGGAAAGAGACCAATGGGGGCTCCTCAACCTTCAGTATGCCCACGGTGCTAGAAACTTCACAAAGGCGAATGTAGATTTATTACCGGCCAATGTTTCCGTTGTGGCAAGGGAGGCCATCATGTTCGGGATTGCCCGATGCCGGACACGAGACCAAACCTTGCAGTACCAAGGGTTTTTGCAATGATGGAGGACGTTGATGATGCTGATCAGCACACGAAAATTACAGGTACAATTTCAGTATGTGATGCACCTGCTTATACCTTGTGGGACACGGGGGCCACACATTCGTTTGTGGCCATGGACTTCGTAGTTAGACAGAAGTTTTGTAGTACGCCGTCAGATCAACCCTACAGCATTATGCTAGACCGTCCGGAGAGTTATGCACTCCGAGCAGGTTGTACGAGGTGATATAGTGTCAGTAGGAGACCAGAAAGTGTCATGCAATCTTATCGTTATCGGTATGAAAGGATACGATGTGATTCTGGGGTGGATTGGCTGTGTAGACATTCAGCCAAAAATCAACGTAGGTCGGGCTGTGGTGTTTAAACGCATATTTTTTTTTTTCCGAACGAAGGTAGAACTTCATACAGGCAGCCAAGTACCAAGGAACCACGTATTCTTGCTTATCCTCCATTGAAAGATCAACAATGATGAGGTCAGGGTGCATCGGATTCGGACAGTATTAGATGTTCAAAGGCAAGGTGAGGGGAACTACAAAATATTCGGTAGTATGGGACTTCTCAGAGTTTCTAGATGACTTACGGGGGTTGATGATCAGGAACCGAATTTGAGAATTGATATATATCCTGCGTGCAAACCAGTATCGAAGAATCCGTACGTATTATAAGCACGATTTGAGCTAAGGGCGTGAGGCTCAGACTAAAGGAATTGGTGGTGGATAAGGGTTTTGTGCACCAGTTTTTCTCCCGTGGGGTGCTCCCGTCGTGTTTGTTAAGAAGAAGGCTGGTCCCTACGGTTGTGTTATGGTATTACTACGTGAGAGAAAAATGTTGACGATCAAGAATACAGTCCGTTGACGAGAATCGATGATTTATTTGACAGTACAAGGGGCCGGGGAGTTTCTAAAAGTGACTTACGCTCCGGCTATTACCAGTTGATGTTTGAACTGATGATATCCAAAGGACCGCTTCAGGACCCGGGACGGGCATTAAGAGTTCTGGTGATGTCGTTCGTGTTTAACTAATGCTCCGGCGGCATGATGGACCTGATGAAAGATATTCCAAATTGCTTGGATAATTTGTGTCGTTTCGATCGACGACATTAGGGTTATTCCAAGCTGCGAGGCGAGATGAAAAGGCAATTGGCTATGGTGTTGTCACCTCTAAAAACTATCAATTATATGCCAGCTATCAAAGTGTGAATTCCTGGCTGAGCAGAATTAATTTCCTAGGCCATGTGGTGCGGCAGAAGGGAGTGTCCATGATCCAGCCAAGATTCTGACGTGAAGGATGGCCAAGACCGAGAAATGCCAGTGAGGTACGGAGTTTTATCGGATTAGCTGGTTATTACAGAAAGTTCATCAAGGGATTCTCTGTGATAGCGAAGCCTATGACCACTACTAACGAGGGAAGGACATCAATTCAAGTGGTCTGAAGCTTGTGAGGTGAGTTTTCAGACACTTAAGCAGAAATTGACTACGTGCTCCTCTGCTAGTATTTCCAGTTGAAGACGGCAAATTCAGCGTAGATTGTGATGCGTCCAGATTGGCTTGGGATGTGTGTTTAATGCAAGAAGGGAAAGTGCTAGCATACGCATCTAGGCAAGTTTAAGAACCATGAACAAAACTACCCTACTCATGACCTCGAGCTAGCGGCATTGTATTTTGCACTGAAAGTATGGAGACACCATTGTACGGACAATCATGTGAGGGTTTTCAGATCACAAGAGTCGAAGTACATCTGACTCAAAAAGAGTTGAACATGAGACAAAGACGGTGGTTAGAACTGATGATATCAAAGACCGCTTTCAGGCCCGGTACGGGCAGACGAGGTCGTGGTGATGTCGTTCGGGTTCAACTACGCTTCCGGCGGATTCATGGAAACGTGATGAACAGGATATTCCAAGATGTCTTGGATAAATTGAGTGATCGTTTTCATCGACGACATTCTGGTTTATTCCAAGAGGAGGCAGGAGCATGAAAAGCACTTGGCTATTGTGTGTCAATCTCTAAAACAGCAATTCAATTATATGGCCAGCTCTCAAAGTTTGAATTCTGGCTGAGCAGAATTAATTCCTAGGCCATGTGGGTCGCCAGAAAGGATTGTCCATGGATCAGCAAGGATTGACAGGAGCAATGGCCCACAGCAAGACGAGAAATGCCAGTGAGGTACGGGTTTTATCGGAATTAGCTGGTTATTACAGAAAGTTCATCAAGGATTCTCTGTGATAGCGAAGCCTATTGACCAGCTTAACGAGGAAGGACATCAAGTTCAAGTGGTCTGAAGCTGTGAGGTGAGTTTTCAGACACTTAAGCAGAAATTGACTACTGCTCCTCTGCTAGTATTTCAAGTTGAAGACGGCAAATTCAGCGTATATTGTGATGCGTCCAAGATTGGCTTGGGATGTGTGTTAATGCAAGAAGGGAAAGTGCTAGCATACGCATCTAGGCAATTTAAGAACCATGAACAAAACTACCCTACTCATGACCTCGAGCTAGCGGCAGTTGTATTTGCACTGAAAGTATGGAGACACCATTTGTACAGAACAATCATGTGAGGTGTTTTCAGATCACAAGAGTCTGAAGTACATCTTTACCTCAGAAGAGTTGAACATGAGACAAGCGCGGTGGTTAGAATTTGTAAAAGGACTCTGATGTTGAGATCAAATACCATCCTGGTAAAGCTAATGTGGTAGCTGATGCGTTAAGCAGGATGCCAGCTATTATGCAACCAGTAATGTCGGCCGTATCCATGCCTTTGAGGACGGAGATACAGAAGTTTGATATGGAGATAGTTTCTGAGCTATCGGCCATACTAGCGGACTTGACACTGCGGCCCACTGTCCTGGACCGAATTAAGGAGGCCCAGAAGACCAATTCAAAGGAGATGGCTGATATGGTGAGCAAGGTACCAATGGCTTCTTCCGATTTCAGTTATTTGGGAGATGGTATTCTTAAGTTCAGAGATAGATGGTATGTTCCGAAAGATGAGGAGTTACAGAAGAACATCTTGTCGGAAGCCCACTCATCTCCTTTCTCTGTGCATCCTGGAAGCACGAAGATGTATCAAGACTTAAAACTTCACTTCTGGTGGCCGAATATGAAGAATGAAGTGGCCAAGTATGTGGAGTCTTGTATGATATGTCAACAGGTCAAAGCTAAACATCAACGACCAAGTGGAACGCTTCAACCTCTTCCGATTCCCAAATGGAAGTGGGAGAACATCACAATGGACTTTGTTGTTGGCCTTCCAAGGACAGCTAAGGGCCATAATAGCATTTGGGTCATAGTGGACAGGTTGACGAAGTCGGCCCATTTTCTACCTCTGAAGACGACGTACTCCATGGATCAGTACGTAGAGCTGTACATCAGTGAGATAGTTAAGCTGCATGGCATTCCTGTGTCGATCGTCTCAGATCGTGATCCCAGATTCACTTCCAGGTTTTGGAAAGGTTTGCAAAACTCCTTGGGTACAAAGTTACACTTCAACATAGCCTTTCATCCACAAACTGACGGACAGTCTGAAAGAACAATCCAAATACTTGAGGATATGCTAAGGTCGTGCGTGCTGGAATTTCATGCTCCTTGGAGTAGATATTTGCCACTCGTGGAGTTTGCCTACAACAATAGCTATCAGGCTATAATTGGCATGGCTCCTTATGAGGCTCTTTACGGCAGAAAGTGTAGATCCCCATTGTGTTAGGATGAGGTCGGAGAAACTAAGCTTATCGGCCCTGAGATATTACAGCAGATGTCCGAGGTGATAGCTGCTATCAAGCAACGAATAAAGATTGCTCAGAGTCGACAGAAAAGTTATGCGGACCATAGGAGGAGAGACTTAGAGTTCGCTGAGGGCGATGAAGTATTCCTGAAAGTGTCACCTTTCAAAGGCGTGATGAGATTTGGCAAGAAAGGGAAGCTCAGTCCGAGGTTCATTGGCCCTTTTCCCATCTTGAAGCGTGTGGGAAGCATGGCTTACAGGCTACAGTTGCCAGCTTCTATGGATGGAGTCCACAGTGTCTTTCATGTTTCGATGCTCAGGAAGTGTGTATGAGATCCAACTCAAATCGTGAAGCAGGTGGACTTTGATATCATGTCAACGTTGACGTACGAAGAAAGGCCTATACAGATATTGGATATGTCACTCAAGGTGTTGCACAACAAGGTAGTCCCATTGGTGAAAGTTTTGTGGCGCAATCGTAATATGGAGGAAGCCACGTGGGAAAGACAAGAGGATGTTAGAGCCCAATATCCTGAGCTATTCGCTTAGGCAAATTTTGGGGACAAAATTTTGTTAAGGTGGGTGGAATGTAACACCCGGCATTTTCCGTGTAATTATTTCCCCGAATAATTAAGCGAGATTACTCTGATATTAATGTAATGACTGTTTTTAATAAAATTATCGATGTGATTAATAGAACGAGGGTGATTCGTGAGATCGAATCGATTAACTAAATAATGTTTTAATTAAAAACCAATGGAAGGACAAATTAGGAAGAAATTAAGGTTGGTGGGAGGGAACTAATAAGTGTTTGACACTTGGCAAACTTGTTGGAGAAGCCAAGCCCCTCTTCCTCTTTCCCTCCTACGTGAAAACACGCCAGCTTGCAATTTTTCATCTTTTCTTCTCTGCTTTCTCTCTTCCAGACGCCTGAAACAAATTTCCAAAACTTTGTTTCTTCTGTTTCCTTCTGTTTCCTTCAGCAAAGGTAACCTTTTTTCACTAGTTAACAAGTTTAGGTTAGTTAAACATTAGTTTTTTTTTGAAATCTAGGTTAATGTCCATTTTTGCATGCTTTAGGTTCGCGAACCACCGTTGTTGTGCGCGTTAAGCTTGCTGCATATTAGACAACAGGTAAGTTCATATCTGTAAGTTGGACCCTAAGGCCCTACATCACGGAGGTACTAGGTATTTCTGTTCTGTCGGGTTGTTTCCGGGTAGAAGGATTAGAGTTATGTTCTGTGTTTCCCTTTTTATGTTTCTGTCGTCTTAATTGTTGTTCTCTGCTGTTTAAGTTGAAGAACTGTACTCGATCATGCATACACGTTTTTCCCGAAAGTTCATGCAAAACCGTTTTCTGCACACTGTTTGAAACTAAACAAGATAAAATCTGACTGAAATGTACTGGTTAAGTGTGGGACGGGGACTGGCCTCCAGATCTGTTTATGTACTATACTGTATTACTGTTTGTGCCTGATAGTGCACCCACTGTTCGCCAGTTCCCCTATAAGCCTCACTTATACCCCACTGCCATTGAAACGTAATGTACTGTACTGTCACTGAATTTCTAAAAAACCGCATGCATAGCATATGCATCACTGCATTTTATATGTTCTTACTGAGCTTTAGGCTCATAGATGAATTCTCTGATGTAGGTACTGAACCCGAAAATGAGGACTTTGTGCCTCAGTCTGATTAATATGTGGCTGGTGGTTCGAGCTCTCGGGGTGGTTGCTGCAGCCAGACATAGTTTTCTGTCTTGAGGTTTAAGTCTTTGAAGTATAGTTCATATCTGTAAACTCTTCTGGAATTCTGGTGTTTTGTTTTAAAACTCTATTATAGTCCTGTGTTTTGTTTAAAAACTCTGCTGGGAATTTTGTAATGTATAGGTTCTGTTGTTGATGTATTTAAAACCTCTGTATTTGACAGTTGAATTTATGTTCTGAAGTATTCTGGAATTATTTGGAATATTTTCTCCTTTAGGATATGCATGGATTATCTCTGATTTTAGAGCCATCCATGCAATCTGTTTCCTTAAAATTCTGTCGTGTTTCCCTGATATGCCCAAAATCATGTTTTGAGTCGTTTTCTAAAGTTTGAAGCTTTCATACCTTCTGTTTATGGATTCCTGTTAAAAGTTGTTAATTTTGTCTTTAAAACTTCATCCACCGTTGCCTTATATATTATATCCACCGATCGTCACTGTTCATTTTTGCCTACAATCCACAGTTACTGTTCATTTCTGCCTACATCCACCGGTTAATGTTCATTTTTGCCTACATCCACCGGTCACTTGTTCATTTTTGCCTACATCCACGCTGCCTGTTTCTCTTTAAAACTTCATCCACCGTGCCTTATAATTTATATCCACCAATAGTCCTGTTCTTTTTGCCTACATCCACCGGTTACTGTTCATTTCTACCTACATCCACCGGTTACTGTTCATTTCTGCCTACATCCACCGGTCACTGTTCATTTTTGCCTACATCCATCGCTGCCTGTTTCTCTTTAAAACTTCATCCACCGTTGCCTTATAATTTATATCCACCGATCGTCACTGTTCATTTTTGCCTACATCCACCAGTTACTGTTCACTTCTGTCTTATTCATATCCACCTATATTTACTGTTCACTTCTGTCTTATTCATATCCACCTATATTTACTGTTCACCTTTGTCTTATTCACATTATTCACTATTTACATCTTCCGCTTCTGCCTTTGAAAGCCACTTCATCCGTCAGTCTTCTTCCCCAAGTCTTCCGCCTATGCCAGCCCAGTTTACTTACATTTTCTACCTACGACTTCCGCCCTGTTTTATTACTCCTCCAGCCATAGATCACCCGACTCCGGTATTCACTGTAGTCTTTCTTTAATATACTCTCAGGTTACATTTTCAATTATTCTCACTGCAGAATTTATCACGTGTTTCTCTGCATGCCCATTGTACAACAAGCCTGTTATTAACAATTCAAGTGTTCTGCCTCAATGATTTTCACCCAGGTATTTTACTTAACTGTTTCAATTTTGGCTTGTAAATCCAGAGAAGGCTTTCCCTCTGTAAAGTTTTAAGGTCAAAAAAATTATATATGTTCCCGTTTTCTGTAATGTACGGAGTGATGGCTCTCGGGACCCGATCGGTCGGGGGCTGTACATTATGGTTGCGCTATAAGACCTTCGCAATAAGATCATCTTGGTGAGCAATTACCTGATCGAAGAAATAAAATCTTCAGGGTCTCCCTCGTTGCGGCTATGAGGCAGCGTCGCGGTATCCCAGTCCACCCGTCCAAACGATAGAGAGTAGGGTCTTGCAGATCTGTTCAGCATCGAAACGTTGAAAAAAGTTGTGGACTCCATCATGGACACTGGCCGTCACAGTCTGTAAGCGGCTTCCAACCCTCTGAGAGATGGCGACGGAAGTCAGGCCTCAAACAACTTTGACTGAGCTTTCCCACACAAATGCTTCAGCCCCTTGAGAGGTGGACACCTTCAGGACTCACTCGACGCCTTCAGTGCACTCTAAGTCTTTTTCCTCTGACCGTATAACTTTTCTGTTGACTCTGAGACCCAGTATCAACCCCTTTGTAGGATTAGTAGCCCTATTTCGACAATCGTTTGAATAATCAGGGCGCAGCAGTTGAACTGCAGTGGGCTTTCTCAAACTTTGTCCACGTGACAAGGGAGACTCGTATTCTGTTGGTGAAGCCTATGAGAAGTTTAGACTACGGAATATCATAGAGTCCACCTCACCGTGGCCTTTGAGCATCCACCACATAGTGCTAGAAATCCGTGGAACATCCTGGCGTCATCAAAATTTTTTCTTTTGAGCTTCTAAGGGGAAGGATACAACGGGATAGAGGTGTCTTTGGTTATGCCTGATAAGAGGGATCCAGCCAGTGTTGCGGCGCTTAAGGACACTAGCCGAAACTGCAATCGATGGTGGCATGTTGTTTTAAACAGCAGCCCATTCATAAATTACATTGTACTGTTGACATCGATAAGGATGTGGTTGGCATTACCATTTTGTCCCCATTGACCTATACGCCCGTAAACCCCTTGGTAGTGCATAAACTCTTGGATGGTAAGCATAAGCAATAGGTTGATTAGACGGTACGTACTAAACTTCTCCTTATCTACGAAAACCCATTGCCACAAACGAATGTGGGCCAGTGCTCAACAGAGTTAAGCAGTGCATCACATATCGAAATTGACTGTAATTGCTGTGTGCTGGGCAAAATCATCATGAGCTTATCATTGCAAAGAAAACTATTGGCACGGCCACGGTTGGTAACTATTGGGCATTGGGCTAATGCCCAGACATGGATGGCCCTTCATGTCGCACCAGAGAAGCAACGGCCGGCAAAGAGTTGCATTTCCCAGTATGACCTTCTCTGGCAACGTATGGGGTATACAGGGAGTTGAGAAGCCCATTGGTTTTTCCCTTGGACTTGGTTGGATTGTCACATTGAGCTACTCTTCACGCCCCTGATCCGATGCAGCATCTCCACCCCTAAAGCTATTGGATAAACCACTTCGAGAGGAGCATGCTCATTCCAGATTCTTCACATCTCTTATACTCTCTTTTTAACCCTTGCAAGAAATGAAAGACCTTGTTCCATTCTGCCTTACTAGATGGCTGACAAAAAAACAGGTAACGCTTTAAAACTCTCAACATACTTTGTTACCGAGATGTCTGTCTTAGCTGGGTGAATTCCGACATCTTATTTCCAACACGGGTTGTAGCGTATTCTTCACAAATAATTTATTGAATGGTCCACAATGTTTCCTCCCGTTAGTCGGGGTTGTATGGTGTCACACAAAGTTCTCGCGTCGACGGTCGTGATATACGTGGCATAAGAGACCTATCCATGTCCTTCACCTCAGAAGTCAAAACCAATCTTTCCCTCGGTCGAACACACTCCTCGGCAATGGACAGGATCCGGAAGATTCCATCGAAGGTGGGAGGTTCGAAGTCGCCTAAAATTTAAACCACTGTGGTTTACGACGTTTTCGATGCTCGAATTCCCAAATCTCGCCGATCATGACATTTCAATGCCGGAGGCCGGTATGCAACACAAGCTTGTTAATTGCCGGATACAAAACCTCTCTTCAGCTTCCCTGTACGGTCCTCAATCCATACTCGGAAAATTATAAAACAATAATCAAATTAATAAACAGAACTTTTACGGAATAAAACTTCTAGTTGTGGAGCGATCTCACGTGGCAGGCTTGCGCAACCAGAAATTTCTCAGAACCGCTTTCTTTAAAACCGGACGCTGGATACATAACGGTTAACGCACCCCGACCCGATCGGGGCGGGGCCTCACCCAGAAATTCAAAGAAACTGGGACATAATTTTTTTGAACTTTAAAACTTTACACAGAGAGACTCTTGGAAGAAGGGGAGAGACATGATTAAAATCGGACTTCATAAACATAATAATCGAAGAAACAGGAAGACGGAAGCAGGGGGGCGAAATAAAAACAAATTTGGGATTTTCATAGGACTTGACTTCGACGTAAACCACTATATGATGAATACTCATTTAATTTAATAACTAATTTTTTAAATCAATATACATTCCATCTTAATAAATTCAAATTATTTATGTTAGTTTAGTTTCTTAGACCACTCTTAGCTTGTAGTTCGTTAGCTGGTCTGGTCTTGATTCGTTTAACCTCGGCTAGCGAGCCAACTAGGTTGAATTTTTTTTGGGAGATAATAGGCTAATGTAATATCCGGCTGTACGGACATTGATATATAGATTAATTGATATTTTGATAAAAACGCGGTGGACTGGCATTTCAGAATAAATATGTTCAAATCAGGTCCGTTTACAAAAAAAAAAAAGCGTCATTCTTGATACTAAACGAAATGGAATTTAAGGAATTTAGGGAATTTTGGAGAGATAAACACTATATCCGCTGTGGAATCCCCATCGTACAGTAATTGACGTTTTAGTAAAAATATGCGAATGAAGTCCAATTGCGACAACGAAACAGTTTTAATAAAGCCCGTGGCAATGAATAGGAGTTATGGCAAAATATTGGAGTTTCGAGAATCGAATCGATGGGACGATGAACGAAACGAACGACGAAATAAATACGATTAAGTAAAGAAGGGCAATAATAGTCCTTTGCAAAAGTAATTTTTATAAAAAACTTCTGCCTTATTCATATCCACCTATATTTAATGTTCACCTTTGTCTTATTCCCATTATTCACTATTTACATCTTCCGCTCTGCCTTTGAAGCCACTTCATCGCAGTCTTCTTCCCCAAGTCTTCCGCCCTATGCCAGCCAGTTTACTTACATTTTCTACTACGACTTCCGCCTGTTTTATTACTCCTCCAGCCATAGATCACCCGACTCCGGTATTCACTGTAGTCTTTCTTTTAATATATCTCTCAGTTTACATTTCTCAATTATTCTCACTGCATGCATTTTATCACGTCGTTCTCTGCATGCCCATTGTCCACCCAGCCTGTTATTTAAACACTCAAGTGTTCTGCCTCAATGATTTTCCACCCAGTCTTTTATTTAACTGTTTCCCATTTTGCTTTTAAATCCAGAGAAGGTCTCTTCCCTCTGTAAAGTTTTAAGGTTCAAAAAAATATATATGTCCCGTTTTCTGTTAAATGTCCGGAGTGATTGCTCCTCGGACCCCGATCGGGTCGGGGGCTGTCACATTATGGTTGCGCTATAAGACCTTCGCCAATAAGATCATCTTGTTGCGCAATACTTGATCGAAGAAATAAAATCTTCACGGGTCTTCCCTCGTGCGGCAGCGTCAGCTGGATATCCCAGTCCACCAGTCCCACGATCTGAGTAGGGTCTTGCACGCATCTTTTCAGCATCGAAACTTGAAAAATGTTGTGGACTCCACTCATAGACACTGGCAGTCACAGTCTGTAAGCTGTGCTTCCAATCCTCTTCGAGATGGGAAATGGCCCAACCACCTTGGACTGAGCTTTCCCACACCAACCTCTTCACGCCCTTGAGAGGTGACACCTTCAGGACTACCTCGCCGCCTTCAGTGAACTCTAAGTCTTTTCTCCTCTGATCCGTATAACTTTTCTGTCGACTCTGAGCAGTACCAACCCATTGTATGATAGTAGCCCCTATTTCAGACATCAGTTGCAATAACTCAGGGCCGATCAGTCTGACTTCCAGTCTGGCTTCTCCAACTTTGTCCAAGTGCAAGGGAGACTCGTACTTTCTGTTGTGAGCCTCATGAGAAGTTTTAGACTACCGGAATATCCTAGAGCTCCACCTCACCTTGCCTTTGAGCATCCACCACATAGGCTAGAAATCTGGAACATCCTGGCGTCATCAAAATTTTTTTTTTGAGCTTCTAAGGAGGATACAACGGGCATAGAGTGTGTCTTTGGTATAGCCTGATAAGAGGACTCCTCCACGTTTGGGCGCTTAAAGACACTAGCCCGAACCTGCAATCGATGGTGGCATGTTGTTTAAACAGCCAGCCCATTCCAAAATTACATTGTACCTTTTCACATCGATAATGATGTGGTTGGCATACCATTTCTGGTCCCCTATTGACACTATATCGCCCCGTACAACCCCCTTGGAGTGCATAAACTCTCTGGATGGTAGCATAACGCAATAGGGTTGATTAGACGGTACGATACTTAACTTCTCCTTATCTACGAAACCCCTTGCCACAAACGAATGTGTGGCCCCGTGTCCAACAGAGTATAAGCAGGTGCATCACATATCGAAATTGTACCTGTAATTGCTGTGTGCTGGGCAACATCATCATGATCCTCTATCATTGCAGAAACTCTTGGCACGGCACGGTTTGGTCAACTATTGGGCATTGGGCAATCCCAGACATGATGGCCCTTCATGTCGCACCAGAAGCAACGGCCGGCAAAGAGTCTGCATTTCCCAGTATGACTTCTCTGGCAACGTGGGTATACAGGGAGTTGAGAAGCTCCCATTGGTCTTTTCCCCTTGACTTGGTTGGCAATTGTCACATTGAGCCTCTTCACGCCCCTGCTCCGTTGCTGCATCTCTTCCACCCCTAAAGCTTTGGCAACCACTTTCGAGTATGATGCATTCTCATCTCCAGATATCTTCACATCTCTATATATCTCTCTTTTTAACCCTTGCAAGAAATGAAAGACCTTGGTTCCATTCTGCCTTACTAGATGGCTGACAAAACAGGTTAACGCTTCAAACTCTCTAACATACTTTGTTACCGATCCTGTCTGTCTTAGCTGGGTGAATTCCGACATCTTATTTTCCCACACGGCGTTGTAGCAGTATTCTTCACAAAATAATTTCTTGAATGGTCCCCACAATGTTTCCTCCACGTTAGTCGTGGCTTGTATGGTGTCCCACCAAAGTTTCGCGTCACGGTCGTGATATAACGTGGCATAAGAGACCTTCTCCATGTCCTTCACCTCAGCAAGTTCAAACAAATCTTCCATCGTTCGAACCCACTCCTCGGCATGGACAGGATCCGTAAGTCTCCCATCGAATGTGGGAGGTCGAAGTCGCCTAAAAATTTCACCACTGTGGTCTTCCGAAGTTTTCGAGCTCGAATTCCAAAACTCTCTCCCGATCATGAACATTTCAACTTGCCGGGAATGACGAGCAACAAGCTCTGTTAATTGCCGGATACTAAAATCCCTCTCTTCAGCTTCCCTGTACTGTCCTCAATCCATACTCGGAAAATCTTATAAACAATAATCAAATTTAATAAACAGAACTTTTACGGGAACTTAAACACTTATAGTTGGTGGAGCGATCTCACGTGGCAGGTTGCGCAACCAGACATTTCTCCAGAACCGCTTTTAAAACCTGGCAGCTCTGATACCATAACTGTAACGACCCCGACCCGATCGGGGCCGGCGAGCCTCACTCCAGACATTTCAAAGAAAACGGGACATAATTTTTTTTTGAACTTTAAAACTTTACACAGAGAAGACCTTCTCTGGAATGAAGGCTGGAGAGACATGATTAAAATCGGACTTCATAAACAAATAATAGAAGAAAACAGGAAGACAGAAAGCAGGGAGAAATAAAAACAATTCTGGGATTTTCACTAGGACTTGACTTCGACTTAAACACTATGATGATGAATAATCATTTTAATTTAATAACTAATTTTTTTAAATAAATATACATTACATTTATATAAATTCAAATTATTTATGTATATTTAGTTCGTTAGACTCGACTCATTAAGGCTTGTTAGGTTCGTTTAGCTGGTCTGTCTTGATTCGTTTAACATTGGCTAGCGAGCCAACTTAGGTTGAAATTTTTTTTTTGTGAGATTCATTAGGCTTAATGTAATATCCGGCTTGTACGGACATTTGAATATATTAGATTATATTGATATTTTGATAAAACGCGGCATTTTCAGTAAATATGTCAAATCAGGTCCGTTTTACAAAAAAAAAGCGTCATTATGATCCTAACGACTAATTGGAATTTTAAGGAATTTATGGGAATTTTTGGAGACTAAACACTATATTCCGAGTAATTACCACCATCGTAAAGTAATTGACGTTTTAGTAAAAATAGCGAATGAAGTCCAAATTGCGAACGAACAGTTTTAATAAAGCCCTGGCAATGAATAGGAGTTATTGGCAAAATATGGAGTTTTCGAGAATCCGAATCGTTGGACGATTAACGAAACGAACGACGAAATAAATAGATTTAAGTAAGAAGGGCAAAATAGTAATTTGCAAAGTAATTTTTATAAAAACATCACAAACCCCTCTTTTCTCTTCATTTCTTCTTCTCCTCTGCCCGCGCCAAGAACAGAGAGCGATTTCCTCTCTCGGCCGCCTAGGGTTCCAACGGTTTTCGACCTCCGTTCTCCTCCGTTTTTTCCTCCGTTCCTCGTCATTTCTTCTCCTCTCGCTACCCTCGGTATGTAGCTTTAGTCTTGGGTCGTTTATTTTGAGTTTTGGTTTGATTTAGGGTTAGGGTTTAAATTAGGTTTTCCGTTAAAAACGCGATTTAGGCTTCGTAATTAATAGGTTAGCTATAATTACGTATATATTGAACGTATTGGACGTTATCGGACGAAGATAAATCGATTCGTGAAAAAGTTTAAAATCCGAGAATTTTAGGGTTTTCGAAAAAAGTTCGATTGCTCGATGAATTAGCTTAATAAATCGAATTAAAGCATTAGGAAGTATCTTTAGTTAAGGTTTTGCTAATTTGGACGTTTAATTGCTTAATTCGGTTTTAACGGCAAATATCGTGTTTTACCTCAGACACGCTACTCCAGTGGACGAAGCTTGAGATCCAGCGCGCTCAAGGTAAGTTCTCGTGACTTGCTTGACCGAAAGGTCTACACCATACTTCGTCGTCGTATCAAGGATCCTTGAGGGTTCCTTGTTTTACGTTGTTTAGGTTGGGTAGTTAGGTTAATTGTTTATAGGTTATGTTATATTGTCTGCTGATATGAACTGTTTGTTTACTTTCCGCTGATATGAACTGTTCATGCATCACGGTTTTCGAAAGTCATGAAAAGGAATTTCTGCACGTGTTTTTAAGAAAAGGAACGTATATCTGAAATGAAATCTGTAACGGAATCTGAATGAATAAACGTAATCTGTCTGTTTCTGGTCACGCGAGATGGGGCTCAGGCACGGCTGTGCGTGTTGCAAGCGTGTACCCCCCCTCTCTAACCCCACGGGGTAGTCCAACCGCCGGACAGGCCCCCTTGGGTTAGTGGGTCGAGGTCTCGGTGACAATTCTGTCTGTCTGTGACGTAATGAATCTGAAATCTGTAATTCTGTATCTGTAATCTGAATCTGAGCATGATTTCTGAATGACATACGCACGCATGCATCTGCATTTACGTAGCTTACTGAGATTTCAATATCTCATATGTGTCTGTATGGTGTAGGTGATCTGCTAGGTGACGTAGATCCAGGTGAGGACGACGTTCCTCCTCCTGATGTCGGAGGCAGTTGATGGATGATGCTCGTGGGAGTGCGCTGAGTAGTCGAGGCGCGATATGACCCGTGGGGATGTATATCTGAACTCTGGGTTTATTTTGGGATGTTTTGAGTTGATAATTGTATAGTATACTTAGGTTGTTTGGATCTGGATAGGGATTAGATAACGTTTTGGTAATTGTATGTAAAACGTTTTGGTTTAAACTGTTTAATGAATGTTTTGGAAATGTTTTGATTGGTTTTCGGTTGATATTGGTATGCTCGGTTTTTAGAGCTACCCACGCAGTTGGACTCCGCAAAGTCCGCTGCGAGTCGGTTGAGTTAAGTCATAAGTGTTATGAGGTAAAATGAAAGAATGGGTAAAGAAGGGTGGGAACTTCTGCTCTCTGGAATCGGATTCCAGAGAGCTTGATGAATTTGTGTTGCTCTCTGGAATTTGAGATTCCAGAGAGTAAGTGTAAAGAAAAAGAATGAAGCACGAAGTAAGGAAGAAGTGAGGTGCTGCAGCGATCGGGCGCTGTGCGCTGATCGCTGTCTGCGATCGCTGAGAGAGGGGTCAGCGATTGGGCGCCGTGGGGGATCGCTGCAGCGGCAAATGATCGCTGCGTGCAGCGATCAGGCGCTGCACAATGCAGCGATCGTGCGCTGCATTGTGCAGCGCATGCAGCGATCGTGCGCTGCAATTAGCAACGCCCGATCGCTGTTACATTTCTGAGGGCATATTTCCGATTCTGCCCTCCCCTTTTCTGAATGATTTTAAATGTTTTTAATTAATGTTTTTAAGTTTTTTTTTAATTGTTTTATAGTTTGTTTTAAATGCTTTTAAGGTTCAAATTTAATTCCGATTTCAGTTCTGTTTTCAACTTCAGTTTTTATTCCGCACAAAGTTTTATTTAAAGGATAGAAAAGTAAAAAGTATAAAATGAAAAATTTATTACGGAAATACGGGTACGGAATTAGGGGTGTTACAGTTATGGTATCAGAGCCCCCGGGTTTTAAAATCGATTCTGTAGACTGCTCGACTACACAGCCACTACGCGGACGTCCTTCATCAACTGTAAGTATGTTTTCTGCTCTGTTTGATTTAGGTTTCTAAGAAGTATACTGTTTCGTTTTATAGGAGTTTTATAAACATGTTTCGAGGAAAAGATCCTCGAGATGACGTTCTAGATCGACTTACGGAGTTACTAAATCGTCAGTCACAGCACATGGACCGACAAGCACAACTTATCGATAGACAATCTCGTCAACTCCAACTATTGACTAACCAAGAAGAACTTAGGATTCATGGCGTGGATGCTCCTCATGACCACGGTACCAAGAGGAAGGACAAGAAGAGAGTCGATCAAAGCCGACCGAAGCGCGCACGAAGAACTTCGCAAAGACCTCTGTGTCTTAGTTGCCAGAAGCAGCATCGTGGGAAATGCAGATCAGGCACAGATAAATGCTTTCGATGTGGAGAGAAAGGTCATTTCGTCAAAGACTGCCCAAGGCCAGGCCGAGGTCAACCGGGTACAGGCCAACGAGACGCAAATCAGGGAAACGATGCCCGAATGTTGCTTGCCTCGACTGGAGAAGAAGAAACCGCCCAACCTTCGGCTATTACAGGTTGGAGCTACATCCAAGCTCTCTAACGCCAGCCAAATTGAATGCCTACACTGTATCCAAATTCTGGGTTGTAACCCAGATTTCAATATAATTCTAAACTCCTCTTCATTCTAACTTCGACTTCTCAAAGTAAGTCCCTTTAGTTTCTATACTTCTTAATCTCGTGTCTGTTGAATACGTAACTAACCCTTTCACGCCCTCGAGACCTTCTCAAATTACTTGCTCCAACGTTAAGTTCTTTTAACTGCACTACGATTGTCCACCTATCGAGTATAACAATATGCTCGTTTATCTAACACGAATCTCCATTAACCTCGAGCACAGTAAGGTCTCTAAGTCTCGCTGTGGATTTGCTCTAAAGCCACTCATTCTAACCTTAAGTCACTTATATATCCATCGGTCACGATTCGTCAAATACGAGTCATATTCTTTAAAATTGCAAAGCTCACGATTCGTACGACATTAACCACTAAGTTAAACTTCTAATCTTAACTCTTCATTGGATCTACGATCCCCCGTACTTATCTCAAATGTCGTGCTAGACTTCTCACAATTACCCGATGGTCTTTTTAGTCGGGTTCTAATTACTTCGCTTGGCTCCTGCACGATAACTTGTTCAACAGTCTACTCATTTACAAACTTGTTGCTGATAAGCTTCTTCAGATTCTCAGTTCTTCCCCCTCTATTTTCCAAGAGAAGGATTCAGAAACTTCTTTTCATTAAGGTTTAACCCTCCTAGATCATTGAACACTAATGTTTCTACTTTCTTACCGGAGGTAAGCCCTACGTTTGCGGTTCTTAACTTAAACCGTACACACTATAAACCTGCTCTAACTGCGTCGCTATCCTTCCTATAGTCACTCATGCTACTTGAAACTCTTTAGCACAACCTTAAACCTGAAGTGCTAAATTTTTCCTTAGTAGTCACCCCGTTTAAATCTTAACTCCTATGTTTTTGTTTATTTATCTCTATTCAAGCAACACCAAAGGTCTAACGTGCCTACTACTCATTAATTATTCTTAACTTCACTAAGTCTCCCACCTGGTAAGTCGGTTAAAATCTTCTAACCGATTTAATATCTTCCCTTATGGATTAGTCTTCTAAGGTGCCTAAGGTGGTACGTGCCTAACGACGAGAGCCTGAAGAAGGATATTTTAGCTGAGACACATTCTTCAGCTTATTCAGTGCACCCGGGGAGTACCAAGATGTACCGGGACTTAAAGCAGCACTTCTGGTGGCCAGGTATGAAGAGGGAGGTTGCCCAGTATGTTGAGACCTGTTTAGTTTGTCAACAGGTTAAGGCAGAGCACCAGAGGCCAGCTGGAACATTATTGCCACTGCCGATTCCGGAGTGGAAGTGGGAGCAGACATCCATGGATTTTATCGTGGGGCTCCCGAGGACTACGCGAGGCCATGATGGCATTTGGGTTATTGTGGGCTGATTGACAAAGTCGGCTCACTTCTTGCCAGTGAAGATGTCGTCATCTATGGATCAGCTCGCCGAACTCTATGTGCAGGAGATTGTTAGTCTGCACGGAGTTCCAATATCTATTGTCTCCGACAGAGGTCCGAGATTTACCTCGAAGTTCTGGAAGAGTTTACACCGAGCTATGGGGACTCAGCTTAATTTCAGCACAGCATTCCATCCTCAGACTGATGGTCAGACAGAGAGGACGAATCAGATTTTGGAGGATATGCTCAGAGCGTGTGTGCTTGAGTTTCAGGGATCGTGGAGCAGGTATTTGCCACTGATCGAGTTCTCGTACAACAACAGCTTCCAGGCTACTATCGGTATGGCTCCGTATGAAGCCTTATATGGTCGAAAGTGCAGATCTCCGCTGTATTGGGACGAGGTTGGCGAGGCCAGCGTCGTTGGACCTGAGATTCTGCAGCAAATGGCAGAGAAGATTGCCATTATTCGACAGCGCATCGAGGTAGCTCAGAGCAAACAGAAGAGCTATGCTGACACCAGACGGAGAGAGCTAGAGTTCGAGGAAGGTGACGAGGTTTACCTTAAAGTTTCTCCGTTTAAGGGCATAGCGAGATTTGGAAGGAGGGGTAAGTTAAACCCTCGATATGTGGGGCCCTTTCCTATTCTGAATAGGATCGGGAAGTTGGCGTACCGACTGCAGCTTCCGGCTTCTATGGAGGGTATCCACGACGTCTTTCATGTATCTATGCTTCGGAAGTGTCTTCGCAATCCGTCGCATGTCGTAGAGACTACGGAGATAGAGGTACATCCTACCTTGACTTATGAGGTGAGGCCGGTACGCATTTTGGAGTATTCCACCAAAGTCTTACGCAACAAGGAGATCCCACTAGTCAAAGTCCTATGGCGGAACCACGAGGTGGAAGAAGCTACGTGGGAACGACAGCAGGAGATGATGACTAGATATCCTGATCTATTTGTATAATTTAATTTTGTGGACAAAATTCTGAATAAGGAGGGTGGAATGTAATATCCGGCTTGTACGGACATTTGAATATATTAGATTATATTGATATTTTGATAAAACGTGGCATTTTCAGTAAATATGTCAAATCAGGTCCGTTTTACAAAAAGAAAGCGTCATTACGATCCTAACGACTAATTGGAATTTTAAGGAATTTATGGGAATTTTTGGAGACTAAACACTATATTCCGAGTAATTACCACCATCGTAAAGTAATTGACGTTTTAGTAAAAATAGCGAATGAAGTCCAAATTGCGAACGAACAGTTTTAATAAAGCCCTGGCAATGAATAGGAGTTATTGGCAAAATATGGAGTTTTCGAGAATCCGAATCGTTGGACGATTAACGAAACGAACGACGAAATAAATAGATTTAAGTAAGAAGGGCAAAATAGTAATTTGCAAAGTAATTTTTATAAAAACATCACAAACCCCTCTTTTCTCTTCATTTCTTCTTCTCCTCTGCCCGCGCCAAGAACAGAGAGCGATTTCCTCTCTCGGCCGCCTAGGGTTCCAACGGTTTTCGACCTCCGTTCTCCTCCGTTTTTCCTCCGTTCCTCGTCATTTCTTCTCCTCTCGCTACCCTCGGTATGTAGCTTTAGTCTTGGGTCGTTTATTTTGAGTTTTGGTTTGATTTAGGGTTAGGGTTTAAATTAGGTTTTCCGTTAAAAACGCGATTTAGGCTTCGTAATTAATAGGTTAGCTATAATTACGTATATATTGAACGTATTGGACGTTATCGGACGAAGATAAATCGATTCGTGAAAAAGTTTAAAATCCGAGAATTTTAGGGTTTTCGAAAAAAGTTCGATTGCTCGATGAATTAGCTTAATAAATCGAATTAAAGCATTAGGAAGTATCTTTAGTTAAGGTTTTGCTAATTTGGACGTTTAATTGCTTAATTCGGTTTTAACGGCAAATATCGTGTTTTACCTCAGACACGCTACTCCAGTGGACGAAGCTTGAGATCCAGCGCGCTCAAGGTAAGTTCTCGTGACTTGCTTGACCGAAAGGTCTACACCATACTTCGTCGTCGTATCAAGGATCCTTGAGGGTTCCTTGTTTTACGTTGTTTAGGTTGGATAGTTAGGTTAATTGTTTATAGGTTATGTTATATTGTCTGCTGATATGAACTGTTTGTTTACTTTCCGCTGATATGAACTGTTCATGCATCACGGTTTTCGAAAGTCATGAAAAGGAATTTCTGCACGTGTTTTTAAGAAAAGGAACGTATATCTGAAATGAAATCTGTAACGGAATCTGAATGAATAAACGTAATCTGTCTGTTTCTGGTCACGCGAGATGGAGCTCAGGCACGGCTGTGCGTGTTGCAAGCGTGTACCCCCCCTCTCTAACCCCACGGGGTAGTCCAACCGCCGGACGGGCCCCCTTGGGTTAGTGGGTCGAGGTCTCGGTGACAATTCTGTCTGTCTGTGACGTAATGAATCTGAAATCTGTAATTCTGTATCTGTAATCTGAATCTGAGCATGATTTCTGAATGACATACGCACGCATGCATCTGCATTTACGTAGCTTACTGAGATTTCAATATCTCATATGTGTCTATATGGTGTAGGTGATCTGCTAGGTGACGTAGATCCAGGTGAGGACGACGTTCCTCCTCCTGATGTCGGAGGCAGTTGATGGATGATGCTCGTGGGAGTGCGCTGAGTAGTCGAGGCGCGATATGACCCGTGGGGATGTATGTCTGAACTCTGGGTTTATTTTGGGATGTTTTGAGTTGATAATTGTATAGTATACTTAGGTTGTTTGGATCTGGATAGGGATTAGATAACGTTTTGGTAATTGTATGTAAAACGTTTTGGTTTAAACTGTTTAATGAATGTTTTGGAAATGTTTTGATTGGTTTTCGGTTGATATTGGTATGCTCGGTTTTTAGAGCTACCCACGCAGTTGGACTCCGCAAAGTCCGCTGCGAGTCGGTTGAGTTAAGTCATAAGTGTTATGAGGTAAAATGAAAGAATGGGTAAAGAAGGGTGGGAACTTCTGCTCTCTGGAATCGGATTCCAGAGAGCTTGATGAATTTGTGTTGCTCTCTGGAATTTGAGATTCCAGAGAGTAAGTGTAAAGAAAAAGAATGAAGCACGAAGTAAGGAAGAAGTGAGGTGCTGCAGCGATCGCTGAGAGAGGGGTCGGCGATTGGGCGCCGTGCGGGATCGCTGCAGCAGCAAATGATCGCTGCGTGCAGCGATCAGGCGCTGCACAATGCAGCGATCGTGTGCTGCATTGTGCAGCGCATGCAGCGATCGTGCGCTGCAATTAGCAGCGCCTGATCGCTGTTACATTTCTGAGGGCAGATTTCCGATTCTGCCCTCCCCTTTTCTGAATGATTTTAAATGTTTTTAATTAATGTTTTTAAGTTTTTTTTTAATTGTTTTATAGTTTGTTTTAAATGCTTTTAAGGTTCAAATTTAATTCCGATTTCAGTTCTGTTTTCAACTTCAGTTTTTATTCCGCACAAAGTTTTATTTAAAGCATAGAAAAGTAAAAAGTATAAAATGAAAAATTTATTACGGAAATACGGGTACGGAATTAGGGGTGTTACACTTAACTCATTGGGCTCGGCTCGGCTTGTGGGCTTGCTAGACTCGTTTTTCTCGACTCGTTTAACTCATTAAACTCTGTGAGCCAAAATTTTTCAGGCTAGGCTCGTTTGTTATCTCTATATTAAATATCTTAAAATTCCTTCTAACCTAGAGAAAATGTTGAACTCATACGAACAAAACTTCAACCAATTATCAGTGTGAAGATGTTTTATGTGCTTGTCTATCTACTTTTTAATCAAGTTTTCTACTCCTTGAATGTAGAGAAAACATTACTCTTCATCTGTAACGTATTCAAATTTTAAAAATAATTTAAATTTTGAATAGAGAAAAATCTCACTATTTAAGTTAGTCAAAATTCAAATCTCCTAAAATATCTTAAAATCTTCACTAAATCAAATGATTAGATAAAACTTTGAAATTTATTAAAATCTCATTAAATCTTACCCAATATAAGATTTAGAATTTTACAAAATCAAATCTCTTTAAAATCTTGTGAATTAAAATTTAATTTGAAAGAAAATCTAATTCATCTAATAAATTCTGAGAATAAAGATCTAAGATTAGAAATCAAATCTTTCAATTTTTTTTAGTCGACATTCATTGTATTAAATTAAATAAAAGTTAATTTTCAATATTTAACATATCATATTTTAAACGAGAATCAAACCTGATGGATTTGAGCATATATTTATCTATTGAAAAATCATACTAAGACAATTTTACCCTTGAGGCAAAACCTTATTCTCCCCTAATAAATATTTTCACTATTTTAATGAGAAAAGCACTAAAGCAAACTTGTCATTTCTTAAATAAATCAAATCATCATAGGCGTAGATCATCTCACATCTCCTTGCTCTTCTCACTGTCTTGACAGATTCGCAAGTGTCTTTCACCTAAACTATTTATATAATATTTAATCTTCTTCAATTCTCTAACATTAAATTTTAACGTAGCCATCGAAATTTAAACATGGGTATTTCTAGAATCAACTTTAACCCACGAATGCTGGATCGACCAAGGTGAATCAAAAGTTTACCCATTTGTATATGAAAGAAGAATTGTATGTACTCCAATAAAAACCTAATCGTATATATTCGAAACGAGAGGTAAGTAAATGTCCTTTGGTCGTAGGCCCTTCATTACAAAGCAATAGTATAAAACCTATTTTATTAAATTTTGTTTTATTTTCTCGAAACTTGTTTTATTTTGTGAGTAGTCTCTTTCATAAATTGTGATTGATAATGGTTGATATTGAATATTGTGAAATACTAAGTATAGAATATTATTGTGACGAAAATAATGAAAAGTCATGATATAACTTATGATGGTGTGGACATGTAATAAAAATGTGGAATTGATGGATGTTGGTCAATTGCGTTAGACGGGAAAGCTACCAGGGCCCAAAACTGGTAGTGATGTCATGTGTCGGCGAGTAGCCTATCGGACGAAGGAACGCTACTAGTTGGATTGTATTAGACGAAAAAACTACTGGGGCCTAGAAGCAGTAGTGAGGCCGTGAGTTGGCGAGTAGCCTATTGGGCGAAGCAATTAAACAATATGTAACTGTAGATAATTATCAAAAAAGAATTAATAATTAGGGGTGTGCAAAACCGGTTTCGGTTTGGTTTTGGAGAGAAACCAAACCGAACCGATCGGTTTCGGTTTCGGACTTACAAAACCGAAACCGGTTTTGCAGCATACCAAAACCGAACTTAAACCGAACCTAAACTTTCGGTTCGGTTTCGATTTTACAACCTATTTTCCAAAAAATAAAAAAAATGTAAATTTAAACTTTACATTGTTCTCAAAAGACCAATTCTCACATATTAGATTCACACATTAAGAGCACAAACACTTCAGTCACAATCGGTTCTTTGACAAATCAATTGACAAAAGTGCTTGAATCCTACTATACACAACAATGACAAGAATTTTGAAATTTACGTATTACTCAAATAAGTAAAGTCTCATTAACCATACACAAACGATATTATATGTTTAATACATTCTCTCATTTACTCACCCAAACGTTGAGAACTGCCTTATTCCTCATTATTAGGGCAAACAAACTGACATGAAAAATCGTCCTTTTGCATAATCTATAGCAACAATTCATTTCCCACAATCCTCCTGTAGTTGAAATCTTAAAAAACAATGATAATTAGGAAGTAATCGTCAAATTTGTAGATTGACAAACGAAATTGAAGATAAACATAAGGAAAAAAAAAACACAATGAGGAACGAGGGCATTTTACAAACAAATCCAACAAACAATGAGAGCGACAAAACCTGAGAACCCAATTCGGTGCATCCTGGATAGGCTCCGTGAAGGACAATTATAGAAACCTACAAAACACATACACAACCATGTAGGTAGAATTTTCGCAAAAATTAAATTTGTCATTAAGGAATTACCATCAACATTCAGTTACTAAGTGGTGTGATTTTGAGAAACGCGGTCAACCAGATCAATTTTATCAAACAACTATGACACGTGATAAATCAAGATTTGGAGCTGAAATATTTTACACCACAACAATTTAAAACTTTTTGTGTGAAAAAACATTAAAACACTAATTAGATTTCTGTTTTTTTTCTTATTTTCAACTCAAAATAAGGAAAGAAAAAAATGCAGGAACAAAGATTGGAACACTTAATATCTAACACTCGTAAAACACATTAACAACAATATTAACAATGTCTCACTCCTTTCTTTCTATTTAATAGGAATTCAAATGACAGAGAGCAAAATTTGCTCTCTGTCGTGTGTTCACAGAGAGCAAAAATTGTTTTTGCTCTCTGTGAACAAACGACAGAGAGCAAAATCAACACAAGTTTTGCTCTCTGTCGTTTGTTCACACTTCACAGTTCACAGAGAGCAAAATCAATGATTTTGCTCTCTGTCAAACACAAAATCAAGCAACGAATGAAAGAATAGAACACACCCGGCTATTCTGAAGCCTGCTCGGTGCTGCTGTGAGCTGTCGTCGTCACCTGTGAGCTGTCGTCGTCTGTTGTGTCTGTCGTCGTCGCCTCGCCGTTGCCGGATCGCCTTTGTCTGCGACTGCGTGTGCTGCGGTGTGTCGTCTCTGGAGGAGAGATTTTGAGATGAAGAGTGAAGTGAATCGGATTTAGGGCTTCTGTTCTAGCTTCACTCTTCATTTTTTATTTATTTTTTGTTTTTTTGATAAGGTCCGGTTCGGTTCGGTTTGCATCGGTTTTGGCCGATACAAACCGAAAATCGAACCTAATTTTTCGGTTCTTATAAAATGAAACCGATCCGATCCGAACCAAACCTATGCTCAAAACCGGTGAAAACCAAACCTATTTCACCGGTTCCGGTTCGGTTCACCGGTTCCGGTTCGGTTTGCACACCCCTATTAATAATGTGTTCTCTATTATGGTGTATCGGTTTTACTTACTGAATATATCTCATCGTTAGACTTGTGATGTAGGTGAAATCTTTAATGAAAAATGATTTATTGTTAATCGAGTATCTTCTAGTTGTTGATGAATATATAGATGAGAATATTAGTAATGAGAATGAAATTAGAAATTGAGATAACATTTATAAGAGATTTCATTATTATAGTTGGTCGTTGATTTGATTACTATGTCAATCTTAATATTGTACCTTGATTTAAGTATTACGATTTATTAAATATTCGAGGTCAAATTGTCTGTAGAAGAATTCATTGTTAATGTTGTTTGGGGATTTAAATAAAATATTATAATTTTGTGGAGTTTCATTTATTAATAAATTAATATTGAGAATGTTAGTTAATTAAGTTAGGGTAAATTGCAATTTGGCCCCTACAACTAGGTGAAATTGACAATTTACATCGTAAACTCGGATAATGGGCAAGAACAACCTTAATGTATTGATAATGGACAATATGACCCCTATCGTCCTATTTTTCGTTAAAATGTCACCTTTTTTCACGTGTTCATTTTTTCTTCCTGAAATGCCCCTATATGGAGTCAGAACCGGACCGGACTGGATCGGTTCGGCTAATTCCACTCTCATTTTTTTAAAATCATATTCCTCTGTCTTCACTCTTCTCCTTTCCGAGTTCCAAAAACGCGAACACCCGAGGCCATCAGCTCGCCTCTCTTTCCCCTCTGTTTCCCCTCTCTCTCTCTCTCTCTCTCTCTCTCTCTCTCTCTCTCTCTCTCTCTCTCTCTCTCCCTCCAGAGACCCCCGCCTCGCTTGCGCTCGATTCTCTCTCGCCAGACGACAGTTGAAAGATTGTTCACCGCTCAACCAACGAAGGTAAGGTAAAACTTTCTCATGCTTCTCGAAGAAATTTGCTTACTCTAATTGATCAAGTTCTTTGTTTTTGGAGTCTGAAATCTGAACCAATAATTGTTCTTGATGTACAGTATTGAATAGTTAGGGTTTCTGAACTTTGTTGCTAAAATTTGTTGGTTGTATTTTTTATTGTTGGTTGGTGATTTTAATTCTGTTTGCTTAAATTGTTGCATACCTATTTCGTATTAAATAATTTATGAATCTGTTAGAGCGTTTGGTCATTAGTTAGACATGTTAAATTTCGAATTAATTTTCTGTTATGGAGTAGTTAACCTGGAATTTTACTCAATGCTAGAGATATAAGACAGATTATAAGTACTATTTCAAGTTTGTATGTTGTCCATTTGTTCCTTAACTAAAGGCTACTGTGGTGTTTACTTGATTTACGTGTTATTTACAGTTTTCTTCACATCAACTTAATGTCTAAATACTTATTGTAAAGGTGCAGCAATCTAAAGATTCTAGGAATGATATCTTACTCCTTTGTTTGAGGTTATTATTGTTCATTCTTTTTATCATTATTTTGTTTTCTACTTTTGTTTTGAGTTGTGAAAGTATAGGAGAGAAGGATGAGGAGGTACAGAAATGGACAAACATTGGGCACCCTAGTGGAGATTTCACGTTTCAAATTAGATGTTATTGCAACGTAAGAGCTGGAATGCAAATATCATGGACACGGAAGAATCCTGGATGAAGGTTTCTAACTTGTCTGAAGTTTAAGGTAAATTTTTTTTGTTGCCATAATTAATGTATAAATTTCTATTGTAAATAACGGTTGATACTTTTTTAGGAAAGCATAAGAGGATGCAATTTCTTTTCTTGGTACGACGAACCATTAGAAGAGACACAAAAGAATGTGCTTAACCTTTTACAATCTAGACTCGAAGAAGCTAAAGCAAAAGTCGCACATGCTGAATCAAGACTCGAACAAGTTACAGGAAGACTTGAACAAGCTAAGTCAAATGCGTAGCTGCAGAGGGATAGATTATGGTTATTGGTATTATGGGGTCTCACTACTGCATTATTGTTGATCAGTTTGTATTTATTATTTTAGTAGACTCGTATGATAATAACTATGTAAAAAGTGATGTCTGTATGATGCAACCTTGAGGTTTACGCGAATTAATGGAATTCGCTCAGTTGGTAGAGGATAAATTTTTTTTTTATCTAACCCTCTGTAGGATTGTTTTTACCTAAGAGGAGGGGAGGGGGGGGGGGGGGGGGGGGGGGGGGGGGGGGGAAGGTTTACGCTTCCTATAATTCTTAATAATTGTTATCACTATCAAATTAACTGTTTGCTCTTAAATGTATAAACTGAATGATTTCAAATTGAGTTTTTCAGATGAATTTAATCTAAAGCAAGTAAGAAGTCAAGGGAAGAGAGAAACAACACCAAATTGTTAACGTGGTTTGGCCAACATTGCCTATGTCCATGCTTCAAGGCCTCCCCCTTGAAGAAAATTTTGATTTGTTGGTTCCCTTGATTCGTTCTTTCCAAAGTCTTCATTCTTCAATTTATAGTCCTTTTGAATTCTGTCTTCGATCGATCGACCTATATTGACACTTTGTTACCGTTGTAAGCAGTGCCGGTCGACCTCTTTGAGAATCGGTTAACACTTTGTTATCGTTAGAGTTAAATGATAACCGTTGAAATATGTTCCTGTCGATTTCTTCTATAGTGTGGTCGACACTTTAATCTTCTCTGTATCCATTGGTCGACACCTGTATATCCCGATCGACACTTGAGTTGCTTCTGTTTGCACAGGTCGATCCTCGTGGTCAACACTTCAATCTTGTCTGTATTCATCGGTCGACACTCGTCCATTCCGATCGACACTTAAATTGGTTCTATTTGCACAGGTCGATCCTCGTGGTCGACACTTCAATCTTGTCTGCATTCACCGGTCGACACTTGTCCATTACGGTCGACACTTGAATTGGCTCTGTTTGCATAGATTGATCCTCGTGGTCGACACTTACCAAGTTTGGTCGACACTTGTTTCTTCTCAATTTAAACTAGTCGACCTATGTGGCAATCGGTCGACACTTGAGGCACTCCGAAATTGTTTTTCAACATTTTGACTATCACATACTTAATAAAACTTATTAGAACTACATACCCTTCTTCAAGGTCATTTTCAATTAAGGTACTTGCAAAATCATTCATTTCTTAGGTTAATCAATTTATCAAACATCATTATCAAAAATATAGATAAATACTAATATCCAATGATTACAGACAACAAACTAAGATAACTTCAAACTAAGACATTCGCAAACTAAGAGAATCACAAACTAAAAAAAAAAATATCACTCGGATGGAGGGACACTGAAATCGGCTGTAGGATTGGCTGGAAAATCGTCTTTCTCATCATATTCATCATCCCAATAATCTTGAAGATAGTCAAGATGCTCATGAACCTCGATGGACTCTTGATGTTGTTCAGCTTCCATCTGATCAAAACGAGTGATAATAAAGTTCTGAAAGGTGCTAAGGGCAGTGTCTATGCTGTCTATACGCACCTCCAAATTGTTGAACATTTCCTCAAGGGTAGAGGAGCTCCCTCTAGATATGTTGAAATGAGGTTCAGGAGCTTGGATTGGCTTGTGATCACCATTGACGTCCATGTGAGATGGTCAAGCCCCAGGTGCACCAACTTGTTCTCCTTTAAAGATCCAATCCCCTTCAACATTAAGTCCTATGCCCATTCGTGCTAGAGTGGATGTGGTGTAGTGTCGGTTTTCTTAAGAGGTAATGGGGTTTCAGAATCCGAAATTTGTACTCGATTGATCTCAAAAATCTTTATTAGAAGAAGATTAAAGAGAAGGGATTTTGATGCATTGTTGAAGACTTGAAGCATCCGGTTCAAAATTACATAGCCCACATTGAATGGTTCACCTGATAGATTTTGTAAAGGACATAGAGATTCATCCCACTAACATGATCTCGATGTCCATCTCGGGGTAACAGATTGTACATAATCATATGATGAATGAGTCTTGCACGCACATTCAGGTCCTTAACCTTCGGATTTATTGGAAGGGATCGATTTGGATCTTTAACAATCATCCTTAAAAATTCAGTTCCATCATTGGTGCCCATAAAGTCAGAATCCTTTGCTGCCTCATAATATATTTCGGCCGTATTGTTAAATTCACATTCCAAAATAGCATTTAGAAACTGGGAGGTTATCTCTATGTGTTTTCCATACACATAACTAACAATTCTAAGAGGTCTCAGAGATTGTTCTAAATTTGCATAGAACATTCTCACCAGCGTCTCAAAATAAGGGTCATCACAGTTGAATAAGTCATACAATCCCATAGCTCTAAATGGCTCTACCAAATTTAAACTGTATAACTCCAAAAATTCTACTTGTCTACACAAAATTAGAGGCTTGAACTGAAAATCACGTTCATACCTCTCCAATGACTCTTTACTTGTGAATAATGTAGATGGCCACTCTGATGGAGGCTCTTGCTGGGTTTCTTGAGCAGAGTTCTTCAATTTCTTTTGGCGAGAGACGAGTTTACTACGAGAGGATGATGCCATTAGAGGTTTAGAGGAGAGAAAGGACGATTTCTAGAAGAAATGAGACGAAAATTTGGGATTTTGAAACAAAAATTGCCGAAGAAAATTGAGAGAGAGAGGTCGCGTGGTTAGGGTTTCAGACAACACTTTCTTCGTAAAATGAATAAAATAGATTGTTGAGGTGTCAACTGGTCTTAGTAGGGGTCGACACTTAAATTGGCTCTGTTTACATAGGTCGATCCTCGTGGTCGACACTTCAATCTTGTCTGCATTCACCGGTCGACACTTGTCCATTCTGGTCGACATTTGAATTGGCTCTGTTTGCACAGGTCGATCCTCGTGATTGACACTTCAATCTTGTCTGCATTCACTGGTCGACACTTATCCATTTCGGTCGACACTTGAATTGGCTCTATTTGCACTTCAAGGGCATTTTCAATTAAGGTACTTGTAAAATTATCATTTATTAAGTTAATCAATTTATCAAACATCATTATCAAAACCATATTACCGTTAAACACATTTTAATTAAACATCATCCAAAAACTCATTAATCTTAAACTCATTTTAAGTTGACAAAAACTAGCATCATTCAATGTAATCCTGAGGTTTCTATCTGGACAGATGTTAAAAATGCATCTAAAACTACGTATCCATAATAAAAATGTCCATAATCGAAATATCCGACTATCCACATCCAACTCCATTCCATAATCACATCCAACTACATATCCATTATCGAACATTATAAAATACATGTCTATAATCCATATTCATAATAAAATCATATCTATGTCTATAAAATACATGTCTATAATCCATATCAATAATAAAAACCATATCCATAATAAAAACTATATCCATATTCATATCAACATCAAATTCATATCATCGTTACAAGATCAGCCTCTGCAAATGCCTAGTTGCACTGAAGACTCCTGCATGATGTAAACAATTAATTGTTAACAATAATTAAGTATGATGGAACAAATTGGAAAAGAGAAAAGACATTACTAACTTGGGTTCCGATGCAAGCTGTAGAAAAACCAAACAAAGTTGATCTTCCTCGTGATGTTGAGGCACTGGCTTCCATGCTAGAATCAATGGTTACTCCTTTGCACATTCTAGCATTATGGTTCAGACCCCGACATTTACTACATTTAATAACCTTACGCATCTTGCCCAATTTACTCTAACCTTGAGGTTCATCAACATCCCTCGTTCTCTTCTTTTTCGACCTCCTAGATGGTCTCTTCATAATCAGTGGCTAAATTTCACCTATAGTTGAAAGTGGCCACATGTCTAAGTCATTCATTGACTATATGAACTGCGAATATACCGTCAAATATGTCTGCCGATGGTAGCAACGATCAACGTACGATTCAATGTCTATTCTCATGAATGATATGTATGGTACAACATGAATACCTGGTATGCCTGCGAGCTACCACCGGTTACAACTGCAAGTAGCGTTGGCTAAGTCAACGACGAATTGTTGATTGACATCACTAACTTGAAATCTTTCATCCCCACCTCCGGTTGCACACAAATTTCTAGCTCCATCTCGTAGTTTGACCAATTTCTTTCGTATCTGAGGGCATAGTAGTCCATTTTATTGCTTTATTTGTTCATGCCTCTTACAAATTCTTGTCATTATTGTCGTTCTTATCATTTCTATCATGGTCACAATCAGCTTATCACGTGTTGGTAAGATGAAGGCGTTGAATGACTCGCTCGTATTGTTCAATGTTACCTCACACTTCGATCTATGACTGAAAGCATGTCTACACCAGTACTATGTATCATACTCTGCAAGATATATATATATATATGCTGCTTCATCAAAGCTCTGTAGCCTTTTCATTTCTTTCATAAACATTTCACGTGTTGTCACAGTTGAAGCATTCCACATAATGTCTTTGTAGAGTTTTTCGTGAAACTTCTTCTTGAAGTTTGTGTACATATGATGAACGCAAAATCAAACCTTTGCATCTGGTACATGTTTTCAAAGTACTACTTCCAAACCCTGCATAAAAGATATGCCATATGTTAGTAGGGAAAACATATAAAACTTGACAATGATCACATATACTTACTTTTTGTTAAACGAAAATGAATATCCAGCCTTCACCACGATCAAATCCAATATCCGTCAACAACAACCTGACAAACCATTTCCAAGACTTCTTTGACTCAACATCGACAACAGCCACTGCAACAGGATATATTCGGTCATTTGCATCTACCTGATAGATGTTAGAAGTTGACCAGGACATGCCCCCTTCAAGTGACATCCGTCCAAACTTATTACCG
Source organism: Begonia masoniana (assembly GCA_022432975.1). NCBI lineage: Eukaryota > Viridiplantae > Streptophyta > Magnoliopsida > Cucurbitales > Begoniaceae > Begonia > Begonia masoniana. The sequence continues at coordinate 11,967,143 of CM039512.1, read as the reverse complement.
GTCGACATCCGGCTAAAAGTCCTCTCTTACATGCATCTAAACACATGTAAAGTAGCTTGAATATAGGCTCTGTTTGACCATCAACCCTGTCAACATTGATAACGAAGGTGCTACCTGGATTGGATCTTAGAACTTCTTCCACATACGACCCCAGCTGTTTATATTGCACAGTTGAATCCACATTTACAGCCCTCCTCCTTGCCTTGATTGTTAGGCTAGGACTGATGTTGACATTAAAGTCTCACCTAACTGTGTCAATGATAGATGATATTTCCTACCGAGATTGGCTTCTAAATCGATGCAAGTAACGTTCTGCCACCCACTTAGCTGTTGCATGTCGACTCTCTATTGTGCGCGCATAGTCATGAACATCATTCAACCTTTTCACTTGGAAAGATTCTTCATTTGTCACTTTTGATGTGTAGAGTCTCCAAGCACAATCTTTCTAACATCTAGCTTCTATTCTTGTTTCTCATGTTTCGTAAATTTGATGTCAAATCCATTAACCAAAGCATAATCAACGATTTTTTTCTTAATTTCAGCCAATGAGCTGAATGTGTCTTCCAAACATATTTCTAAAGAGTTGTTGACTGATTCTGCAGTGTTTGCTTCATGCATCGTATCATCGGATTCAACGATTGAAGATTGTCATCGGGTAAGGAGGCTGAAACTGATGGAATCGAAATATGAATTGGATCCCCTGCTTCACCCACAACTGCCTCATCTACATGAGTTGGATCCCCCGCTTCACCAACTTGAGGACCACCATCAAACTCTGATGAATCAAATGACTCATCATTTCTAGCCTCTTCCTGGCAGATGCCTTCATGGTCTACGTACATATGAATGTGACGTTTGTCATCCAACGTCCCAACTATTTAAAGTAGGTCATTATCGGACTTCACTGTTCGCAGTCCGTTTTCCATTTCTAATGGAGGCTCCACGTAATACAGAGTTTTCCATACTCCAGCTCTAACATTTACAACCATGTCGACAACCACAAAAAAGGACACCTTATTATCCGCATCAATATTTTGTAACACCCGAAATTTTCCCTTATCGTCCGTAGCCTAGTTAGGATATGTTATGAGAGGTTAATATCATTCAGAAGTGATGCAAATTATAGAGTGAAATTTTAAGAGGAATTGATGAGAAAAAAAAAACCTATAAGTGGTGTTGTTAAAATTGTTGTTAATTGAATCCAATGTAAAACTAAATTTAAGGGAATGAAAAATTGAATGAAGGATGCATGTCACGTTGGATTAAATGAGGATGGAATTGGGGGGGGGGGGGGGGGGGTTGTTTTATAAATGTCTAAAGAATGGTGGAAAGAATTAATAGTAGAAAGATTTTTTTTTATAAAGGGAAAATTTACAAACACCCTTTCTTCTCCCCTTTGCCCTCCACAAAACTCAGACATTGAAGCCCTCCCTCTTCTTCAATTCATCAAGAGTTTTCAAGCTTTAAGGTATAAAATCAAGTGGGTTTTGAGTGTGATACATTGTAGTGTTGATTTTTAGTGTTTTTAGGATGTTTTGGTTGAATTTGATAAGGATTTGGAAAACCCTAAAGATGGACTCCAAAAATTGTGCTTCTCTTGGCTAGTTTCTTCCTAATTGATAGTTTAAATACTTAATTATGTTAGTTTAGGTTGTTTTTAGGAAGAGATTTGAGATTAGAAATGAGTTATGGAAAAACTGGTTTTTAGAGAAAAGGGTGCCGGTTCTGTTTTGTTCATTTCGGATTGGCCATGGTGATTGGATGGTTTATTTGTGTGTTTCAATTGATAATAGACGTGTAGAGGTTTACAGATTGGGGTGGCACGTCAAAATCTGTTGAAAAACGAGTAAGTTATGGCCGTTCGAAGTTGGACACTAAAAATTGGTGGAAAAATCGGGTTTAGGGTTTAGGGTTTAGAGTTTGAATTGGTTTGTATTGTTGTTAGTTTTGGTTAGCAATTTCTTAGGAATTTCTTAGAGTGTTTCTAAGCTATTTCTTTCTATTTGTTAGGTTGTCGAGCGAGTGAATTGATTAGACGAAGTGAGCAATCGAGTGCCGAACAATCAGGTAAGTAGAGGAATCTTTTTGTTGCCTTCGGGCCTACACCATAGAACGGTAGGGTTTAATGGTTGGTTGTTTTGTTTCGTGTTGTGTTGTGTTGCATATCTATGAAACATGCAACATGAGTTACAGTACGCTAGATATGAGTGGTTGCATTGGTTGGCATTGTGAGTGTGAATGTTAATCAGATAAAAGAATGGCAAAAGAATGGTAAAACTTAAGGCATCGAGAGTATGAATTCCTAGACGGTCATAGGATTCTACGATCGATTGCAGGAACGTAAAATTCGGTGACCTTCCTAGACGGTCATGGGAAGCGTGCCATCCGGTTTCGCTAAGGGTGGATCAATATGTTGCCATCCTAGACGGTCATGGGATGTGTACACAATTGATTCACATGGCTTATGAAAATATTAATGCAATGAAAAGGAAATGAACACAACCGAGCGTTAGAAACTGCATGTGATAGGATTGGTTGCATTGTGTGTTTGTTGCATTCGTTATTCCTTACTTACTAAGCATTAGGCTTACTTTTTGTATTCTGTGGTGTAGGTGACGAGATATATACAGGTGAGGTTGATGGGGAAGATCAGGCCTAGGAGCAGTCAGAGATTCATGGGGCACGCCGGTGCAGGCAGTTGTCGGGGCGCCTCGACCTGGGTCTTCGGGGTGTGTGGTTTGCTTTGATTGGATTTTATCTGATGTGTGGTTTGGGGATTTTGATGCGGTTTGATTGGATCTTATCTGGTGTGAATTTTAATGGTTTTGGAAACGCTTGTGAATATGGATTTGATAGTTTTATAAATGCTTGATTTCAGGGTCATGGTTTTATAAAATTTCAGTCGTTACTCTGTTCGTTTTTTTTTTCGGTATAATAAACAACGTCGGGTTTACTTGTCTCTACGTTTTCTCTAACCGTTTTAAGTCGGTGTCCAAAAATTTTTACAGGTCATGAAGTCGGGGATGTCGGGAATATCTGGTAAAAATTTTGGGTGATTTGGAAATGTTTGGCTTGGAAAAAAATTGAGAAGAATTAAAAAGGGTGCGCTGAAGGCAGGTGAGAGGCGCGCTGGGCAAGGGTGTTGCGCGCAGAAGGCGCGCTGGGCGCGTGCAGCAGACACACGCAGCGCCCAACGCCGATCGATCGGCACTTTGGTTCCTGTAGCACGCTGGCGAGCCGAGAGGTTGCCGATCGATCAGCACTTTGCGTGCGCGCGGTAGCAACGAGTGGTTAACAATCAGACTCCAAAAACAAAGAACTTCAGCAATTACAGTAAACAAATTTCTTCTAGAAGCGTGAGAAAGTTTTACCTTACCTTCGTTGGTCGAGTGGTTAACAATCTGACAACTGTTGTCTGGTGACTGGCGAGAGAGAATCAAGCCCGAGCGAGGCGGGGGTATCGGGAGAGACAGAGAGAAAGAGAGCGAGGCGAAACAGAGGGGAAAGAGAGGCGAGCTGAAGATCTCGGGTGTTTGCATTTTTGGAACTCGGAAAAGAGAAGAGCGAAGACAAAGGAATATGATTTTTTTAAAAAAAAAACTAGAGTAGAATTAGCCAAACCGGTCTGGTTTGGTCCGGTTCTGACTCCATGTAGGGGCATTTCGGAAAGAAAAAATGACACGTGAAAAAAACGTGACATTTTAACAGAAAATAGAACGGTAGGGGCCATATTGCTTATTATCAATACATTAAGGTTGTTCTTACCTATTATCCGAGTTTACGGTGTAAATTGCCAATTTCACTTAGTTGAAGGGGTCAAATTGCACTTTAACCATTTAGTTATCACCTTCATCAATTTAAATTATTGAGGTATCTAAATGGGAGGCAATGAATATTTGATTGAAATTAAAAATTAATATTTATTAATGGAGTAATTATGTTAATTGATTATTTTAATACCGTCATTAAGTTGAGTTAAATGCTTTAGAGTTTTTAATTTAGGAAAATTAATTAATATTTAATAAAAGATTAAAAGTTTCTGCATAAACTATTGAGGATTTGAAAATTTGATAATTGGGATTTACAAACAAACTAAAAAGTCTAATTTGAGGATTAAATTGATGGAAAATTTTTAGGGTTTACAATTTAGAGAAAAATATTTAGACTGGTCGTTACATCTTCTTCAAAAGAACACCCATAATTTTCTAGAGATATCTTCAATTAAAGTCACTATATAATGTGCCCTCCCTTAGAAGGTGCTGATGCTGGTCCCTAGAGATCCGAGTTGATATAATCCAGTGTTATTTTTGTACTGTGAGTGTCTAAAGTGAATTTGACTCTCTTCAAAAAATATTGTGTGATGACCATGGGCTATCCCAGAGCGGGGGGCTACCAGAGCTGTAACGCCCCGAATTATATAAACCCGGTTCGCCACACAATATACTGAACCATACCGTGACATTCTGAGAAAACTTAAAATTTCACTCGACGATCAAAGTTTGACCTTTATAAACGTTAAAACTTGCAGCGGAAATTCATTTGTATAAAACAACATTTATTAATTTAATTAAAATGTTAAAAACAATTGGTTGAAAGAAAACAAAACAAAATAGAACATATCCACCGCTGAACAGTTCCAACGATAAAAATAGAAACAAAAAGGCATCCACCGCTAAACAGTGTCAGCGACAGAAGCAGAAATAAAATAGACTCAGCGGCAGAGGTGAAAATAGAAGGCATCCACCGCTAAACAGTGTCAGTCGCACGACATGTCGACTACCCACATCCACCGCTCACATCCACCGATCGAATCCTTCGAACGACAGAAACCCTCAGCATCCGCCGATCACAAAACGACAAAAATCTAATACTCATTCCTACGCTCACATCCACCGGTAACAAAACGACAAAAATCTAATACTCATTCCTACGCTCACATCCACCAGTCACAAAACGACAAAAATCTAATACTCACTCCTACGCTCACATCCACCGGTCACAAAACGACAAAACACTCAACATGCATCGGTGGACTACATCCACCGATAGATAAACACTCAACATCCACCGGTGGATTACATCCACCGATAGACTAAATACACAACATAACAGCATAACAACCATTTTCACTCTAAACAAAGAAAACTCCGACTACCAAAAGAGCTTTAGTATTTTACTAAAAATCATTCAAAACAACATAAGTCCACAACTTTCTAAAAATATCCAGCAAAGCAAGTACCTCTAAACCAAATTATGTTTTTCATACTCAGAACAAGAAAACCATAAAATTGTTAAAAACATCATAACTATTAATGTTATTAAAACTCTCTGCATACTTCCACAAGTCACTTAACCACTAAAACTTCATAAATACACAATAGTTAAACCGCTTCATCAGAACACCAAACCGTGGCATTGAAGTGCTCCCCCAACTAGCCTAATTCTCAACATGCTCAGAGAACACACCTTCTGAGACTTCTTCACCTACATCACAAAACTCATCTATTAGCCTAATGCTAAATAAGTGAAGCAATAACGAAATGAAATGCTGAAAAATAAATTCTAATCATGCAGTTTCTACTTTCACATCTCAGTTGCATTTATATTCTTTCACTAATCTGATCCCTCGGTTCCATTGGGAGCTGGATCAATTTTCCCAAAGTCATACATCCTCTTCATAAATTAAGGGGCGGATTAATTCCCTTAACAGCTGATCTGATCCTAAATTCCATTGGGAAGCAGATCAATTTTTCCAAAGTCTTAAATCCCTTCATAAGTTAAGGGGCGGATTAGTTCCCTTAATAGTTTATCTGTTGCAATCTGTTCGTTTCTTACCATGCCAATATATGTAAATTCATTTTCGTATTCTTTCAAAATATGATGCATGACATACTGACAAATTCAAACATACATAATCCTACGATTTTGTGATGTTGACCCGAAGGCACATGCATACTCCACTTACCTGGTCTCCTGGAAATGCTCGGTTTCAAATTACTTCGGAAGTTTTGCTCACCTAAATCACAAACAGAATATCAATTAGATTTTTGCTAAACCTCATTCTAATCTATCTAGAAATCTAGGGAATTTAGTTTGGGAGTCCTATACATGGTGCATTCCTGATTTATCACAAAACCGAAACTAACTCCCACCTACAACATTCACCAAAGCTCACATCTATACTCCTCTCTACCATCACTAGTTACAATGTAACACGAAATCGAAGCAGACTCACCTAGTTTGGAGAAAAATTGGAGAGGGAATCGCCTGGAGAGCTCTGCTGAGCTTGAGCTGAATGCCGAGAGAGAAAGTATGGAAAAATAGTGGCCGCTACAGTGCATTAATCACAAAACCTCTTTCTTTAAATAGGTTATCACTATAATTCCCTATTTACCATTATGCCATAACTTAGTCATTTATTAACCTAATCACTAATTCTCCCAATTTTATCCATAAAACGTACACTACAAGTTGGTTAAGTAAATTGGTTCAATGAAACTGGGTGTTACAATCTACCCTCATTCAAAGAATTTTGTCCTCAAAATTCGTTACCTGAATAATTCTGGATATTGGTCCATCATATTCTGCTGGCACTCCCAGGTTGTCTCCTCTATGTTCTGGTTATTCCATAAAACTTTCACCAGTGGAACCTTTTTGTTGCACAACACCTTCACGGCATAGTCTATGATCCTTACTAGTTTCTCCTCATAAATAAGGGTGGGATGAACTTCAGTACTCTGCTGTTCGAAAATCTGAGATCGATCCCTCAAGCACTTCTTTAGCATCGAAGTATGGAACACATTGTGAATCCCTTCCATAAAGGCTGGCAATTGTAACTTATATGCTGTCTTTCCAATCTTCTTCACGATCGAGAAAGGTCCAGTATATCTGGGGTTCAACTTGCCTCTTTTTCTAAATCTCACAACTCCTTTGAGTGGTGATACCTTAAGAAAAACTTCATTACCTACCTCAAACTCCAATTCTTTACGTCTACGATCAGCATAACTCTTCTGTCGACTCTGAGCTGCCAAGATTCTCTGTCGGATGAGGGCAATCTTCTCCACGGTCTGTTGCACAATGTCAGGACCAATCAAACGTGCTTCACCAACTTCATCCCAGTACAAGGGAGATCTACATTTTCGCCAATACAATGCTTCATACGGTGCCATACCGATAGTTGCCTGAAAACTGTTATTATAAGAAAACTTCACCAATGATAAATATTTACTCCAAGATCCTTGAAAATCTAAAATGCATGCACGAAGCATATCTTCTAAGGTCTGAATAGTTCTCTCGGATTGTCCATCTGTTTGAGGGTGAAAGACTGTACTGAAATTAAGCTGCGTACCCATAGCCTTGTGTAAACTCTTCCAGAACTTAGATGTAAATCTAGAGTCTCGGTCTGAAACTATAGTGCTTGGAACTCCTTGCAGTCTAACAACCTCATGCACATACAACTCAGCAAGTTGATCCATCGAGTATGTTATCTTTATAGGTAGAAAATGGGCAGATTTGGTTAGACGATCCACAATGACCCAAATTGCATCATGTCCTCTCGTTGTCCTAGGCAATCCTACCACAAAATCCATCGTTATTTGCTCCCATTTCTATTCGGGAACTGGCAAAGGTTGTAATGTTCCTGCAGGTCTCTGATGTTCAGCTTTAACCCGTTGGCAAACAAGACACGATTCTACATACTCTGCCACACTTCTTTTCATACCTGGCCACCAATAATGTTGCTTAAGGTCTCTGTACATTTTTGTACTTCCAGGATGAATGGAGAATCTAGAAGAATGAGCTTCTAAAAGGATCTCTTCTTGGAGTTCTTTATTGGCTGGAACAAACCATCTATTTCGAAACTTGAGGATTCCATCAACAGAATGGTTAAAATCTGACTTAACAATAGAATTCACGAATGACCTATACTTATCACATTCCACATCATCCACCTGAACTTCTTTTATTTTTTCCAAAATAGTAGGCCTCAAGGAAATGGCAGAAAGCATAGCTGAGACACTGGACACTACCTCAAGGTTAAATCCTTGTAGTTCAGTCTCTAAGGTTAATGGTGTGACAGCCCGAAACCGGGCCCCGATCTGAGTCTGGGATTGGAGCCGTCACTCCGGGACAGAAAACGGATAACGGTGACTATAAATTTTTTTTTGAACAGACGGCGTTACTGGAACAAAAAGGACGGAAAAACGTTTACCAAATGCACTGGACAACTTATGAAAAACCAACTGAGCTTTTAGAACTACACAGAAGAACAGAAATAAAATGACAGAAGACGTGTACTATCAATGCAAAATCCTAAACATAAAATTTTACAGAAAGGGAGAGACTACGGTGATTAACAAAATTTCAGATTCATAGAGAAAGAGAAACGGGAACTAACTCAGAGCTGAGATTACAGGAATGAGTGACTAAAATGAAGAAACAGAATTTAGCAGGAAAAACAGAAAGAACAGGAATAAACTGAGGCAGACAGAAGAAATTTAAACATAAACAGGATGAGCTTTTTAAAGTAAACTCTTGAACTTTTGAGAGGAGGGAAAGAGTATTCCCTGTATTCGAATATAAAGCGGGAAAACACTATAAACATATCTACAATCGGAAGGAAGAACAAATAATAGAAGAAGATCGAGGCAGAAAATAGAATGTGAAGTCGGAAGACTAGGTAAAAGACTGGCGAAGACTTATGACACGGAAGATGGATGACGTCAGCCGGAAGATGGATGACGTCAGCCGGAAGATGGATGACGTCAGCCGGAAGATGGATGACGTCAGCCGGAAGATGGATGACGTCAGCCGGAAGATGGATGACGTCAGCCGGAAGATGGATGACGTCAGCCGGAAGATGGATGACGTCAGCCGGAAGATGGATGACGTCAGCCGGAAGATGGATGACGTCAGCCGGAAGATGGATGACGTCAGCCGGAAGATGGATGACGTCAGCCGGAAGATGGATGACGTCAGCCGGAAGATGGATGACGTCAGCCGGAAGATGGATGACGTCAGCCGGAAGATGGATGACGTCAGCCGGAAGATGGATGACGTCAGCCGGAAGATGGATGACGTCAGCCGGAAGATGGATGACGTCAGCCGGAAGATGGATGACGTCAGCCGGAAGATGGATGACGTCAGCCGGAAGATGGATGACGTCAGCCGGAAGATGGATGACGTCAGCCGGAAGATGGATGACGTCAGCCGGAAGATGGATGACGTCAGCCGGAAGATGGATGACGTCAGCCGGAAGATGGATGACGTCAGCCGGAAGATGGATGACGTCAGCCGGAAGATGGATGACGTCAGCCGGAAGATGGATGACGTCAGCCGGAAGATGGATGACGTCAGCCGGAAGATGGATGACGTCAGCCGGAAGATGGATGACGTCAGCCGGAAGATGGATGACGTCAGCCGGAAGATGGATGACGTCAGCCGGAAGATGGATGACGTCAGCCGGAAGATGGATGACGTCAGCCGGAAGATGGATGACGTCAGCCGGAAGATGGATGACGTCAGCCGGAAGATGGATGACGTCAGCCGGAAGATGGATGACGTCAGCCGGAAGATGGATGACGTCAGCCGGAAGATGGATGACGTCAGCCGGAAGATGGATGACGTCAGCCGGAAGATGGATGACGTCAGCCGGAAGATGGATGACGTCAGCCGGAAGATGGATGACGTCAGCCGGAAGATGGATGACGTCAGCCGGAAGATGTAAATGCAAAGACAGAAGTAAGGATGACGTCAGGCGGAAGATTAAAGCTATCGGAAGATTCAGATACAACAAAAGACGAACAGTATTCAGCAGAAGAGGCTGAGTAAAACTGGGCGGAAGAGGTGGTGACGTCAGCCGGAAGATGAGTGACGTCAAACGGAAGATACAGGCAGCAGACGGAATTCGGATGAGGTGATGACGTCAGCCGGAAGATGGATGACGTCAGCCGGAAGATACAGACAACAGACAACACCGGATGAGGTGATGATGTCAGCCGGAAGATGGATGACGTCAGCCGGAAGATACAAGCAACAGACAACACCGGATGAGATGAAGGCGTCATCGGCTGAGATAATTGAACTGGACGGTGGAGGTGGATGACGTCACCGGTGGATATACACTTAGACAGCAGTGGACGTGATCGGATGATATAGTCTAAAAGGGGCAGAGATTGACAACTTTTAACAGAAAGACATACGGGCAGGGAGCATCAAAACAGAAGGCATAAGGGTTTCAAACCTTCAAAACCCGATTCAAAACACCATTCAACTGTCAAATACAGCACAAACAGAAAGCATGAAAGTTGTAAACCTTCAATGCCCGATTCTACACAAAGATGTAGAGCACACTTTACAATTAACAGATTCAAAGGAAACAGACTGCATGGATAGTTCCAAAACCAGAAGTCATCCACGCACAAACTAACAGATAATACTCCAAACAATCTCAGAATATTCAGAACATGAATTCAACTGTCAAATACAGCAGTTTTTAAAACTTAGACGTCAGAACCTGTACATTATTTTAAAATCTGAGGATCAGTACAGAACCTAACATATATTTGCAGAATTTCCCAAGAACAGAAGTTTTTACAGAGTTTTTACAACAAAACCAGAATTTCTAGAAAACTTTACAGATATAGACATTATAGAAAACTTAAACCTCGGGTCAGAATTTGTCTGGCTGCAGCAACCACACCCCCATGAGCTCAATCCACCAGCCACCTATTCATCAGACTGAAGCACGAGGCCCTCATTTTCGGGTTCAGTACCTACATCAGAGAGTTCATCTATGAGTCTAAAGCTCAGTAAGAACATAATAGATATGCAGTGATGCAAAATGTTATGCATGCGGTTTTCAGAAATACAGTGACAGTACAGAACATTACGTTTCAGTGGCAGAGGGATATAACTGGGGCTTATAGGGGAACTGGCGAACAGTAGGTGCACTATCAGGCACATTCAGTAGTTTTCAGATTCCCAGGGAGGGATAAAACCAGAGGGTCCTTGGCAAGGACAATTTTTCAGAATCCCAGGGAGGGATAAAACCAGAGGGCCAGTCCTCGTTCCACACTTAACCAATACATTACATTCAGATTCTGTTTTATCTTTCTTAACTTCAAAACCGTGTATAAAAAACATTGTTTTGCATGAACTTTCGGGAAAACGTGTATGCATGAACTTTCACAGTGCTTAACTTGAAATAGCAGTTAACAGAATAATACAACAGAATCTAGAGAGAAAATAGATAACTCGGAACTTAACTCTAACTTTCTCTACCCGAAACCTCCCGACAGAAGAATAACCTAGAGTCTCCGTGATGTAGGGCCTTAAGGGTCAACCTATGGATATGAACTTACCTGTTGCTGTAGAGTTGATAGTCCTGGACGTCTCAGAAATGCTCGAACCTGTACATGCACGTTCAGAAAATAAACAAGCTGCAAATGCTAACAAATAAGTTAGAAGAATTTCTTCAAAATTCATTCAAACTCTTAGAAAACAAACCGGTGTGTTTTCATCCAAGAATAGTGAATTTTCTCCAAATACCATAACCCTAAACTTCAGTAAAAACTCACATTAAACTTGTCCAAACTTGTTAGCAATAAAAGAGGCTTACCTTAGCAGAGAAACAGAAAGGAACCGAGGAGATCGAAGTAGCTTCGACGGTTGTTTTGTCGACTGGAAGGGAGAATGTCGAGAAGAGAAATGGAGAGAGAGCAGAGCGGAGAAGTGAAGAGGGTTTCACGCAGGAGGGAGAACTTAGCTTCTTCACCAAGTCGCCAGATGTCACTCAACCATTGGCTATCTCCCACCAACCTTAATTTCTCCCCAATTTACCCTTCCATGCATTTCAAATTTAGCCTTTAGTTTAGTTAGCCATTAGTTCGGTTCTCCCTTCACTAAATACTCCAAAATTTATAATAAAATAGTTATTGTATTTATGGCAATTTAAATCCATACAATAATTCAACAGATTATTACATGGCCAAAATGCCAGATGTTACAAATGGTATGTCAAGAATCAATGCAGAGGCTGAAGTCGTCACTCTACTCAATGCATCAGCCACTACATTCACCTTGCCGGGATGGTATTTGATCTCAAAATCGTAGTCCTTGACAAACTCTAACCATCTACGTTGCCTCATATTTAATTCTTTTTGTGTGAAACTATACTTCAGACTTTTATGGTTCGAAAATATCTCACAAGACTGTCCATACAGGTAATGCCTCTAAATCTTTAGTGCAAAAACCACTGCAGCTAATTCTAAGTCGTGTGAAGGGTAATTCTTCTCGTGTGTTTTCAACTGTCTAGAAGCATATGCTATTACTTTCCCATCTTGCATTAACACACAACCGAGTCCAACCTTGGAGGCGTCACAATAAATACTGAACTTTCCATTTTCAACAGGGAGTGTTAATACTGGAGCATTGGTCAACTTTTGTTTCAAAGTCTGAAAACTATTCTCACATTCCTCTGTCCAAGCATATTTAATGTTTTTCCTAGTTAACCAAGTGAGGGGTGTTGCAATCTTCGAGAACCCTTCAATAAATTTCCTGTAATATCTTGCTAATCCAAGGAAACTCCGAATATCAGTGGCATTCTTCGGTTGAGGCAATTCCTTAACCGCTTGAACCTTGGTTGGATCGACAGATATTCCATCACCTGAGATCACATGACCAAGAAAGTGAACTCTGTCTAACCAAAACTCACACTTGGAAAACTTAGCATAAAGTTGATGTTGCCTTAGTACTCCCAATACCAGGTTCAAATGTCTTATATGCTCCTCCTTAGTACGTGAATAGATTAGTATATCATCAATAAATACTATGACAAACTTGTCTAAATACTCATGAAACACTCTATTCATAAGATCCATGAAGACTGCTGGTGCATTTGTCAATCCAAAGGACATAACCAAAAACTCATAATATCCATAACCTTGTGCGAAAGGCAGTCTTAGGAATATCTTCTGATTTGACTTTCAATTGGTAATAACCGGACCTTAGGTCAATCTTAGAGAAAACACATGCACCATTAAGCTGGTCGAATAAATCATCAATCATTGGCAATGGATACTTGTTCTTAAAGGTTAACTTATTCAATTCCCGATAATCAACGCACATACGCATTGACCCATCCTTCTTTTTGACAAAAAGGACAGGTGCACCCCACGGTGAAAAGCTTGGGCGTATGAACCCCTTATCCAATAGTTCCTCCAACTGTTTCTTTAATTCCTTAAGCTCCATAGGTGCTAATCTATAGGGGTTATTGGATACAGGCTCAACACCCGGGTAAACATCTACAACAAATTCAATGTCCCTATCTGGTGGCAAGCCACGAAGGTCATCTAAAAATACTTCTGGAAAGTCCTAGACAACTAAGACATTTTGAGGACTTGCTTTTTCTACAAACTGTGTGTCTATAACGCTGGCCAGAAAGCATAAATACTCTCTGCATGAAGAGGGTCTAGTGTTGATAGAAGTCATAACAGACATTCCTTTACTCTTCTTCGAGGCTTGAAAGATATGCTTCAAACCACCAGGGGGTTGAAAACTAGCCACGCCACTCCTACAATCAATTGTGGCATAATGCTTGAACAACCAATCCATTCCTAAGATTACATCAAATCCCATTATATCCATAATAATGAGATCAACAGGTAAATTCTTGTTTCCTACCAACACGACACTATCAAACATCACTTGGTTGGAGTGCATGTGCTCACCAGAGGGTAACACGACGTTAAATATGTGCTCAGTAGGGATAAACTGTACATCTAACTTGACAGCAAACGCATACGCTATAAACGAGTGTGTTGCACCAGAATCTATTAAAGTAAAAGCAAGTATAGAGTTGATCAAAATGGTACCTGACACTACAGCGGGTTGTTCTTCATCGCCCGAATCTAACATAGAGAATATCCTCGGCTTTATCTTAGCAGGGCCACCATTCAGAGCTGGACAGTCTCTGTTAATATGGCCGACTTTGTTACAGTTGAAGCATCAAGTAATTCTGGGATTCGGGCAATCCCTGTATGTGTGTCCAACTTCCTTACAGTTGAACCACTTTCCCGTCCCAAACCTGCACTCGCCCTGATGACCTTTCAAACACTTCGGGCACTGGGGAAACTTCCTGGCTTCTTGCACCTTCTTTCCTGTTCCCTGGTTATTCTGGCCTTCACTTGGCCTCTTCATTCCTCTCTGCGGGTGTGGCTGGATAAACTATCGTGGGGCTTCCTTTGGCCAAGCACACTTCATCTCCGCTTCTTCCACCTCCAACGCCGGGGACACTACTTCACTGAAGGACAAACCCTTAATACCACAAAATTTTACTCCTCTGTAAATTTTCGGCTTCAGTCCATGCACAAACTGAAACACCTTATCCTCATTCTTGTGAACAAAATGTCCAGCAAACCTGGACAGGGACTCGAATTGCCTATTGTACTCAGCCACAGACCCTGTCTGCTTCAAGTTCAAAAACTCTACTTTCTTTGCAGCCTGGACTGTGCTGTTGAAATATTTCTCATAAAAAATCTCCTTGAACTGTGACCATGACATAGCCAGAACGTCAGTGGTGGTCTCTACGATTTCCCACCAAAGTTGAGCGTCCCCAGCCAAATGGAACGTTGCCAGAGTGACTTTGTCTCCTTCCCCGACGTTGGCACATCTGAACATGCTCTCAATCTTCCTAAGCCACTCCTCAGCAACAATCGGATTGGACGACTTTCCATCAAATGTGGGTGGCTGTAGCCTCCAGAATCGGTCTCCTGAATGCTCACTACTGGAACTCGAGTTGGCACTTTCTTGTACCTCTCGATTAAGCAATACTCCCAAACTGATCGGATTGTTGACGAACCAAATCTGTCTGTTGGCGCACCAAGTCTGTCAGCTGCCTAATTACACTAGGGTCCTCCTCACTTCTCAAATTTGGAATCTCTCTCGGTATCCTTGGTCTTCCTGGTCGTCTAGCCATTTTGCTATATTCTTGGACAATGTTAATTGCTCTCATAAATATCTAATAGCTAAGGTTAACATAAACACTTACAGTTGTTTATCTGTAAGTTGAGGGGCGAATTAGTTCCCTTAATAGTTTATCTGTTGCAATCTGTTCGTTTCTTACCATGCCAATATATGTAAATTCATTTTTGTATTCTCAAAATATGATGCATGACATACTGACAAATTCAAACATACATAATCCTACGGTTTTGTGATGTAGACCCGAAGGCACATCCATACTCCACTTACCTGGTCTCCTAGAAATGCTCAGTTTCAAATTACTTCGGAAGTTTTGCTCACCTAAGTCATAAATAGAATATCAATTAGATTTTTGCTAAACCTCATTCTAATCTATCCAGAAATCTAGAGAATTTAGTTTGGGAGTCCTATGCATAGTGCATTCCTGATTTACCATAAAACTGAAACTAACTCCCACATACAGCATTCACCAAAGCTCACATCTATACTAAATCTACCATCACTAATTACAATGTAATACGAAATCGAAGCAGACTCACCTAGTTTGGAGAAAAATCGAAGAGGGAATCGCGGAGAGCTCTGCTGAGCTTGAGCTGAATGCCAAGAGAGAAAGTATGGAAAAATAGTGACGGCTACAGTGCATTAATCACAAAACTTTTTTCCTTAAATAGGTTATCACTATAATTCTCTATTTACCATTATGCCATAACTTAGTCATTTATTAACCTAATCACTAATTTTCCCAATTTTATCCATAAAACGTACACTACAAGTTGGTTACCTTAAATAGGTTATCACTATAATTCTCTATTTACCATTATGCCATAACTTAGTCATTTATTAACCTAATCACTAATTTTCCCAATTTTATCCATAAAACGTACACTACAAGTTGGTTAAGTAAATTGGTTCAATGAAACCGGGTGTTATAAAAGCCATGCACCCACTAGGCTTTCTCATTCGTCGTACGACTTACCAGAGACCGCCAACCTATCAGCCCACCAGAGACCGACATATTGCACTCACAGATCTTTTCCCCCTAGTGGGGAATTTCATACCCTTCCTAGCTCGAACCCTAGACCTCCAGGCTTGAGTACCAAGGGACATGTGAGCTAGTACCACTTGAGCTGGATCTATGAGCGCGACACATCGGTCTCTGGTGGGCCGATGAGTCAGCGGTCTCTGGTAGGCCGTACGGCGCATGAGGAAGCCCAGTGGATGCATGACTCTGGTAGTCCCCCAGTCTGGGATAATCCATGGTCGTCACATATTGTGCACACAAAACTGCAATTTATGTGACGACCCTAACACTGTACTCCTATTTCCCGTATAAATTTTTCATTTTATTTTAAAACTTTAAATTTAACGTTCGAGCGGAAATAAAACTTAAAACAATGTCTTAAAAAAACAATTAAAACAAATGTGTAAAACAATTAAAAACATTAAAAAAACAATTAAAACCATTGAGCATCGGTCGATGGGCAAAAAGAATAATTCATCCTATATATACAGGGGCGATTGATCGCCCATAAAGGGGCGATCAATCGCCCTTAGGCGATCGCAACAGGCTGATCGCCTGTTGCCAAAACGCCAGTGCCGATCAATCGCCACAGTTTGTGGCGATTGATCGCCACACTCCCTGGAGTTCCAGGGAGTGGCGATCCAAGAGAGGCGATTGATCCCCTCCTCAGGCGATCAATCGCCACCCTCTCTGCCTCCCTCCCTCTTTCGTTCCTTTTCCTTCCTTTTCTTTCTTTCTTTTTTTTTTTCTTTCTTTTTTTTTTCTGCTGCGCCAACTACACAAATACAACTTATACATACACCCTAACCAACACAATAACATAAAATATAAACTCACTCATATCCTCATCCTTTTCACATTCACCAAATCACCCTAAATAACGACTCAAACGTATTTAAAATGCGATGAATTTTCCTGAAAACGAACTGCGTGGATATGTTTGAAAACCGTACAAAATCCCCTATGAAAATTTAAAACAACCAAGCAGTTCCAGAATTTCAAAATAAAAGTCGTCATTTAAGCATCCTATACATGTTCTATCCATTGTGTCCCAAAACACTTACATACGGTCCCCACGGGTCATTTACTCGTCGACTGCTCAGCACGCTGCCACGGGCATTCTTCTTCAATCTGTACAATCATCTGGTAGAGGGAACTCCTCCTCACCTGGATCTATGTCACCTACACCATAAATACACCTATGAGATAAAAATCTCAGTAAGCTCTACGTAAATGCTAATGCATGTTCATGTATGCTCAGTGCTATGAAAACCGTCCATGTCAATGCATATACCCGTACATGTCAGTCTATGGTTATCGGAAACGCTCGACAGATGGATAGGGCACGTCCAGCGGTTAGACAGCCCACACCATCTGAAGGGAGGAAAACCCGCTCACCACGGAACGCCAGGTCTGAACCTCATCCCCGATAACTCCATGTCATAGTTATTTACTGTGATACTTTACTTGCCTTTACATGCATGTTCTTTTCATGAAATCCGTGCGTAAATTCATTTTCATGACATTTTTTTTTTAAAACCATGATGCATGAACAGTTCAATATAAACAATATAACATAATTGACGAGCATACTATTAAAACACAACAAATACCATTAAAACACAACAATCAACCTATAAAATAACTGAACCTAAACTACTCAACCTACGACATTTAAACAATCACGTCACCAAAACTCCTCGAGACGACCTCGACGTACGTTGTAGGCCAATCGGCCAGAGAAGATCACGAGAACTTACCTCGTGTCCGATGAAATCCAAGCTCCGTCCACGAGCGTTCATCTAGAGCAAATTTCACATTATTATCGTCAAAATGAATTTTAAACTATTAAACGTCCAAATTTAACGAAATATTAACTAAGGAAATTCCTTAGAGTTCTAACTAACTTTACTAACGTATTTTTGCTAACATTACACATTCGATACTTCAAAACCTCTATTAACCAGCATTTTCCACAAACTCGAAAATCCTAAAACTTTAACGTTCGTCCTAAATCAAGTAACTTCGTCCAATAACACTCAATACGTTCATTATATCGATAACAACGGTAAACCTATAGATTTTGAACACTAAATCGCGTTTTTAACGAAACCCTAAACGAACCCTAATCGTCTTAAATTGCTAAAACCGAAATCTAAAGTTCCAAAACCATAGAACCTTACCTAGAGCGTCGATTGGAAGAGAAAACACGAAGAATGGAGGATAAACGGAGGAAGCACGGTGGTCGGACGTGAGGAATCGCCGTGAGGAGAAAGGGAAGCCGCGGGGAGGAGAGAAAAGAAACAGAGAGAAAGAGGAAATGGCGTGGAGAAGAAGAGAGTTGGTGTTTTTAATAAAATTTTGTTTTGGTAAATTACCATTTTGCCCTTCCTTTGTTTTCTATTTGTTTCGTCCTTTGTTTCGTTAATTAGCTAACGATTCGTTTTCTCCAAATTCTCTTATTTCACCAATAATTCCAACTTATTACCAGGGTTCCATCAAAACTGTCCGTTCACAATTTGGACCTCGTTTACTATTTTTACCAAAGTATCCTTTATATTACGTTAAACGTAATTTTTGTAAAATTAGCGTTACGACTCCTAAAATTTTTAAAATTTTTCCAAACATCCTTATAAATATTAGGATCGTAATAGCGCTTCCTTTTCACGAAACCAACTCGATTTGACATATTTACAAAAAAAATGCCATTTTTATTAAAATATAAATATTCCGTACAGTCGGATATTACAATTTACTAGTATGCTGACCATTCAAAAGTCCTCTTTTGCAGCTCATTCATCCCATTTTCACTCATATGCTCAGACGCATATGTCATAATCTAGTAAGATATTTGTCTGTCACCTCTCCAACAACTATAGAATCCTACATAACATATAAATCTCTAAACTTTCTCTACCCTTTCATCATGATGAGAAAATTCCTACTCATCTTCAAAACCTCACCTTCATTGGTGTTCTTGTAACACTTTAAATCAAGAGTACTCAATAAGATTAGATTTCGCTTCAGTTCAGGTACATGACACACATCATCAAGTGTTTTGACAACTCAATAATATGGTTTGATTCTGACTCGTACCAATCCTAGCTATCTTGTACAATGCATTATTTTCGATCAGCATAACACCTTTTAATAGAGGTTTGTATGTTGAAAACTTGTCTTGATTGAGACATATGTGAAACATGTATGTTGAATCAAGAATTCATTTCTTGCATGGCTTCGAGTTTCCATTAGACACTACAAGAAGATCTTCTTATTCTTCAGCGACAACAGCTACTCTGGACTTCTCTGGTTGTTTTCCCTTCTTCTAAGCTTCTTCTTTCCTTTTATTCTATCGTTTATAACACTTTGAATTTATATGCCGTTTTTCTGACAAAAATAACAAAGTTTGTTTTAATTGATGGACTTTAATGTGCCCCTTGAATTCTTTTTATTCTTGTTACCTTTACGAGTCATCTTTGTTATTCTCTGAGAAACTAGAGTTGCATTATTCAACTACAAAGTGATTCATCTTTTCATTTGAAATCAAAGTATCATTGACTTCATTTGGGGTTAACATGTTACAACTATATAATAATTTTTAAAATATTATTTTATAAAATAAACATAAAAAATTATAATAAATCGTACACTTTTTAAAAAATCATGAAATTTTTCAAATTATCTTATCATAATATGACGAACGTGTGGTAAAAATTTTAAGTAAATCTGATATTGTTTGATATATTTTCTACTCAACAATAGAAAACTCTTCTCCTCAGTGTCAACCTTCTCTCTCCTCTCTCCAGTAGACAATTGGCGGCAGTAAGGTCTTTAGGGCTTCCTTAGTGCCATCCTGTGTTTTCTTCTCAGGTCGACAATGGCAGTGATTTCCCCGCTGACTAGGTCTTCTTTGGCCAAAGAAGAAAACTCCAAAAATATATATATATTTCTTTTTCGTCTTCCAAATTCGAAAAATTCAAATTATTTTTTACCTCCGATAAATCAAAAACTCGATTTTCAGAAATTCTTCAACGTCATTCTGGTACCAATTGTTAAAAACTGAACGAAAATTGAAAAAAAAATGCAGAAAATATTGGATACAAATATTTAAGTGGAAAACTTTAGGCGGAAAAAAAACCACAGTCAAAAGAAATAAAGTCACTTATCAAAATCGATACAATGAGTATTGCGACTCAAACATATATTATACATTAAATTGGAGTCGTAGTCATAACGAGATTCCCAACAGCCTAATCAGCTTGGTTCAGATAGAATTTAGATTACACCGAACTTAATAAATACTTTTTTAAAGGCCTGTTATTTCTAGTGTCATTTATTTCTCAAATAAAATGTGCATATATATAATGAGGGATCTACATATTGCATGTGACAGCCCAGAACCGGACCCGATCGGGGCCTGGGATCTGAGCCATCACTCCGGGACAGATAACAGAAAACAGGGACTATATTTATTTTGTACATTATATTTTTTTTTTTAAATCTTGGCAGAGAGAGAGGGTTCTCTGCAGCTGAAAACAAAACAGGTTTCAACAATGGATAGCAGAAGACCGAAATGCAGGAAGGGTGACAGTCATCGGAAGATGTGATGACGTCATCGGAAGATGTGATGACGTCATCGGAAGATGTGATGACGTCATCGGAAGATGTGATGACGTCATCGGAAGATGTGATGACGTCATCGGAAGATGTGATGACGTCATCGGAAGATGTGATGACGTCATCGGAAGATGTGATGACGTCATCGGAAGATGTGATGACGTCATCGGAAGATGTGATGACGTCATCGGAAGATGTGATGACGTCATCGGAAGATGTGATGACGTCATCGGAAGATGTGATGACGTCATCGGAAGATGTGATGACGTCATCGGAAGATGTGATGACGTCATCGGAAGATGTGATGACGTCATCGGAAGATGTGATGACGTCATCGGAAGATGTGATGACGTCATCGGAAGATGTGATGACGTCATCGGAAGATGTGATGACGTCATCGGAAGATGTGATGACGTCATCGGAAGATGTGATGACGTCATCGGAAGATGTGATGACGTCATCGGAAGATGTGATGACGTCATCGGAAGATGTGATGACGTCATCGGAAGATGTGATGACGTCATCGGAAGATGTGATGACGTCATCGGAAGATGTGATGACGTCATCGGAAGATGTGATGACGTCATCGGAAGATGTGATGACGTCATCGGAAGATGTGATGACGTCATCGGAAGATGTGATGACGTCATCGGAAGATGTGATGACGTCATCGGAAGATGTGATGACGTCATCGGAAGATGTGATGACGTCATCGGAAGATGTGATGACGTCATCGGAAGATGTGATGACGTCATCGGAAGATGTGATGACGTCATCGGAAGATGTGATGACGTCATCGGAAGATGTGATGACGTCATCGGAAGATGTGATGACGTCATCGGAAGATGTGATGACGTCATCGGAAGATGTGATGACGTCATCGGAAGATGTGATGACGTCATCGGAAGATGTGATGACGTCATCGGAAGATGTGATGACGTCATCGGAAGATGTGATGACGTCATCGGAAGATGTGATGACGTCATCGGAAGATGTGATGACGTCATCGGAAGATGTGATGACGTCATCAGAAGTTGTGATGACGTCATCAGAAGTTGTGATGACGTCATCGGAAGATGTGATGACGTCATCAGAAGTTGTGATGACGTCATCGGAAGATGTGATGACGTCATCGGAAGATGTGATGACGTCATCAGAAGTTGTGATGACGTCATCGGAAGATGTGATGACGTCATCAGAAGTTGTGATGACGTCATCAGAAGTTGTGATGACGTCATCAGAAGTTGTGATGACGTCATCGGAAGATGTGATGACGTCATCGGAAGATGTGATGACGTCATCGGAAGATGTGATGACGTCATCGGAAGATGTGATGACGTCATCGGAAGATGTGATGACGTCATCGGAAGATGTGATGACGTCATCAGAAGTTGTGATGACGTCATCGGAAGATGTGATGACGTCATCGGAAGATGTGATGACGTCATCGGAAGATGTGATGACGTCATCGGAAGATGTGATGACGTCATCAGAAGTTGTGATGACGTCATCAGAAGTTGTGATGACGTCATCAGAAGTTGTGATGACGTCATCAGAAGTTGTGATGACGTCATCAGAAGTTGTGATGACGTCATCAGAAGTTGTGATGACGTCATCAGAAGTTGTGATGACGTCATCGGAAGATGTGATGACGTCATCAGAAGTTGTGATGACGTCATCGGAAGATGTGATGACGTCATCGGAAGATGTGATGACGTCATCGGAAGATGTGATGACGTCATCGGAAGATGTGATGACGTCATCAGAAGTTGTGATGACGTCATCGGAAGATGTGATGACGTCATCGGAAGATGTGATGACGTCATCGGAAGATGTGATGACGTCATCGGAAGATGTGATGACGTCATCAGAAGTTGTGATGACGTCATCGGAAGATGTGATGACGTCATCAGAAGTTGTGATGACGTCATCAGAAGTTGTGATGACGTCATCGGAAGATGTGATGACGTCATCGGAAGATGTGATGACGTCATCGGAAGATGTGATGACGTCATCGGAAGATGTGATGACGTCATCAGAAGTTGTGATGACGTCATCGGAAGATGTGATGACGTCATCGGAAGATGTGATGACGTCATCAGAAGTTGTGATGACGTCATCGGAAGATGTGATGACGTCATCGGAAGATGTGATGACGTCATCGGAAGATGTGATGACGTCATCGGAAGATGTGATGACGTCATCGGAAGATGTGATGACGTCATCGGAAGATGTGATGACGTCATCGGAAGATGTGATGACGTCATCAGAAGTTGTGATGACGTCATCGGAAGATGTGATGACGTCATCGGAAGATGTGATGACGTCATCGGAAGATGTGATGACGTCATCGGAAGATGTGATGACGTCATCGGAAGATGTGATGACGTCATCGGCAGATAAAGGCAGTAAACGTAATCGGCAGAAGGTGATGACGTCAGCCGAAAGATGGATGACGTCATCGGAAGATGCAGGCAATAAACGGAATCGGCAGAAGGTGTGACGTCAGCCGGAAGATGGATGACATCAGCCGGTAGAAGTGTTTTAAAACAGGCAGAATTGCACTACTCACCGGTGGATTGAGTAAGACAAAATAGATGACGTCATCGGAAGATGTGATGACGTCATCGGAAGATGTGATGACGTCATCGGAAGATGTGATGACGTCATCGGCAGATATAGGCAGTAAACGTAATCGGAATGTGTGATGATGTCATCAGAAGTTGTGATGACGTCATCGGCAGATAAAGGCAGTAAACGTAATCGGAATGTGTGATGACGTCATCAGAAGTTGTGATGACGTCATCGGCAGATAAAGGCAATAAACGTAATCGGCAGAAGAAAAAGCTATGGCAAAATCACTATTTGGCGGTGGATGCGAATAAGACAAAATGTGAACAGTGACTATCGTTAAAACAGCTGTGAACGTGATCGGAAGATGTAGTTTAAAAGGGACAGAATTTGACAACTTTTGACAGGAAGACATACAAACAGAGAGCATAAAAACAGAAGACATGAAAGTCTTAAACTCTCAAACCAGTTCAAAAACCATATTTTTCGAACACACAGAAAACATGACAGAAACTTAAGAATGATCACACTACATGGATAGCTCTAAAACCAGAAACTATCCATGCACGGACTAACAGAAAATATTCCAAACAAATTCAAGAATACTTCAAAACATAATTCAATTGTCAAATACAGAGGTTTTAAACATCAATACAGGTTCCATACATCGTTTTACAAACCACAAAGTAGTACAGAACTGGGCCTACATTTCAAATGTTTTAAAACTTCAAAAGATGGTACAATATTGGACATAACTTCAGAAAACACATTCTCACAGGATTAACTCTTGTCTGACTGCAGCAGCCAAACCCCGTGAGCTCGATCCACCAACTACATCAGCTTGTCAATTTGAGGCACAAGGTCCTCATCAGGAGTATCCGTACCTACAACAGGGAGTTCATCTATGAGCCTAGAGCTCAGTAAGAATATACTAGAATGCAGTGTGCATATGCTATGCATGAACATTTTCAAATACATGAACATTACATTACATTACGTTTCACTGGACAGGAAGGTATAAGTGGGAAGAAGAGCTGGCGCAACAGGAGTACATGCCACAACAGGACATAACAGGAGTACATGACAGGATGCTAGTCCTCATCCACACTTAACCATACATTTCATTACAGGTTTTATCTTACTTAACTTTAAACCGTGTGCAGAAAACATTTTCATGACTTTCAGAGAAAACGTGTATGCATGAACATTCATAGACAGGCGACAGAATAATAAGCAGAATATAAAACAGAACACACTTAACCTAAAACATAACCTATAGTTTAACTATCCAACAGAAATCCCGACAACATAAAACCTAGTACCTCCGTATTGTAGGGCCTTAAGGGCCAAACCTATACGTATGAACTTACTTGTTGCTGCAGAGTTGATAGTCCTGAACGTCTCGGAAATGCTCGAACCTGTACATGCACGTTCAGAAAATAAACAAGCTGCAAATGCTAACAAATAAGTTAGAAGAATTTGTTCCAAACTCATTCAAACCCTTAGAAAACAAATCGGTGTGTTTTCATCCAAAAACAGTGAGTTTTACCAAAGTATCACAATCCTTCACTCCAACCAAAACTCACTTTAAACTTGTCCAAACTTGTTAGCATTTAAAAAATGCTTACCCCAGTAGAAAAACAGAAAGGAGCCGAGGAGATCGAAGTAGCTTCGATGGCTGATTGTCGACTGGAAGAGAGAGTGCCGAGAAGAGAATGGAGAGAGAGCAGAGAAGTAAAATGAAGAGGGTTTCACGTAGGAGGAGGAACTTAACTTCCTCAACAAGCTGCCATGTGTCAGCTATCTATTGGCTATCTCCCACCAACCATAATTTCTCCCCAATTTGCCCTTCCATGCATTTCAAACTTAGTGTTTTGTTAGTTACACATTAGTTAGGTTCTCCTCACACTAAATGCTCCAACATTTTACAATGGAATTGTTATCGTATTTATGGCAATTTAAATCCATACAATAATTCAACGGAATATTACATGGCCAAAATGCCGGGTGTTACATTGCATGTTAGGAAAAATAATTTCGCCGTATGAAAGATGATAACAGATGCACACTGAAAATTACCTAGAACATTTTCTCGCCCTGTTAAAATATTATGAACACTAAAAATAGGAAAATAAACACCGAAATTTTTTATGTAGAAAGTCAAATCGGAAAAGAGATTTAGTCCATAAAGATATTCCTACTAAAAATGAAATATAATATTTTTCTAAATAATGTTTTGAAAAAAATATGCTAAGAGAAATTTACTATTCTAAGAAATCTTCATGTGTCAATAGCACTTCATCTCACACTCTACATTATGATTGATCATTCATGATATTGCATTGTGTCGCAATCACCCAATTTGATAATGAATTGCACAAAGTAATTGCTTATCGATCGGGAATTTTTTTGTTGAACTTCGTTTTCTCTTACTATTATTTATGAGTCGCTAAATTCAAGCAACTGATTGTCTTATGAGTTTAGACTAGCTTATAGAATATTGACATAATTCTTGAGATTTTTAAAGTCATAAGCTTAACCCAAGATCAAAGATTCCTAACTTCCATATTTTATCAAATAAAATAAATTTATATTATGAAATTAAAAAATTGATTAAAATTAAAAAATTAAAAAGAGAAAGAGAAAGAGGGAGAGAGAGAGAGTAGGCCAGTTTAGTTGTTGGGCTTCTGCGAATATTGGGTACCTTTGGGATGAAGACGGGCTTCATTATAATTTCTTAAGCTTTGCTTCAGAGATGGAAATGCCCTCCTGATACCCTAATCTGCCTTCTTCCCCTTCAATCGTCCTGCAACTATAATGACGGTGTATCTTTCTATTCCAGAGATTTTGATCACTTTTTGGTTCTCGTATTCTCTTCTGTTCTGGAGAAGCTAAGAAAGATTATGTTAATGGCTTACATTTCTGCGTCTAACCCCTGCAGATGCAGAATCATTATTTTTTCTAATTTTCGCGCTTTATCGAATTTGTACTCTTTGAGCTTCGATCATATTTTCAGCTTGATTGACGAATCAGTATCGAAGAAGGATCAAAATGTCGGATCAAGTTCTGAACTTGTCTCGTTTGTACATATTTCTACTCCAAAAGTCATGATTTCCTACGAGCTTAGCTCAGTCTCTTATTTTATTTTAAATTTGTATAATTAATTTAATAAATTAACTGATTATAATTTATTATATTAATTATATTTTAATTACACGAATTATTATTTATCAAGTTACTAAATATATCTAAATGGTATTATTCAATATTTAATAATCTTTTCAGGATCTAATTTCAAAAATTTCACAAAAAAAAAAAAAATATTAAAAACTAAATATTAGTTGACTAAAAGTTTGTTTCACTTTTGTCCTATCTCTGGAAAGCCAGGGAGGCTGCAGCCTCCAACTGAGCCTCTCTTTCCATGGCCTCCCGTCGCCGGATTCTTCCTCTCTCTTATTCCAACCTTCTCCCGCTGTTTCGGAGGCCGGCCTCCTCTTCTCCTCCAGTCTGTCGAGGTATTCTTTCTTTCATTTATCCCAGAATCATTGTGTATGCAAATTATTTTGTCGATGCTATTTGACAATCGCTCTTGAAATCCTCTATGTTGAGAGTTCTTGTATCTGTCATTTTCAAATTTTTCTTCTGTTAGGGATTGGAGATAGGCTTTTGAGATTTTGTGCAGCGGCATCATCGGAGCAAGCCTTCTTTACCAGTAAGGATGAAGATACGGGAGCTCCAGCGGATACTTCCATTTTCAATTCTCATGAAGTTTCGGTTATTAGAAATGAATTCAGTGCTGCTAAACGTAGCTTCCTCAGAATTCCGGAGTCGCTCAAGGAATTGCCAAAGATGAGTCCTCAAGGTTTTCGTTGATTTTCTGCTCGTTTATGATTATAAAATCTTTACAGATATAATTTTTACCTTGTTTTTTTTTACTTTCCTTTTTTTTTTTAATTGTGCCTAGGCATATATGTCAATAAAAATCTGAGGTTAGACAACATTCAGGTCTGTGGCTTTGACTATGATTATACGTTAGCACATTACTCTGCCAATTTACAGAGCTTGATTTATGATCTTGCAAAGAAACATTTGGTCAATGAGGTTAGTCTTGGCCTATTTGATGCAGTTGCTTATATTTTGCTGTATGCGTCATGTTTCATAGCTTAAAATGCTTGCGGTTCTTACAGTTCAAATATCCTGAATCCTGTATGGAGTTTAAGTATGACCCCTCTTTTCCTATTAGAGGTCTCTACTATGATAAGAAAAAAGGATGTCTCTTAAAGTTGGATTTCTTTGGGTCCATTGAGCCAGATGGATGCTTTTTTGGTCGTCGTAAGGTAAGTTGCCACTCAACATATCAATTCCAGCGTATTGTTTTCACCAATGTGAAGAGTTTACCTTTCTATACGATATGAAAGTTAAAATATGGATATCTATCCTACCTCAGTTCAGTAATTAAGTTGTTTTACTTAAAGAGTGATTTGATATTTTAATACAGCTAAGTCTCGAAAAAATTAAGGAGATATATGGAACCCGACATATTGGTCGTGATCAAGCATGTTGCCTTGTCGGTTTGATGGATTTCTTTTGCTTCAGTGAGGTTTGTTTATTCTTCTTTTGTTTTTCTTTGTGCACTGGAGGGGTGCACATGCTGCACTTGTACTAAAATTTAAAACTATTATGTTCCTTAAATTGAGGTTCAGCACAAAGGAAAGTTGGGTGAACATCCAATGGTGCACTTGATGTACAGTGCATGCAAGCACATCGTGTAATGTTGGTTGTAACAAAATCAATTTTCAATCATCGCTTATGTTCTTCGTTTAGAATTGAATGTTAAGTCTGAATACATAAATTTGTACATCAACCTAAGGTTCCTGAGAGAAATATCTCAGATCTAAATTTGATATATATAAAAAGAATTCTTATATATAATTTTTATGTGACTTGCTCAACTGGTTTTATGCTTACTATGATGGTGGATTCCTCTGAAGCCCTATCATGCTGCTACATCTTTTTAAGGTTTCTAATCATACGACAAATTGTTTTTGTGCCACTATGTAGGCATGTCTTATTGCAGATATTGTGCAACACTTTGTCGATGCCAAGCTGGAATTTGATGCTGGTTATGTTTATCAAGATGTGAACTACGCAATTCAATATGTTCATCGTAGTGGCCTTGCTCACAGAGAAATAATTTCGAATCCACATAAATACATACTTAAAAATGTTAGTTTTTTTTGTTTGCAAATTTTTAAATCCATGGCCTCAATTTATGATATGACTGCCTTTTGATCCCAGAAATGCCATTTTCATGTATGATCTGGCAATGAATCTTCCTTCTCTGGTCATTTAATTTACTTTATACTGGCTTAATATTTCAGGGGAAGCTGTTTGGCTTTCTCGAGATGTTAAAGAAGACTGGAAAGAAGCTGTTTTTGCTTACTAACTCCCCATATTACTTTGTTGATGAGGGGATGCGTTTTATGCTAGAGGTAAATTTGTAGCACAAAAATTAATTGTGAATTTTTTTTATTCTATTTCTTTGTGAGGTTTTAGTATTTTCTTCTTTGAGATTTTAGGTTTTTCTTGTCACCTTATGTGCAAAAGTAAATTTAATGAAGTCGCAATCTGCAATCAGGTGTGAATCTCCTATGTGCTCTACTAAAACCAAAAGTTCAATTATTAAAAGGTAAGAAAGTACATGTGCTGATTCAAGAGAAACACATATATTGTGAAATTCAAAATTTAGATGCAAGCCTAGTGCGCATATTGTTTGCACTGTGCATAACTCCTCCAAACATAATACTCTTTTCCAAAGAAAAGGGAATTACAACCCATCTTTCATTGCTCCAAAACTATTGCATAATCTATACAATTATTGGCTAATTGATTGTTTTTATGGGTTTGTTCTTATATTTTGATTAAATAATTCCTTTTCCTTCTTTTCATGGAAGGTTATTGTTTTAGAGGCGTAGCTTCTTTTAAGATTATTCTTTTTAGATATCTGTTTGTGATAGATGTTTGAGTAATAGAGTACACTCTTGTCTTATGTCTATTAGGATTCTACTGGATACAGGGATTCGTGGAGGGAAATCTTTGATGTTGTCATAGCTAAAGCCAATAAGCCAGAATTTTACACATCCGATCATCCATTCCGGTGTGTATTCGCACATTTTATTTTTCCTCTGTTTTACAGAGCATTCATTACATGTTGACAATCTTTGTTAAGTGGTCGGCCATAGCAATTTTTTTTGCTTGTGAAGACAGTAGTTAGAGAATTAAGCATCTATAGAACTAGAGCAGACAACAGGGTTCTGTTTTGTTCTTCAATAATCAATCTTACAGTGCAGCAGTTCTAATATCTAACTTATTACAGACATACTAAGATAAATAATGGATTTTAAGAATCAAAGTTATGCCAGAATATCATGGGAATAAATTCTGAAAAGTTTCGTGATTTTTAACATTTTCACGATTTATCATAATTGTTTACGTTTTTTTATAAAATAATTCTTTAAAATTACACATGCTATCCAAAAATTATAAAACTTTCACTATAGACTCTAATTATACTCTCAATTTGAGTTACAAAACGAGTAATAAAAAAAAAGCTAACATGCATTTATCCAAAAATTATGAAACCTTTACAATATACTTTTCTTTAACAAAAGATTGGGATAATTTTTGGGTAAATGCATGTTAGCTTCTTTTTACTAATCATTTTTCAACTTCAATTCCGAGTATAAGTAAAGTCTACTTGGAAAATTTTATAATTTTTTAATATCATACATAATTTTAATGAATTATTTTTGTAAAAAAAATGTAAATAATTATAATAAATTGTGATAGTGTTAAAAAATCGCGAAACTTTCCAGAATTTATTCTCATGATATGTTGAACATGTGGTAAACATTTCAATAAAATTTAATATCGCTTAGTATATTTTATGAGATCGCCATTAATATTTTGGAGATTCTCTTCGGGAATGAGCTATCCCGTTCTCCAGAAAAGACTCCCATTCTCGAGCTTTCCAGAGCAGAACGGGCTCCCGTTTTGGAAAATATCCAAAATATTAGTGCTTATTTCATATAATATATCAAACAATTTTAGATTTTTTTGAAATTTTTACCATATGTTCACCATATCATAGGAAGACATTAGAGAAAGTTTCATAATTTTTGGACGACATACATAATTTTAATGAACTATTTTGTAAAAAAGACATAAAAAATTATGATAAATCATGAAAGTGTTAAAAAATCATGAAAGTTTTCAAAATTTATTTCCATGATATGTTGGACATGTGGTAAAAATTTCAAGAAAATCTAATATCGTTTGATATATTTTCTAAGATAAATGCTAATATTTTGAAAATTCTCCTTCAGAACGGGCTCTCATTCTCGAGAACAGGCTCCCGTTCTGAGAGGTGTTTTTTTTTTTAAAATACACGAGAGAATTGGAGTCCGTTCACGAGAACGAGTTCCCGCTGGGGTTTGTTTTGTCAGATTTTTGATAATTTAACGTTTGTTTTGTTAAGAAAAATAGTTCAAGGTTTGTTTCGTTAATGTCCCCATAGTTTGGAGTTTGCCATGTAAATTACCCAAGATTTTATTGCCACTTAGGTCTATATAAATTATAGAATCTCGCCTCATAAAAAGTTTTGAAGTTCTAATTTAAAAGGAACCATCATTCTTATTTTAATTTATCTTGTTAGAAATACCCAGTAGATTCTTCCTCTTTTATTTCACTAGATGTACGTTTAATCCTCAGATATTATGCTATGATGTATAATAATTTCTACAGTGTTTTCTGAAACTTCAATGAAGTTGTTATGATACAGAGAGAGACACTTTAGCTTTTACAGAGGTGAAGATGTTTCTTCCGGATAAGGTATATTACCATGGATGCCTAAAATCTTTCCTTCAAATCACCAAGTGGAATGGTCCTGAGGTAAGTGCCCATGCATATTTTCAACAAGCTTAAGAATGGAAATAACTATGACGTTCTTCAATATTATCAAAGTGTGTCTTTTGCATTTGTTAGGTAATATACTTTGGGGATCACCTATTTAGCGACCTGAGAGGACCATCAAAAGCTGGTTGGCGAACTGCTGCCATCATTCATGAACTGGAGGTATACATTTAGCTGACACCTTTTATAGTACGACTCAAAACTTGCATTCAAATAATCATTTTCATGTCTCGTGATGCTTTTCTTGGAAAAAAAATTGCCTATTTCTAAATGCCTTCAAGTTCTTTCTCTTTTTGCATATTTAATGACATTGTTGATAATTGATAAGAAACGATATACATAATTGAATTAGCATTTTTAAGTAAAATGACATTGTTGATAATTGATAAGAAACGATATACATAATTGAATTTGCATTTTTTAGTGTTTGAGTATGAGTAAGTCATTGTATCATTTCTTTAATCCCATTAAAAAAAATTAAAGTATCCACATTTAATGATTATTGAGGTAAGGCTTACACATAAAGAGAAATGATATAAATTTTTAAATTAACTTCAATCTCATTTTTTAGTGTTGGATTTCATGGTAATTAGACAATGTCCTCGGCCTTTAGGTTCCAATTGAAACTCCATCTTAGTTGTTTGGGGAAATTGGCGTGACGATGCAATTTCACCTACAGTTGTGGGTCTGTAGACTTTTAGAACAGATGAAAAAATTTGCTGCCACATGTGTTTGTTAACTTTTTAAATTTTTTTTTTTTTTTTTTTTTTTTTTTTTTTTTTTTTTTTTTTTTTTTTTTTTTTTTTTTTTTTTTTTTTTTTTTTTTTTTTTTTTTTTTTTTTTTTTTTTTTTTTTTTTTTTTTTTTTTTTTTTTTTTTTTTTTTTTTTTTTTTTTTTTTTTTTTTTTTTTTTTTTTTTTTTTTTTTTTTTTTTTTTTTTTTTTTTTTTTTTTTTTTTTTTTTTTTTTTTTTTTTTTTTTTTTTTTTTTTTTTTTTTTTTTTTTTTTTTTTTTTTTTTTTTTTTTTTTTTTTTTTTTTTTTTTTTTTTTTTTTTTTTTTTTTTTTTTTTTTTTTTTTTTTTTTTTTTTTTTTTTTTTTTTTTTTTTTTTTTTTTTTTTTTTTTTTTTTTTTTTTTTTTTTTTTTTTTTTTTTTTTTTTTTTTTTTTTTTTTTTTTTTTTTTTTTTTTTTTTTTTTTTTTTTTTTTTTTTTTTTTTTTTTTTTTTTTTTTTTTTTTTTTTTTTTTTTTTTTTTTTTTTTTTTTTTTTTTTTTTTTTTTTTTTTTTTTTTTTTTTTTTTTTTTTTTTTTTTTTTTTTTTTTTTTTTTTTTTTTTTTTTTTTTTTTTTTTTTTTTTTTTTTTTTTTTTTTTTTTTTTTTTTTTTTTTTTTTTTTTTTTTTTTTTTTTTTTTTTTTTTTTTTTTTTTTTTTTTTTTTTTTTTTTTTTTTTTTTTTTTTTTTTTTTTTTTTTTTTTTTTTTTTTTTTTTTTTTTTTTTTTTTTTTTTTTTTTTTTTTTTTTTTTTTTTTTTTTTTTTTTTTTTTTTTTTTTTTTTTTTTTTTTTTTTTTTTTTTTTTTTTTTTTTTTTTTTTTTTTTTTTTTTTTTTTTTTTTTTTTTTTTTTTTTTTTTTTTTTTTTTTTTTTTTTTTTTTTTTTTTTTTTTTTTTTTTTTTTTTTTTTTTTTTTTTTTTTTTTTTTTTTTTTTTTTTTTTTTTTTTTTTTTTTTTTTTTTTTTTTTTTTTTTTTTTTTTTTTTTTTTTTTTTTTTTTTTTTTTTTTTTTTTTTTTTTTTTTTTTTTTTTTTTTTTTTTTTTTTTTTTTTTTTTTTTTTTTTTTTTTTTTTTTTTTTTTTTTTTTTTTTTTTTTTTTTTTTTTTTTTTTTTTTTTTTTTTTTTTTTTTTTTTTTTTTTTTTTTTTTTTTTTCGATGTTTTGGGTGTGTCCTTTCTTTTCTATATAGTCAGTAAGTGCATTCTTCAATCTTGAGTAAAAAAAAAAAAAAAAAAAAAAAAAAAAAAAAAAAAAAAAAAAAAAAAAAAAAAAAAAAAAAAAAAAAAAAAAAAAAAAAAAAAAAAAAAAAAAAAAAAAAAAAAAAAAAAAAAAAAAAAAAAAAAAAAAAAAAAAAAAAAAAAAAAAAAAAAAAAAAAAAAAAAAAAAAAAAAAAAAAAAAAAAAAAAAAAAAAAAAAAAAAAAAAAAAAAAAAAAAAAAAAAAAAAAAAAAAAAAAAAAAAAAAAAAAAAAAAAAAAAAAAAAAAAAAAAAAAAAAAAAAAAAAAAAAAAAAAAAAAAAAAAAAAAAAAAAAAAAAAAAAAAAAAAAAAAAAAAAAAAAAAAAAAAAAAAAAAAAAAAAAAAAAAAAAAAAAAAAAAAAAAAAAAAAAAAAAAAAAAAAAAAAAAAAAAAAAAAAAAAAAAAAAAAAAAAAAAAAAAAAAAAAAAAAAAAAAAAAAAAAAAAAAAAAAAAAAAAAAAAAAAAAAAAAAAAAAAAAAAAAAAAAAAAAAAAAAAAAAAAAAAAAAAAAAAAAAAAAAAAAAAAAAAAAAAAAAAAAAAAAAAAAAAAAAAAAAAAAAAAAAAAAAAAAAAAAAAAAAAAAAAAAAAAAAAAAAAAAAAAAAAAAAAAAAAAAAAAAAAAAAAAAAAAAAAAAAAAAAAAAAAAAAAAAAAAAAAAAAAAAAAAAAAAAAAAAAAAAAAAAAAAAAAAAAAAAAAAAAAAAAAAAAAAAAAAAAAAAAAAAAAAAAAAAAAAAAAAAAAAAAAAAAAAAAAAAAAAAAAAAAAAAAAAAAAAAAAAAAAAAAAAAAAAAAAAAAAAAAAAAAAAAAAAAAAAAAAAAAAAAAAAAAAAAAAAAAAAAAAAAAAAAAAAAAAAAAAAAAAAAAAAAAAAAAAAAAAAAAAAAAAAAAAAAAAAAAAAAAAAAAAAAAAAAAAAAAAAAAAAAAAAAAAAAAAAAAAAAAAAAAAAAAAAAAAAAAAAAAAAAAAAAAAAAAAAAAAAAAAAAAAAAAAAAAAAAAAAAAAAAAAAAAAAAAAAAAAAAAAAAAAAAAAAAAAAAAAAAAAAAAAAAAAAAAAAAAAAAAAAAAAAAAAAAAAAAAAAAAAAAAAAAAAAAAAAAAAAAAAAAAAAAAAAAAAAAAAAAAAAAAAAAAAAAAAAAAAAAAAAAAAAAAAAAAAAAAAAAAAAAAAAAAAAAAAAAAAAAAAAAAAAAAAAAAAAAAAAAAAAAAAAAAAAAAAAAAAAAAAAAAAAAAAAAAAAAAAAAAAAAAAAAAAAAAAAAAAAAAAAAAAAAAAAAAAAAAAAAAAAAAAAAAAAAAAAAAAAAAAAAAAAAAAAAAAAAAAAAAAAAAAAAAAAAAAAAAAAAAAAAAAAAAAAAAAAAAAAAAAAAAAAAAAAAAAAAAAAAAAAAAAAAAAAAAAAAAAAAAAAAAAAAAAAAAAAAAAAAAAAAAAAAAAAAAAAAAAAAAAAAAAAAAAAAAAAAAAAAAAAAAAAAAAAAAAAAAAAAAAAAAAAAAAAAAAAAAAAAAAAAAAAAAAAAAAAAAAAAAAAAAAAAAAAAAAAAAAAAAAAAAAAAAAAAAAAAAAAAAAAAAAAAAAAAAAAAAAAAAAAAAAAAAAAAAAAAAAAAAAAAAAAAAAAAAAAAAAAAAAAAAAAAAAAAAAAAAAAAAAAAAAAAAAAAAAAAAAAAAAAAAAAAAAAAAAAAAAAAAAAAAAAAAAAAAAAAAAAAAAAAAAAAAAAAAAAAAAAAAAAAAAAAAAAAAAAAAAAAAAAAAAAAAAAAAAAAAAAAAAAAAAAAAAAAAAAAAAAAAAAAAAAAAAAAAAAAAAAAAAAAAAAAAAAAAAAAAAAAAAAAAAAAAAAAAAAAAAAAAAAAAAAAAAAAAAAAAAAAAAAAAAAAAAAAAAAAAAAAAAAAAAAAAAAAAAAAAAAAAAAAATGGTCTTCATCAAGCATGCAACAGATGCTGGTTAGAACCCTCTTGCCATTCTTGCCTAACACTGCATGTACTGATTTAATGTGGGATAATATTTTCGTCCATTACTGGTTATTCCATCGAGCCAG
Organism: Begonia masoniana; assembly: GCA_022432975.1. NCBI lineage: Eukaryota > Viridiplantae > Streptophyta > Magnoliopsida > Cucurbitales > Begoniaceae > Begonia > Begonia masoniana. The sequence goes on along the minus strand of CM039512.1, from coordinate 11,931,958 downwards.
TGGCCCAGTCATTTGCTCTAATGTTTTCTTAATAATATTTATTATAGATATATGCTTAGATTGATCATATTTTGTTTTTTCATCAAACAGGAAAGCTGAAAGAAATGGGCAATTCTTTGCTCGGTCGCTTTGGAATGAGCCTGGACAATTTTAAAGCTGTAAAAGATCCAAATACCGGGTCGTATTCTGTTTCATACCAGCAGTAGAATTCCATTGATGAATGGGTGGGAACTGTTTTCTTTCTTATTCTTTATTACATCTATAAACTAGAAGCTCTGTATCGTCTATTGAACACCCATGTGACTTGTTATATAACTTTTGTACATTCGATCATATTTTTTTTTTCCGGTAACTTGCCCAACCAGATTAGCTCAAGCTATGTTTTGTGCCTAAGCTCTGCCGAATTTGAGATTGCATATCAAAGAGTAATATATTTAGCCTTGGGTTCTTTCGGTATTGGTCTTGGTCGAGTAAACCTCGTTTATGGAGAGTAACCTTGTGCACATTTTTTGATTCTCAGCCAACTAGCTTGACCGGAGTTGCGATGAATCGCACTTCATGCACGGGGTTTCATTTAGAACAATCGGTACACTCCACTACTTGTCACTGTGTTGCAAAGAAGAACAAGATCATTCTTGAGAGTGTGTTTCAACGAAAATAAGTACAAAACCATGTTCAGAATAAACTGATCAATTTGCGGAGAAACTCTACTAAACTCGTAGTGTCCGGTTTATTCTCTCAGGCATCATCTGCCCAGTAATGCATTTATATTTTATTTTTCTATATTTGTTTGATTTGCAGATCATAAATTACATTTATAAATCGCCATGATCTAACACTCCGCAATTGTTGTGACCCGATTAAAAAAAAAATGGTCTTCATCAAGCATGCAACAGATGCTGGTTAGAACCCTCTTGCCATTCTTGCCTAATCACTGCATGTCGCTCTATATATTCTTTGCTATTAATCTCTGTTAATCTGCATCAACCAGTATTTGTAATTAAAAGCTAAAAAAGAAATTATTTGAAATACTTTTTTAAAAAACACATTTTGATTGCATCCTTCCTAAATGCAAAAAACAGTTGTTAAAAATGGTAATCTTGTGGTCTGACTTACCTACTAATGGTGCGATCTTTGGCAAAACCCAATTCGTTGTCGACGCAGAGGTCGGATTCATCGTTTTTCCTTGACCTCGAAGAAGTTCTAGGCGCTCTTTGTTGGGCGTCGGAGATGGTAACGATATTCTCAAAAAGTTCTTGAGGAGTTCCTTCGGCCGTGCATAACAACTGAGCCTTGTTCTCATACATTACCTGTGGACATATTCCAGGAAGTTATTATAAATATTGTCAACTCACAGAAAATGCAGAAAATATGCAAAACCCAGAAACATCCACAAGAGGTTCAATCAAGACTCGGGAAAGAAAATGTAAGAAATGGCGAAACATACGTCAATTAAAGTAACAAATCGATATGCGGCCGTCCTGTTACTGAGTCCAAATTTTGGAATTCCATCTAAAGCCAAGGTATGAAAGTTCTCTGCAATATAAAAAAAGTGTCAGCATCAAACAAGAAATAGTTCTAAGACCCGAGATCGATGAAGATCTCGTGATTCTTTTTTGGAAAATTTAATTTTTTGTTCCTTTACGATGCATGAAATTGGAGTGTGATCATTTCATTAAAATAAAATAAAGAAAAACTTCGTTCTACACATTTAAGCAGACTCGCAGAACCACGATCAGGATTTATGCATGTGTTCGTCCTATTCAATCGCATGTACTTATCCACGAGCAATATTCCATCTTTACTTCTTCATTTCATCATAAAAGCACATTAAGATTTAAGATTATAAAAAAACCTGGATTTTATTATTTGTCATTTAACTTCCATTGGTTATGCCCAATGTATCAGCTTTTTCCTTATTCAAATAAGCTCGGAACTTACTGAACAAACCAAAGTAGTCGGCAGCTCCAAGCGGGCGTTCGCAGAGTTCCTCGAAATGGAAAAACGCATAGCCATTGGCGCCCATCGGTACCTGTAAAAATATATAAAATTAGAAACTCATTTACCACAGAAGTTCAAAAGAAATGTTTTCAAATAAACATCATTAAAATTTACAAATAATATACGTTTAAAGTTCTTCCCATCACTACTTCCACTTCTTGACGAGAAGCCACGGTCTTTCCGATCAAGCGTTGAAACTCTTGCTTGAGAAAGCTTGATAAATCTTTTCCAACAAAGTAGAACCCTTGCTCAGCCTAAAATAAGAGATTAGAAGATTAAAAACATCAATTTTTCAAAATCTATAAGCTAAGATTATCTGTTTATACAAGACATAGCACAATACCGAAGTCATTTTCCTGTAGTCTATTTCGGAACCGATTGCATGAACCACACATCTTTCCTACACGACCAAAAAATAGAACAACGAAACTTAGAATAAACAAAGACATGTAAAATTAACAGTAGATTCAGTAAAAATTTATGACCAACATAACAGCAGATGTAAACCAAAAAAAAAAAAAAAATCTTCATTTGATTTTTGAAATTTGCATGAAAGAAAAAAGAAAGGATAAAGCTTGATAGTAAGCCGACACAACCACTGTTTATGTTCCTACCTTCAAAGTAGAAATGAAAGGAAGAAAAAGATCCCTCTGTAATCCACCTTCGTAGAGTTTATCTGGAGCGCGATTTGAAGTGGACACCAAAATCTACGCATTAGTCGCCAATGTAAGAAAGCCTTAGAACTAATAAATTCATTCCCACAAGAATATAGCTATAAGTAATAACACTTACAACGCCATTGCTAAATAGATGTCTAAAAAGTCGGTTCAGTATCAAAGCATCAGCCACGTCGGTCACCTTCAGATAGACAGAGAAAAAAGGAAATTAAGAAGTTAATAAAGCCAAAGCAAGGATGAGGATGTAATTTCTATCACACCATGAACTCATCAAGGCATAACAAAATTGCCTCGTCTGAAATCTCCCCGGCAACCACTTCGAGTGGATCAGAGACTCCCTTGTGCTTCTGCAAAAAAATATACCAAAAGAAATTCGATTCAGATCAAATGCTTTTATCGTAACACCAACTATTCGATTTTTTAACTCAATTTTTATTTACCAAAATATTTTGGAACATTTGAGCATAGGTTGTAGAATGTACATAAAGAATTTGGAGATGAAGTTGGAGTTTTTATATTGACTCTAAATAGATAACCTGAATATGATATTGTTACTCCATTCTTACCTGCAAGCGGCTATGAACATTCAACATGAAGTCGTGGAAATGGATCCTCTTCCTCCTCCAATTCATCGGCCTGTTAAAGCAGAACTATTGAGTTATGATCAATGTGACAAACTATGTTCTATCTTTTTCTTCAATTTTACGCCCATCAAACCAAATTCTTCCCATGATGGCAGTACACAAATTAAAAAACCAGAACAAGAACAACTAATAAAACATATCTTACAATTGATCATAGAACAAGTCCATGAGCATAGTTTTTCCCGTCCCAACTCCTCCGTAAAGATATAAACCTTTAACAGGAGCATAAGAAGACTGTGGGATCAACCGAGACCACAACCACCTACTCCTGCAAGAAAATAAAAGTTAACATCCAATCAGATACTTCATATTTTAAAAGAAACGTTAGAGAGATAACAATAGTAGACATGATTTAGAGATGCTCTTCAAACAAGTTTACAGAAGCAAATAAAGGTTGATGCAAAATGTTTACGTTAATTTTATATTTTGTTTAAGTAGAAAGCAAAAAGATAAAGAAAATACTTTTTTTACTATCTTAGATAAGCATATTTTTTATAATAGTTATTCTAGGAGAGCAATAAATGAAACTAAGATGCATTTTCTTTTTGACTATTTCCTATTTTCTTCAAAACAAAAGACGAACAGGGTTAAACCTTCCAGATTTCTCAGATGCTGCATATCGATCTAATTGACAAGCATTCTCGGAATCAACAAGCTCCTCGTAAAGTCTTTGCAGCTCCCTTAAAGTGTCTGCCTGCGATAATCATAGTTTTGTTTCATAAAAAACGAAGTATATTAAAATAAATAAAATACAATAGAAAAGAAATGAAGAACCTTTCTCAAGAAAAAGAGACACACTGAGTTTAAAACAATTTCTCTCTAGTTAGAGAAAACTACACTAAAAAAATAATCATAGTTATAATAAGTTTAATGAGAAACCACCTAATTATCTATATCAGCTCTTACTCCGTGGCATATACTAACAGAATGTTAGTTCTACCTTCTAATACTACATTTTAATGTTCCCATTAATTGGTGTAATAAGTATATGATTTTAATTATTTATAATTTATCTTAATTATTACATTAATAATGACTGACACGCAAACACTACGGTAGAAAGTAAAAGTAGAAGTCAAATCTAACATCACTAAAGAAAACAAAATCTGACTGTAGTCCAATGCTTACCATAAAAAGCATTTTTATTACTTAATTCCCAAGTCTTCCTCCATTACAGATACTCTTACCTGACAGCTATCTCCATCAGTAAGCTCACCATTAGTAATTCTCCTTTCATACTCGACTAGCGGCCCTGCCAAATTAGCATCTACAATTGAAGTAACAAAAATAAGCATGTTTTTCTATGCTGTGGTCAAGGTCCAAGAACATTGAAGAAAATCAGAGAAGAAAGTAACCTCCGTTAGTTAGTTTAGCAGCATCAATCGACAGATATCTTGAAATAAGAAAGGCCGAGTGCTGAAATTTATTGAATTCGACGGTTTTCACCAGTCCACCAGCCAGATTTGAATTGGCATCGATCAAATGCTTTTGCCCTTTTACAAATCCACTCAAGTTATTGCTTTGCTGAAGCCCAACAGCTCCTCTGATTTGGCGAAAAGATCGAGTTGTTGCTCTCATTATCAATCCGAATCTTCGAAATTGAAGGAACTTTATCACTCCACCCGATTGCTAACTATAGCTTCAGAAATGGCTCAAAGCCTCCACACTGAAAACAATGGTGAAAGAATCAAATAAGCAGAATGTATTCCAGATTCTGCAGCGAATGATTCTGTTCTTATGCATAGAATGTCATAATGCATGGAAACTCAGCAGTGAAAAATTACTTTCATCAAGTAATGGTTAATCATCTAAGAAAATAGACGAAAATGCAAACAGAACAAAATTCAACTCGATTCTCTCATCTTCTACAGTAGAATTTGCCCAAAACGTAAGCATCCTTGCTCAACCAAAGAGAAAAGAAAAGACCGAAGAAATATAAAATTGACGCTAGCATTACCACAAACAACCCAAACCTGGATCTAAAACACCCAAAAATCCAGACCTTCTGAGAGGGAAAAGGTGATCTTGCACAGCTAGAACAATTATCGCTCGGCTAGAAAAACGCAAGAACACTGGAAGAAGAATAGTAGTTATAATATCGCAACAGTAGCGATTCTTTTAATCTCTCTGCACCAATCCCAGATGACAAAACCCGTCAATGGAAGAACAGAGAGGCCCTGCGAATAAGAAAACGATAGAGAGAGAGAGAGAGAGAGAGTTATTATGATGCTAGCAAGGAGACTAATGGAGGTTGACTCATTAAACAGAGAAAAGAGGGTACTTGTGAAGTTAAATCGATGAGCTTTTTACACAGAACTAAAGAGATTGACTCGACTCCTAATCCTAATCGTAGTTAGAGTAATTAGAACAATAAAAGAATGAAACTTTATGGAATTTTTTGAGGAACAGATGAAACCCAGAAGAGAGAAACGTGGTTGGTCGGATTACAATTAAGAACCCCAACCTGACAGCTCACCCTCTGATTACCAACTCAACTTTCCTACTCAAACCATTATCTTTCCGTATCCTTCGCAATTTAAAAAAATATATATATAAAAAAATAAAAACTTAAAATTAGGCAGCACAGATGACAGATCTTCGCATAGATTTTTTCAATAAATTTTAAAATTTTAAGTTTAGAGAATTTTGTAGATAATCTCAAGGTTATTTAGGACATCTATGAAGTCTTCAATTATCCATAAATAAGTTGTTGATAAAGACAAAACGCCCTAAAAAAGGAGTCGTAGATTGAGTTAATATATTTATTTTTCTTTTTTTTAATTATTTTATCATTTAAAAGTTCAAACACAAGTTACATTGGGTCGCTTTAAATTATACCCATAATCTTAATATTTGATTTGAACGTATGATTTTGCAATATTTTTCTGCTATTTCTTGCAAAAATGTTTATCTTCAATAAAACATAACCCCATTCCAAATCCCATTCTGCTGTCTGAAAATAATTTAAGGAAGACAGAGAACAGAGTACAGAATGTTGATAAGATTTTGGCTTCACCCAAACTTTATAATAGTTTGAAAAATGTAAAAAATAATAATAATAAAGAAGTAACGAAATATATATTTTTATTTAAACAATAGGTTTTGCGATGATAATTTAACAAACTACAGTTAAATACTGAATTATCGATTAAAAATAGAGTAAAGTAACTATACTGATATATTTAGAAATCAAGTATGTTATTATGGTAGAATGTTATACACATCAAGGTATAATTTATTTCATTAATTGCACAAATTATTGGTTGACACATCAGGGTATAAGATTAGATAGTAAAATAAGAGAGTAAACTGTTTAATTATTTATGTTTCTTTTATGATTTAATGAATTTAATAGATTGTTAAAATATTAGGAGTAGCTTGATTGAAAAACACACGCTCTTGTCTTTGATGATGCTTTTATGTACAAGTGCACAAATTTGTGTAAAACAAAGGATAGAAAGTCACATGGATTGCATTCAATTGTGTCATTTTCCCCCACACTTTCTCACCATCCAAACAAGTTGCAAGAATATATTAAAGCTTATCAAATTATCCTTTCCCATGTCAAAGGGTATAATGCATTATGAAGGGTGGTGGGAGACCATATTGACTAGCATGAAGTCTTTTCTTGTAGCTGGTCCAGTATAAGTTTTTCCTCTATGAATTGCTAAAATTGAATATCTAACAAAATTCAATATCTAATAAATCAAATAATTCAAAATTATTTTTGTAATTAACGAGTTTTTTATACCAACTGCAATGACCCTAAAAATTTAATTTTTTTTTCTTAATTTGAAAACTCTAAAAAATTTTCTTAAATCGATTTGCAAATTAGGTTAAATTGGATCGTTATAAAACTCTAATTTTTTTAATTTAAAATCACTGAAAATAACAAAAATCATTTATTAAGCGGAAGCTTTGAAATTACTATCAATAAATGTTTAGAAAATTAAATACTAAACAAACATTAACTAAAATCTCATTCATAAATTTTAAAACAATAACGTACTTAATAAAAATCTAACAGTTGAAATAAATTAAATATAGAATATCTTTTTAAATGATAAAAATCATAACTTTAACTTATTATTCAAAACCAACGACATCCTCTTCCTCTGTATGCTCGTCCGCCTCTAGCAAATTCTCGATCAGCGCTAATTCATCATAAGATAAAAACTCACTTACATCACAAAATTAATGCGTGAGATAACTCAGTAAGTAAAAACATGTGCCTATGACTTTAATTGCATACATTACTCAATTTCATACTTTCAAAGTTACATACCGGATGGAACTCATTTTTCGATCTTTACCATGCGTTCAAGCTTTCAGAAAACTAGCAGTTTCTTACCCTCATAAAGTTTCATCAGCCATCACAATTCACAATCATGCGTTTAGGCTTTCATTAGTCATCTCATGCATTCAGGCTCTCATTAGCCATCTCATTTTCGTTCAGGTGTAGCCATCTTATTTTTGTTCAGGCGTAGCTATCTCATTTTCGTTCAAGCTCAGCCATCTCATTGTCGTTAAGGCTTTGCTATCACATATTTTTCGTCAATTCCGTCGTTTTCATACACATGCAAAATGTCCTACCAATTTTATTTTTATAAATTCTATGTCAATGTCTAAATATGCGTGTCCAAATAAAATCGTAATTGAATAATAAAATACTTTAAAGAAAATAATATAATTATATTTCGTGATGTAGGGCCTACGGCCAAAACATTGAAAACCTAGTGTTTTACTTACCTGGATTCCGAGAGAGTGAGGAAATAGGGTTTTATGTATTTTTCCCGAGCGTTTGATTGATCTTCCTTGCCTAAAAAATTAGGGAGATTTAAATTTCTTCGTTCATCCCAAAATAATTCTTTTGAAAATAATTAGGGTAGAAATTCCTTACTAATAAAATCATAGCGTTGAATTTTCAAATCGATTTGGACGTTCTTAACGATCCAAAAATATTCGGTTTGGGTTTGGGCCGGTTTGGGTCAATTGGGCTAGTTCAATTCACTAGTGAATCCTAAGGCAGTAAATGTAAATAAACCGGAGTGGTGGATGTGAATCCTAAAGCAGTATATGTAAATAAACCGAAGCGGTAGATGTGAATCCTAAGGTAGTGGTGGATGTGATTTTAAGGACAACGGTGGATGTGATTTTAAACGGGCAGCGGTAGAAGTGATTTTAAAAGCAGCGATGGATGTGATCGGAAGATGTAGTTTTAAAGACAAAATTTGACAACTTTTAACAGGAAGACATACGAACAGGGAACATAAAAATAGATGGCATAAAAGTTTCAAATTAAAAAAAAAACGATTCAGAACATGATTTTCGGACATAACAGAAACATGGCAGGAGTTTAAGAAATCAAACTACATGGATAATTCTAAAACCAGAGACTATCCATGCACAGACCAATAGAGAGAACTCAAGGCAGTTCCAAAATATTTCAAAATTTATAAATACAACTGTCAAATACAGAGGTTTTAAACATCAATACAGATGCCATATATCGTTTTAAAATCTCAAAAGCAGTACAGAACTTGGCATGCATTTCTAGAATTCACCATAACAGAAGTTTTTAAAACATAACACAAAACTTTAAAACCTCATTCTCTCTGGCCAGGAATATATCTAGCTACCACAACCAACCCCGAAGCTCGCGCCACCAACCTCCTATTCGTCGGTCTGAGGTATAAAGTCTTCATCCATGAGATCCGTACCTACATCAGGGAGTTCAACTATGAGCCTAAAGCTCAGTAAGAACATATAAAAATGCAGTGATGCATATGCTATGCATAAACTTTCAGAATACAGCGACAGTACAGTACATTACATTTCACTGGCAGAGGGGTATAAGTGGGGCTTATAGGAGAACAGGCGTGACAGAAGTGCACTATCAGGCACTAACAGAGATACGGTACAGAAATACAGAATAGAACACCAGTCTCTGTCCCACACTTAACCAATACATTACATTCAGATTTTATCTTTCTTAGCTTCAAACCGTGTACAGAAAATATTTTGCATGAACTTTCGGGAAAATCGTGTATGCATGGACATTTACAGTGCTTAAAATTAAAACAGCAGACAACAGAAATAGCACAACATAACCTAAAGAGAAAAACAGACGACTCGAAATATAACTCCAACTTACCTACCTGAAACCTCTCGACAGATGTAAAAACCTAGAGTCTCCGTGATGTAGGGCCTTAAGGGCCAACCTACGGGTATGAACTTACCTGTGTCCGAAAAGTAGCAAGCTTTGCTCGTGAAACCACGGTGACGCACAAACCTATGACGCGCATGAAAAAGGAAATTAACAAAGCTGCATGCTAACTAATAACTTGGTAGAATATGCTTCAAACTCCATTCAAACCTTTAGAAAACAAACCAACGTGTTTTCATCCAAAATATTTTAACCCTAAACTTCAACAAAACTCACATTTTTAACTTGTCCAAACTCGTTAACTCTAGCAGATGTTTACCTTCACTGGAGAAAACAGAAGAATGTAAGTCTTTTGGAAAGGTTGCAATCGCTTGGAGGAGAGAAAACAGAGAGCAGTGGAAAGAATCAGATGAGAAATAAGGGTTTCTCGTAGGAGAAAAGAGAAGAAGAACATGGCTTCTCCAACAAGTTGCCAAGTGTCAAGCACTCATTAGTTTCCTCTCACCAACCTTAATTGTTTTCCTAATTTGCCATTCCATTGGTTTCCAACTAATTTGTTAATTATTTAATCAATTCGGTTTTTCTATTAAACACTCCGATAAATTCATTAAAACATTCATTGTATTAATGTAATCATTTATCCCGCTAAATAAATTCCTGGAATATTTACATGGCAAAAATACCGAGTGTTACATATATATTTCTGAACTGTTGGCCCGGTTCAATTTATTGATGGTCTGGTTCGATTTAGAATTAAAATTCAGACCCAACGCTTACTTCTTCCTTCGTCCGTGTTGCGTTCTGTCGAGAGAGCGTATGAGAGACAGAGCGAGTGAGAGGGAGAGACTTACGCCACTGGTGGTTGTTGATGGAGGTTGAGAGGATTTTTGTCGCACATAAAAGGGTTCGGTCAAGGGCGATTTTCACCGGAGGAACGTTCGATCGAGTGAGAAATTCGTCGATGGAGAGCGGAGTCGACGGAAGTTGCGATTCTTCCTCCACAGAGATGTTTGCCCGAGTCTGGACGGTTCGCGACGGTCGGAGGTTGAGCGGGGTAAGGTAAGGGTTTCTGGTTGTTTTCTGGTTTATAGAATACAAGAGAAAGGAATTTACTTGCCTCTATGTGATTCTTCTCTCACCACAGAGCACACAAATTATAGGGGAGCTCCTCCTAGTCTTTCCATAGAAAGAGGAGTACGATTCTTTTCTTATTGATGGTCTGATTCGTTGGCCGATTTAGGAAATGATTTTTTTTTGTGATTATTTTCCAAACTTTCAAAGAATAAAGGCTTGAAATTAGGAATGAATATTTTTCATATGCTTCAGATTGTAATTCACCAAAAATCAGACTGTTGATTGAGAATAAATCTATGATTTTGTGCTAAAATTGATGATTTTCTTTGATTGACTGCAATTATAGTTTGATTGATAAATTACATAAATTTGAGAATAAATTTTGATATATTATAATCTACCTTCCTTAAAAGAAATTTCGTTCTCAAAATTTAAACAATTACCTTAAGTATGTATTGTTTTTTGTCTATTTTTCTCGAGCAACATAGGATTCTGCGACTCTTCTTGCACTATTAGTCTCACGAGCATTTTTGTCCTCTCATAAGAAGTTTACAATGTGACTTGTTGGATACATTTTAGTAATTATACGTTATACTCATATATTTAAACATATTATACATTAGCTACCATAAAGTCAAATAAAGGTTAAATAAAGTTTGAGACTTTAATGAGTAAATGTCAATTGTCTAATTGTTACATCGATATTGGGTCGAATCAATAAAAACTCATGCAATATTTATTTATATATCTTATGAACATACTCAGTTTTATACATATAATTAACTAATGTAACAATAAATATGAGAGTCATATGACAATACAAAATAAGATAATCATTGAGCTCAATACAATTGTAACTTATTTTTTCCAATTATTAGAGGAGGTTTTCTTTTTGGTGGTAGTAGAAACATTATCTTCCTCAATTATATTGCCACCCGTGTTACAGTAAATAACACAATCAAGATAGGCAAAGAAAAAATTTGATATTGAAGGATTTAATGGTGCAGTCGAGGTAATTGGACAATCACTTTTTATTTGACGATAGCAAAATGTGTCACGCTTCAAAAGGGACCCGAAACAAAATAAGGAACGATTCGGCCAAAAAATGAACCAAATCGCTCGACCCTTTATTTAATTAACTTAAATAACAACAAAATTCTTAACTAAAATAAAAGTCTGGGCTCAAAAGCCAAACGAGCAAAAAGCAAGATTCGATAAGTGACATCAAGATAAAGTAAGTACAACGTCGAATATAAATGTGACAAACTGAATCGAAAATCAAAATGAGTCTTAACAAAACATAGAATAAGGTTCAACCTCACAAAAAAGTCTCTCAAAGTAGGGAAATAATAAAATTTAATGAAAAGATTGCCAAACTTAATCATGCGCCACCAACTGATGTTCACTTTGACTATATCCTAAAAGAGGAGAGAATAGTTTGGTATGAGTCTATTTAAGTCAATAGAGTAAAAATTTTATGTTCAACATTATATTTTTAAGAAATGAGGGAGCTTGTCAAATTTTAAAACATTTATGTGAAACTAGTTGTAACACCTGGTTTATGTTAACCTATTTACCTCCTTCATTATTTGAGAATGCTTTAAAAGTTAATTTGGGGGATTTAGTGATTAGGTTAATAAGTGAATGAGTAAGGACAATATGGTAAATTACAATTTATTGTGGATAACGTATTTAAGGGATGGTTTAATGAGGTTTAGCCGCCACTATCCCCTCATTTTTTCCTCCTCGGTATTCAGCTCAAGCTCATCAGAGCTCCAGACAATTTTTCCTCCGACTTCTCCAGTGATTTCTCCGATTTAGGTGAGTTCCTTCACTTTTCCTTATGACTTGACAGTTAGATAACAGAGGGGGTGCAATGTATGTGTTTTTTAGAGTGTTGTGAATGTGTGTAGTTTCGGGTTTAGTGCGGAATCGGGAATGCACGAAGATCTGAGCTTCCAAACTAATTTCCTTAGACTCCTGGATAGTTTAGAATGAAGTTTAACTAATACACTGTCTATGATTTTAGGTTTGAGCAGAACCCGTAGTGGTTAGCAACCAAACAATTTCCAAGAATCCAGGTAAGTAAAGTATGCATGTGCCTTCGGGCCTACATCACAAAACATTAGGATTTATGCATTGTGCAAATGAGTTTGTATGACATGCATCATGTTTTTATGAAAGATTACGAAAATGAATTTTCATGTAAAGAATGGTAAGGCATGAACCGAATGTGACAGAATAGCTATTAAGGGAATTCATCCGCCCCTTAATCGAGTAGAGGATGTAGAACATTGGGAGAATTGATCCCACTCCCAAGGGAATTGAGGGATCAGTATAGCTATTAAGGGAATTCATCCGCCCCTTAATCGAGTAGAGGATGTATAACATTGGGAGACCTGATCCCACTCCCAAGGGAACCGAGGGATCAGATCAGTAAACAAGCGAATGTACAACTGAGATGAGAAAGTAGAGACTGCATGTTTAGGTTTTATGTTTCAGCATATCATTTCATTGTTGCTTTGCTTGCTTAGCATTAGGCTAATAGATGAGTTTTGTGATGTAGGTGTTGAGGTTACTGCAGATGATTTCTCTGAGTTCACAAACGCATAGATGATGTTGGAGGAGCGCATTCAGGCCACGACTTGGTAAATTGATAAGGCGGTTTAACCAGTGTTTTGTACATGTGCATTGTAGTAATAAAAAAAAAATCTGGATAGTTGAGTTATGTTTGAGTTTCGCTGTCAGAATCAACTTTTGATGTCTTGATCTTAGGTTTGAAAACTCTCTGGTTCAATCGACAATGTTTTCACTTAAGTATGTTGAGTCTTATGTCAGTAATAGTTTTCAATGTTTTGAAACCCATTTTGAAATCTTCTGATAATAGTACTTTGCTGATTTAGCATTTGTTTTACTGGATTTGAGTAATGTAGGGATTGGAGTCGTTTCCGAAAGGTTTCATTGAAGTGAATAAGTCCCTTTGTAGTAGAGATGTTTTTGTATAGAGTATGAATTGTGGAAAAGTTGCTCTGTTTTTCTACCGGCAGTGGTAATCTATCGGTAGAAGGCATCGTTTTCTATCGGTAGAAGATGGTTGTTTTCTACCGGTAGGAGTGGCGTGTTAAACCTATCGGAATGGTGTAGTTTATCTCATCGGTAGAAAGTTTAGACTTTTGTCGTTTAGCGATCGGTGGATGTCGAGCGCTATAGTTATCGGAAGATGTAGGAAATGACTTTGTCATTTAGTGACCGGTCAATGTATACTGTTGTCTTGTCTTATGAGTAAAGTCTTTTGTCGTCTTATGATCGGAAGAGGTTGGATGAACGAATCATCTGGCTGACGTCATCGGTAAATGAGAGTAGCAAAACTCGTCGTTTGCGATTGGCAGAAGTTGGAGGATTAATTCATCTGGCTGACGTCATCAGTGGAAGACTTCTGTTTGCTTCAGCTCTTTCGTTGACTTAGTTCAGCGGCAGATGAGTTTGACTTTTGCAACTTTTAAAGTATTTCGCGATTTAAACCCTTTATTTCTTTTGGTCGATTGTTCTTTAACAACTCAACTGATTACTCAAACATTGTACTATGGTTTTGTTTAACTCTATTTTTGTTCAAATGAATTCCGCTGCAAGTATTTAAATGTTTTGAAGTTTTAGAAAATGTCAAATTCAGACTTTCGAGCGAAATTTTAAATTTGGTCCAAAGTTTCTTAGTCAAGTTCGAGTTTATGAGTAACAAACTGGGTTCAGAAAACTCAGGGTGTTACAGTATGGTATCAGAGACATTCGGTTAAACCGTTCAAAAGATTACTCATCAGTGTCAATCGTTGCATGGAAGTGCTTCAACAACTGTAAGTGTTTATGTTAACATTAACTAATAGATATTCAAGAGTGTAATTAACCCTGTACAGGAATTTAGTATAATGGCCAGACGCCCAGGGAGACCTAGAGTGCCAAGGGAAATGCCAAACCTGAGTGGTGGGGAGGAGCCTAGTGTGATTAGGCAGCTGACAGAGTTGGTGCGCCAGCAAACCGATTTAGTGCGCCAGCAGTCTGACCAACTAGGAGTACTGTTAAACCGACAGGTGCAAGGAAGTGCCAACTCGGGTTCTAGCAATGAACATTCTGGAGATAGATTCCAGAGACTAAGACCACCCACGTTTGATGGACAATCATCTGATCCAGTTATTGCTGAAGGGTGACTTAGAAAGATTGAAAGTATGTTTAGGTGTGCCAACATAGGAGAAGGAGACAAGGTCATGTTGGCGACATTTCACTTGGCTGGTGAAGCTCAACTTTGGTGGGAAACAATAGAGACCACCACTGATGTCTTGGCGATGCCTTGGTAGCAATTCAAGGACATTTTCTACGAGAAGTATTTCAACAGTACTGTCCAAACTACAAAGAAGTTGGAATTTCTAAACTTGAAGCAGACAAGGTCTGTAGTCGAGTACAGTAGGCAGTTCGAGTCCCTGTCCAGGTTTGCTAGACATTTTGCTCACAGGGACGAGGACAAGGTATTCAAATTTGTGCGTGGACTGAAGCCAGAAATCTACCGAGGGGTTAAATTTTGCGGTATTAAAGGCTTGACATTCAGCGAGGTGGTGTCCACTGCTCTGGAAGTGGAGGAAGCTGAAAGGAAGTGTGCTGGACCAAAAGAAGTCCCACAAAAGCCGGTCCAGCCACATCATCAAAGGAGAATGAAGAGGCCTAGTGAAGGCCAGCATAGTCATGGAACATGAAAGAAAGTGCCGGATGCCAGGAAGTTTTCCCTGTGCCCAAAATGCTCGAAGAGTCACCTGGGTGAATGCAGGTTCGGTTCAGGAAAGTGTTTCAATTGCGAGGAAATTGGACACACATTCAGGGATTGCCCGAAGCCCAGAGTCACCCGATGCTTCAACTGTAACAAGGTTGGCCACATCGTTAGGGACTGTCCAGCTCCTAAGAATGGCCCTGCTATGATTAAGCCGAGGATATTCTCCATGATGGAGTCGGGCGATGATGAGCAGCCTGCTGTTGTGTCAGGTACTATATTAGTCAACTCTATACCCGCTTTTACATTGATAGATTCTGGTGCAACACATTCATTCATAGCATCTACATTTGCTGTTAGGTTAGATGCACAGTTTACCCCTTCTATGCATGTGTTTAGTGTTGCTTTACCCTCTGGTGAACGCATGCACTCTAACCAGGTGATGCTTGACAGTGATGTGTTGGTAGGAAGTGTGAGTCTACCTATTGATTTCATTATCATGGATATAATGAGATTTGATGTAATCCTAGGAATGGATTGGCTATTTAAATATTATGGCACAATCGACTGTAGGACTGGAGTAGTTAGATTCCAACCCCCTGGTGGTTTAAATCATACCTTCCAAGCTTTAAAGAAGAGTGAGGGAATGTCTGTTATGACTTCGATAAATTGTAGACCCTCACCATGCAGAGAGTACCTATGCTTCTTGGCCAGCATTCTAGATACATAATTCGTAGGAAAAGTAACACCCCAAAATGTCTTAATTGTCCAAGACTTCCCTGAAGTGTTTTTAGATGACCTTCCTGGTTTACCACCAGATAGGGAAATCAAATTCATCGTAGATGTTTACCCCGGCGCTGAGCCTGTGTCTAAAAATCCATATAGACTAGCACCAACAGAACTTAAGGAATTAAAGAAGCAATTGGAGGATCTGTTGGACAAAGGGTTCATACACCCAAGCTTTTCACCGTAGGGTGCACCTGTCCTTTTTGTCAAAAAGAAAGATGGGTCGATGCGAATGTGCATTGATTATAGGGAATTAAATAAGTTAACTGTCAAGAACAAGTATCCATTGCCAATGATTGATGATTTATTTGACCAGCTTAAAGGTGCACGTGTTTTCTCTAAGATTGACCTTAGATCCGGTTATTACCAATTGAAAGTCAAATCTGAGGATGTTCCTAAGACTGCCTTTCGCACAACGTATGGACATTATGAGTTTTTGGTCATGTCCTTTGGATTGACAAATGCACCAGCAGCCTTTATGGATCTCATGAATAAAGTGTTTCATGAGTATTTGGATAAGTTTGTCATAGTGTTCATAGATGACATTTTAATCTATTCACGTACTAAGGATGAGCACGCTAGGCACCTGACCTTGGTGTTGGAAGTATTAAAACAGCACCAACTATACGCCAAGTTTTCTAAGTGTGAATTTTGGTTGGACCAAGTTCACTTTCTAGGACATGTCATTTCTGGAGATGACATATCTGTTGATCCAGCAAAAGTTCAAGCAGTTAAGGAGTGGCCCCAACCGAAGAGTGCTACAGATATTAGGAGTTTTCTTGGACTAGCAGGATATTATAGAAAATTCATTGAAGGATTCTCGAAGATTGCTACCCTCCTTACTAGGTTAACAAGGAAAAATACGAAGTATATATGAACTGACGAATGTGAGCATAGTTTTCAGATCTTGAAACAGAAACTGACTGATGCTCCAATTTTAACCCTTCCAGTTGAAGATGGTAAGTTTAACATTTACTGTGATGCTTCCAAAATTGGTCCTGGTTGTGTTCTAATGCAAGATGGAAAAGTAATAGCTTATGCCTCTAGACAGTTGAAAACATATGAGAAGAATTACCCTACGCATGACTTAGAGTTAACTGCTGTAGTTTTTGCTCTAAAGATTTGGAGATACTATTTGTATGGACAATCGTGTGAGATATTTTCAGATCATAAGAGCCTGAAGTATATCTTCACACAGAAGGAATTAAATATGAGGTAACGTCGTTGGTTGGAATTTGTAAAGGATTATGATTTCGAGATTAAGTACGGCAAAGCAAATGTTGTGGCAGATGCCTTGAGTAGAGTGACAACATCAGCCTCAGCCATGATTTTAGACATGCCACTAGCTTTAGAGTCTGAATTCCAAAAGTTTAATCTAGAAGCAGTATCCAGTGTATCAGCTATGCTTTCGAACATATCCTTGAGGCCTACTATTTTGGAGAAAATAAAGGAAGCTCAAAGGAACGACACTGAATGCAATAAGTATAAGTCCTGTATGGATTCTACGGACAAGTCGGATTTTAACTATTCCGCTGATGGAATCCTTAGGTTTAGAAATAGATGGTTTGTTCCTGCCATTAAAGAACTTCGAGATGAAATTCTTACTGAAGCTCATTCTTCCAGGTTCTCTGTTCACCCTGGGAGTACAAAGATGTATAAGGATCTTAAACAGCATTATTGGTGGCCAAGTATGAAAAGGAGTGTGGCAGAGTATGTAGAATCATGTTTGTGTTGTCAGCAGATTAAAGCTGAGTATCAGAGACCCTCAGAAACATTACAACCTCTACCAGTCCCTGAATGAAAATGGGAACAAATAACGATGGATTTTGTCGTGGGATTGCCTAGAACAGCAAAGGGACATGATGGAATCTTGGTGATAGTTGATCGTTTAACAAAATCTACCCACTTTCTACCGATAAAGATGACATACTCGATGGATCAACTTGCTGAGTTGTATGTGCATGAAGTTGTTAGACTGCATGGAGTTCCAAGCACCATAGTTTCAGACCGAGACTCTAGATTCACATCTAAGTTTTGGAAAAGTTTACACAAGGCTATGGGAACACAGCTTAATTTCAGCACAGCTTTCCACCCTCAAACTGATGGACAATCCGAAAGGACTATTCAAACATTAGAGGATATGCTCCGTGCATGTATTTTAGACTTTCAAGGTTCATGGAGCAAACACTTGTCCTTAGTTGAATTTTCTTATAACAACAGTTTTCAGACAACAATAGGCATGACACCATACGAGGCATTGTATGGACGAAAGTGCAGATCTCCATTGTATTGTGATGAAGTTGGAGAAGCACGATTGATTGGTCCTGACATTGTGCAGCAGACAGTAGAGAAAATTGTCCTCATCCGCCAGAGGATCTTAATAGCTCAAAGCCGACAAAAGAGCAATGCCGACAAGAGGCGTAGAGAATTAGAGTTTGAATTAGGTGATGAAGTTTTCCTTAAGATATCACCATTTAAAGGAGTTGTGAGATTTGGAAAGAGAGGCAAGTTGAACCCCAGGTTCATTGGACCGTTCTCGATTCTGAAAAGGATTGGCAGAACAGCTTACCAGTTACAACTACCAACTTCTATGGAAGGGATACATGATGTATTCCACATTTCTATGTTGAAAAAGTGCATAAGGGATCCAAACCAAGTCATGGAACAGCAAGACTTTGAGATTCATCCTACCCTTGCCTATGAAGAGAAACCAGTAAAGATCTTAGATTATGCAGTGAAGGTATTGCGCAACAAGGAAGTTCCATTGGTGAAGGTATTGTGGCGTAACCAGAATTTTGAGGAGACCACTTGGGAGTGCCAGCAAGACATGATGGACCAACATCCAGAATTATTCAGGTACTGAATTTTGAGGACAAAATTCTTTTAAGGAGGGTAGATTGTAACAACCGGTTTCTATTAACCTATTTACCTCTGTAACGACCCCTTTTCCCAGCAAGATATTGTCCGCTTTGGGGATTGAGCCGTAGCCCAATATCCTCCCTTCACGGCTTTGTTTGGCGAGAACTTCCCGGAAGGTCACCCAACCTGGAATTGCTCTAGCCGAAGCACTTTTAACTTCGGAATTCTTATGGGATCCGTTGCCAATTGTGCTTCAAAACGCGTCTTGCTATGTTGGAAGGGTCTCTTTACATATGTTTCATTTCCACATACTTCCCCAAGCGATGTGGGATTGTGAGGACCCCCTCTTTATGACCCGGGATTCGCCTATACTCGAGTCCGGGATTCGCCTACACTCGGCTTAGGTCCCGAGGTTTGCCCCGCAACCCGAGATTTGCCCCGCAGTTGTACACATACGTTCACATTCGGGTCATCACAATCACCCCCCCTCAGGGGCCCAACGTCCTCGTTGGCCACATTTCCGGTTGGGTACAGGCTCTGATACCATTTGTAACGACCCCTTTTCCCAGCAAGATATTGTCCGCTCTGGGGATTGGGCCGTAGCCCAATATCCTCCCCTCACGGCTTTGTTTGGCGAGAACTTCCCGGAAGGTCACCCAACCTGGAATTGCTCTCGCCGAAGCACTTTTAGCTTCGGAGTTCTTATGGGATCCGTTGCCAATTGTGCTCCAAAACGCGTCTTGCTATGTTGGAAGGGTCTCTTTACATATGTTTCATTTCCACATACTTCTTCAAGCGATGTGGTATTGTGACGACCTCCTCTTTACGACCCGGGATTCGCCTATACTCGAGTCTGGGATTCGCCTACACTCGGCTTATGTCCTGAGGTTTGCCCCGCAACCCGAGGTTTGCCCCGCAGTCGTACACATACGTTCACATTCGGGTCATCACAACCTCTTTCATTATTTGAGAATGCTTTAAAAGTTAATTTGGGGGATTTAGTGATTAGGTTAATAAGTGAATGAGTAAGGACAAGATGGTAAATTACAATTTATTGTGGATAACGTATTTAAGGGAGGGTTTAATGAGGTTTAGTCGCCACTATCCCCTCATTTTTTCCTTCTCGGTATTCAGCTCAAGCTCATCAGAGCTCCAGGCGATTTTCCCTCCGAATTCTCCAGTGATTTCTCCGATTTAGGTGAGTTCCTTCACTTTTCCTTATGACTTGACAGTTAGATAACAGAGGGGGTGCAATGTATGTGTTTTTTAGAGTGTTGTGAATGTGTGTAGTTTCGGGTTTAGTGCGGAATCGGGAATGGACGAAGATCTGAGCTTCCAAACTAATTTCCTTAGACTCTTGGATAGTTTAGAATGAAGTTTAACTAATACACTGTCTATGATTTTAGGTTTGAGCAGAACCCGTAATGGTTAGCAACCAAACAATTTCCAAGAATCCAGGTAAGTAAAGTATGCATGTGCCTTTGGGCCTACATCACAAAACATTAGGATTTATGCATTGTGCGAATGAGTTTGTATGACATGCATCATGTTTTTATGAAAGATTACGAAAATGAATTTTCATGTAAAGAATGGTAAGGCATGAACCGAATGTGACAGAATAGCTATTAAGGGAATTCATCCGCCCCTTAATCGAGTAGAGGATGTAGAACATTGGGAGAACTGATCCCACTCCCAAGGGAACTGAGGGATCAGAATAGCTATTAAGGGAATTCATCCTCCCCTTAATCGAGTAGAGGATGTATAACATTGGGAGAACTGATCTCACTCCCAAGGGAACCGAGGGATCAGATCAGTAAACAAGCGAATGTACAATTGAGATAAGAAAGTAGAGACTGCATGTTTAGGTTTTATGTTTCAGCATATCATTTCATTGTTGCTTTGCTTGCTTAGCATTAGGCTAATAGATGAGTTTTGTGATGTAGGTGTTGAGGTTACTGCAAGTGATTTCTCTGAGTTCACAAACGCATAGATGATGTTGGAGGAGCGCATTCAGGCCACGACTTGGTAAATTGATAAGGCGGTTTAACCAGTATTTTGTACATGTGCATTGTAGTAATAAAAAAAAATCTGGATAGCTGAGTTGTGTTTGAGTTTCGCTGTCAGAATCAACTTTTGATGTCTTGATCTTAGGTTTGAAAACTCTCTGGTTCAATCGACAATGTTTTCACTTAAGTATGTTTAGTCTTATGTCAGTAATAGTTTTCAATGTTTTGAAACCCATTTTAAAATCTTCTGATAATAGTACCTTGCTGATTTAGCATTTGTTTTACTGGATTTGAGTAATGTAGGGATTGGAGTCGTTTCCGTAAGGTTTCGTTGAAGTGAATAAGTCCCTTTGTAGTAGAGATGTTTTTGTATAGAGTATGAATTGTGGAAAAGTTGCTCTGTTTTTCTACCGGCAGTGGTAATCTATCGGTAGAAGGCATCGTTTTCTATCGGTAGAAGATGGTTGTTTCCTACCGGTAGGAGTGGCGTGTTAAACCTATCGGAATGGTGTAGTTTATTTCATCGGTAGAAAGTTTAGACTTTTTTCGTTTAGCGATCGGTGGATGTCGAGCGCTATAGTTATCGAAAGATGTAGGAAATGACTTTGTCGTTTAGTGACCGGTCAATGTATACTGTTGTCTTGTCTTGTGAGTAAAGTCTTTTGTCGTCTTATGATCGGCAGAGGCTGGATGAACGAATCATCCGGTTGACGTCATCGGTAGATGAGAGTAGCAAAACTCGTCGTTTGCGATCGGCAGAAGTTGGAGGATTAATTCATCTGGCTGACGTCATTGGTGGAAGACTTCTGTTTGCTTCAGCTCTTTCGTTGACTTAGTTCAGCGGCAGATGAGTTTGACTTTTGCAACTTTTAAAGTATTTTGCGATTTAAACCCTTTATTTCTTTTGGCCGATTGTTCTTTAACAACTCAACTGATTACTCAAACATTGTACTATGGTTTTGTTTAACTCTATTTTTGTTCAAATGAATTCCGCTGCAAGTATTTAAACATTTTGAAGTTTTAGAAAATGTCAAATTCAGACTTTCGAGCGAAATTTTAAATTTGGTCCAAAGTTTCTTAGTCAAGTTCGAGTTTATGAGTAACAAACTGGGTTCAGAAAACTCAGGGCGTTACACTAGTTTATAGCAAGCAATAGAACATATTAAAATCATTTCATTATCGTGTGTTCCATACATAAAATAGGTTACATTGTCCATAATGGAAATCTCAATGAAAAATTGAGCCACTTAGGGACTCCAAGTGAACAATGTCAAAGAAATAAAGAACTTGATCAGGTTTGGGTTTTAGGCCCAGAGACATGACATAGTCAGTTTTCTCATTATTTTAGTTAATACAAACAAACACATTATTCAACATTTGAATGTGCGTAAATAAAACAAAATTCCTTCACGAGTGGATAAATCTTTGTACACTTGACCAAAATAATCAATAAAAGATTATGCATGATCAAAATAAATATGTTCAGTAAAAAGAAATAAATAATATAATAAAATCGACGTATTATAAGATGAATACATCATTTATGTGAGAATACGTCTCAAAATAATATTTTTAAAAAATCAATTATGATAGATATAAAAACAACCCCTTTTAGGCCCAAAGCAATTAAAAAACAATTCGGTCAAAAATAAATTATTGGTCTAAAATAGGCTATGAACTGCAACCCAAAATTCGTCGAGCAGCGAACCAAAGAGATCCAAACAGTGCAACTCAAGAGGGCAGAACTTCAATTTTTCAATCAAAGAGGTCACCAACCGCTGTTTTTTGCCAGAATTTCCTTATTTCGTATCGACCTTCACCAAATCATCAATCCATCACATAATAACATAAAAAAAACATGATTCTTATCCATAAAGATCAATATTTCTAAAACAAGACTCCATCTTTTACATCCAATATTTCCAAAATCCGAATTAAAATTATATTAACCGATTTACATGGAAATATACTTCCAAAATGACAAGTTTGTTGATTTTCAACATGATTTTCCTGCTAGTAATTATGTTAATTACTATATGGTTTGGTCAGGTTTTTCAAAAGTGTAACACCCTGAGTTATCTGAACCCGGTTCGTTACACAAGATACTGAACCGAACTATGACTTGTTGAGAAAATTTTAAAATTTCTTTCAATGATTAAGATTTTGACTCTTAAAACATTAAAATTTGCAGCGGAAAAATCATTGAATATAAAAAAAAAAAATTTATTAAATAGTTAAAATAATCAAGACGGTTGGTTGAAGGAGAAAAGAAAACAGAACACATCGACCGATCACTAAACGACAAAAGTCTTTTACTCAAAAACAAAACAGAACGCATCGATCGATCACTAAACGACAAAACACCTCTACCGCACAGACCACATGATATCCATGCGATTGAAATAATTCGGCAGACAACGTCTACCGCTCACAAACGACAAACATTCTCAGCCTACATCTTCCGATAAAACAAACTACGTCTTCCGATCGCTAGACGACAAAATCCTCACTTCACATCTACCGATCGCAAAACGACAAATTCCTTCCTACATCATCCGATTACCAAAACGACAAAGCTACTAAAGACTTATATCGAAGACATCTACCGATGACTTCTACTGAAGACATCTTCCGATGGCTTCTTCTTAAGACATCTTCCGATTACAAAACGACAAATTCTAATACTCACATCCACCGATAGACTATATCCACCGATAGACAAAACTCTCGACTTCTACCGATAGACATCATCTACCGATAGATAAAAAATACTCAACATCTACCGATAGACATCATCTACTGGTAGATCAAAAATACTCAACATCTGGATAGACATCATCTATCGATAGATCAAAAATACTCAACTTCTGCTGATAGACATCATCTACCAATAGATCAAAACACTCAACGAAAATAGCATAGCAACAATTTCACTATAAATAAAGAAAACTCCGACTACCAAAGAACTTGAGCATTTTGCTAAAATCGTTCAAAACTACTTAAATTCATATACTACTCCAAAATTTGGTAAAAACCACTACTAAAAACTAACAGAGTATCATTATCAGAAAAAGTCTCAAATTGTATTCAGAACATCAAAACTACAGCTGTCACTAAAACTCTCAACATGTTTAAATTGAATCAAGGTCCACTAAACCTTTTCATCTACTGACACTAGTTAAACCGCCCCATCAGTTCACCAAGTCGAGGCATGAATGTGCTCCCCCAACCAGCCTATTTCTTAACATGCTCATAAAACACACCTGCAGTCACATCTTCACCTACATTATAAAACTCATCTATTTGCCTAATGCTAAGTAAGTAAAGTAGTAATGAAATGAAATGCTGAAACATAAATTCCTAAACATGCAGTTTCTACTTTCTCATATCAGTTGTATATGCATTTGTTTCTGATCTGATCTCCCTGTGAAATTGGGAGTTGGATCACTTCTCCCAAAGTCATACATCCTCTCTCTCGATTAAGGGGCGGATTAGTTCCCTTAACAAACTGTTCAGATCCCCCTGTGAAATTGGGATTTGGATCACTTCTCCCAAAGTCATACATCATCTCTGGCGATTAAGGGGCTGATTAGTTCCCTTAACAACTGTTACAGTCTGTTCATTCCTTACCATGCCATTTCATGTAAATTCATTTTCGCATATTTTCAAAACATGATGCATGACATACAAACACATTCAAGCATACACAATCCCACTGTTTTGTGATGTAGGCCGGAAGGCACAAGCAAACTTTACTTACCTGGTCTCCTGGAAATCGCTCGGCTGTAAGCTACTTTAGATGCTCGCTCACCTAAAGTCATAACAGTACATTAATCAAACCTTCACTAAACTTCACCAAGAATCAATCAAAAGTTTGAGGAAACAAGTTTGAAACCCTGCTACCAGTTCATTCCTATTTATCACCAAAATCCGAACCTACTCTCAATCACAGCATCCTCGAAATTTCTCACATTGTACTCCCTCAGTTACCTAACTGCTAAAATACAAGAAAAACGAGGAAAACTTACCTAGGTTGAAAGAGAATTGAGCAAGAGAATGGGCAAAAAGGGTTCTGCTGGAGAGCTGAAGGCCGAAAGAGGAATGATTAACAGAATAGTGGCTGCTACAGTGCATTAAACCCAAACCTCTCTCCTTAAATACGTTATCCACTTTTAAATTTTCAATTACCCTTATGCCCTTGCCTAGTCATCCATTAAACCTACTTTTATTATGGTCTTTTAAAGTGTGCCATTAATTTAAAAAGAATTGAGAACTGGTTCGATAGAACCGGGTGTTACAATCAACCCTCCTTAAAAGAATTTTGTCCTTAAAATTTAGTACCTGAATAATTCTGGATGTTGGTCCATCATGTCTTGCTGGCGCTCCCAAGTTGTCTCCTCTATGTTCTGGTTATGCCATAAGACTTTCACCAATGGAACTTCTTTGTTGCGCAACACTTTCACAGCATAGTCTAGGATCCTTACTGGTTTTTCCTCATATGCAAGGGTAGGATGAACTTCAATACTCTGCTGTTCCACAATCTGTGAAGGATCTCGTACACACTTCTTCAACATGGAAACATGGAACACATTATGGATTCCTTCCATAGAGGTTGGTAACTGTAATTTGTAAGCTGCCTTCCCAATCCTTTTCAAGATTGAAAAGGGTCCAATAAATTTGGGGTTCAACTTGCCTCTCTTACTAAATCTCACAACTCATTTGAATGATGATATCTTAAGAAAAACTTCATAACCTACTTCAAACTCTAATTCTCTGCGTCTTCTGTCGGCATAGCTTTTATGTCGGCTTTGAGCTGTTAAGATCATCTGGCGGATGAGGGCAACCTTTTCAATAGTTTGTTGCACAATGTCAGGACCAAGCAACTGTGCTTCACCAACTTCATCCCAGTACAAAAGGAGATCTGCACTTTCGTCCATACAATGCTTCATACGGTGTCATTTCTATTGTTGCCTGAAAACTGTTATTATAAGAAAACTCCACCAATGATAAATATTTACTCCAAGATCCTTAAAAATCTAATATGCATGCATGGAGCATATATTCTAAGGTCTGAATAGTTCTCTCAGATTGTCCGTCTGTTTGAGGGTGAAAAGCTGTGCTAAAACTAAGCTATGTTCCCGTAGCCTTGTGCAAACTCTTCCAAAACTTAGATGTAAATCTAGAATCTCGGTCTAAAACTATGGTACCTAGAACTCCATGTAACCTAACAATCTCTTGCACATACCGTTCAGCAAGCTGATCCATCGAGTATGTCATCCTCATAGGCAGAAAGTGGGCAAATTTGGTTAATCGATCAACTATTACCCAGATTGCATCATATCCTTTTGCTGTTCGAGACAATCTCACAACAAAGTCCATTGTTATTTGTTCCAATTTCCATTCGGGAACTGGTAAGGGTTGTAATGTTCCTGCAGGCCTCTGATGCTCAGCTTTAACCTGCTGACAACACAAACATGATCCTACATACTCTGCCACACACCTTTTCATACTTGGCCACAAATAATGCTGTTTGAGGTCCTTGTACATCTTCGTTCTTCCAGGGTGGACAGAAAATCTAGAAGAATGTGCTTCGGAAAGAATCTCATCTCTAAGTTCTTTAATGGCAGGAACAAACCATCTATTTCTAAACTTAAGGATCCCATCATTGGAATAATTAAAATCTGAGTTAACAGTGGATTCTATACTTAATCTGTACTTGTTGCACTCTACATCATTTGTCTGAGCTTCCTTTATTCTTTCTAGAATGGTAGGCTTTAAGGTTATTGCTGAAAGTATAGCTGATACACTGGATACTGCTTCTAGATTAAACCTTTTGGAATTCTGACTCTAAGGCTAATGGCATATCGAAAATCATAGTTGGGGTTGATGTTGTCACTCTGCTCAAAGCATCGGCCACTACGTTAGCTTTGCCGAGGTGATATTTAATCTCAAAATCATAATCCTTTACAAATTCCAACCATCGACGTTGCCTCATATTTAATTCCTTTTGTGTGAAGATATATTTCAGACTTTTATGGTCCGAGAATATTTCACAAGTTCGTCCATACAGCTAATGCCTCCAAATCTTAAGTGCAAATACCACTGCAGCTAATTCCAAGTCATGTGTAGGGTAATTCTTCTCATGTGTTTTCAACTGTCTAGAAGCATAGGCTATTACCTTTCCCTCTTGCATCAAGACACAACCAAGTCCAATCTTGGATGCATCACAGTAAATGCTAAATTTACCATTCTCAACGGGAAGTGTTAATATTGGGGCATTGGTAAGTTTCTTTTTCAAGGTCTGGAAACTGGATTCACACTCCTCTGTCCAAGCATACTTGATATCTTTCCTTGTTAACCGAGTGAGGGGTGTTGCAATCTTCAAAAATCCTTCAATAAATTTTCTATAATATCCTGCTAATCCAAAGAAACTCTGAATTTCTGCAGCACTCTTCGGTTGGGGCCACTCCTTAACTGCTTGAACCTTGGCTGGATCGACGGATACTCCATCTCCAGAGATCACGTGACCAAGAAAGTGAACTCTGTCCAACCAAAACTAACATTTGGAAAACTTAGCATAAAGTTGGTGCTGCCTTAGTAATCCTAACACCAAGCTCAAGTACCTTGCATGTTCATCCTTAGTATGTGAATAGATTAGAATGTCATCTATAAACACTATGACAAATTTATCTAGATAGTCGTGGAACACTCTATTCATAAGGTCCATGAAGGCTGCCGGTGCATTAATCAATCCAAAGGACATAACCAAAAACTCATAATGTCCATACCTTGTGCGAAAGGCAGTCTTTGGGATATCTTCAGATCTAACCCTTAACTGATAATAACCGGACCTTAGATCAATTTTTGAGAAGACTCTTGCACCATTAAGTTGGTCGAATAAATCGTCAATCCTTGGCAATGGGTACTTGTTCTTGACAGTTAGCTTATTTAGTTCCCGATAATCAATGCACATCTGCATCGATCCATCCTTCTTTTTGACAAAAAGGACAGGTGCACCCCAGGGTGAAAAGCTAGGGCGTATGAACCCTTTCTCTAACAGATCCTCCAACTGCTTCTTTAATTCTTTAAGTTCTGTTGGTGCTAGCCTATATGGATTCTTAGACACATCCTTGGCGCCGGGGTAAACATCTACAACAAATTCGATTTCTCTATCCGGTGGTAAACCAGGAAGGTCATCTAAGAATACTTCAGGAAAGTCTTGGACAACTAAGACATTTTGAGGATTTGCCTTCCCTACAAGTTGTGTGTCTAAAACGCTAGCTAAGAAGCACGAAAACTCTCCACATGGGGAAGGTCTAGTGTTAATAGAAGTCATCACAGACATTTCCTTATTCTTCTTTAAAGCTTGAAAGGTATGTTTCAAACTACCAGGGGGTTGGAAGCTAACTATTCCAGTCCTACAATCAATTGTGGCGTGGTGCTTAATCAACCAGTCAATTCCTAGGATTACATCAAATCCCATTATATCCATAATAATGAGATCAGCAGGTAAATTCTTGTTTCCCACTATCACCACACTATTAAGCATCACTCGGCTAGAGTGCATGCATTCACCAGAGGGTAATGTGACATTAAACATATCCTCAGATGGCGTAGGTTGTACATCTAGCTTAACAGCAAATGCAGATGCTATAAATGAATGTGTTGCACCAGAATCTATTAAAGTAAAAGCAGATATAAAGTTGATCAATCTAGTACCTGATACAACAGCGGGCTGTTCCTCACCCGACTCCATCATGGAGAATATTCTTAGTTTAATCATAGCAGGGCCACTCTTAGAAGCTGGGCAGTCTCTGCTAATATGGCCGACTTTGTTACAATTGTAGCATCTGGTGATTTTAGGCTTTGGGCATTCTTTGATCGTGTGTCCAACCTCCTCACAATTGAAACAATTCCCAAAGCCCAATCTGCACTCGCCCGGGTGGTTCTTCAAACACTTAGGACACTGGGGGAATTTCCTGACATTTTGTATCTTCCTTCCTGTTCCTTGGCTATTATGGCCTTCACTAGGCCTCTTCATTCCTCTTTGTTGGTGCGGCTGGACAAACTTTTGTGGGACCTCCTTTGGCCCAGCACACTTCCTTTCAGCTTCTTCCACTTCCTGAGCAGTGGACACAACTTCACTGAATGTCAAGCCTTTAATACCACAAAATTTAACTCCTCGGTAAATTTCTGGCTTCAACACATGCACAAATTTGAACACCTTATCCTCTTCCCTGTGAGCAAAGTGTCCAGCAAACCTGGACAGGGACTCGAATTGCCTACTGTACTCGGCCACAGACCCTGTCTGCTTCAAGTTCAGAAATTCTAACTTCTTTGCAGTTTGGACAGTGCTGTTAAAATACTTCTCGTAGAAAATATCCTTGAATTACGACCAAGGCATCGCTAGGACATCAGTGGTGGTCTCTATTGTTTCCCACCAGAGTTGAGCATCACCAGCCAAATGAAACGTTGCCAACGTGACCTTGTCTCCTTCTCCAATGTTGGCGCACCTAAACATACTCTCAATCTTTATAAGCCACCCCTCAGCAATAACCGGATCAGATGACTGTCCATCAAACGTGGGTGGTCGTAGCCTCCTGAATCTATCCCCAGAATGTTCATTGCTAGAACTCGAGTTGGCACTTCCTTGTACCTCTTGGTTCAACAGCACTCCTAACTGATCGGACTGCTGACGCACTAGGTCTGTTTGCTGACGCACTACATCTGTCAGCTGCCTAATCACGCTAGGATCTTCTTCAGTTCTCAAGTTGGGCATCTCTCTTGGTACTCTTCGTCTTCCTGGTCGTCTAGCCATTTTCTATACTCCCGTTCAAGGTTAACTACTCTCATAAACATCTAATAACTAAGGTTAACATAAACACTTACAGTTGTTGGAGTACTTCCATGCGACGATCGGCGCTGATGAGTAATCTTTTGAACGGTTTAACTGAATGTCTCTGATACCGCACTATAACACCCTGAGTTATCTAAACCCGGTTCGCTACACAAGATACTGAACCGAAATATGACTTGTTGAGAAAATTTGAGATTTTGACTCTTAAAACGTTAAAACTTGCAGCGGAAAAATCTTCGAATATAAAAAAAAATAATATTTATTAAATAGTTAAAATAATCAAGACGGTTGGTTGAAGGAGAAAAGAAAACAGAACACATCGACCGATCACTAAACGACAAAAGTCTTTTACTCACAAACAAAACAGACCGCATCGACCGATCACTAAACGACAAAACACCTCTACCGCACAGACCACGTGATATCCATGCGATTGAAATAATTCGGCAGACGACGTCTACCGCTCACAAACGACAAACATTCTCAGCCTACATCTTCCGATAGAACAAACTACGTCTTCCGATCGCTAGACGACAAAATCCTCACTTCAAATCTACCGATGGCAAAACGACAAATTCCTTCCTACATCATCCGATTACCAGAATGACAAAGCTACTAAAGACTTATACCGAAGACATCTACCGATGACTTCTACTGAAGACATCTTCCGATGGCTTATTCTGAAGACATCTTCCGATGGCTTATTCTGAAGACATCTTCCGATTACAAAACGACAAATTCTAATACTCACATCCACCGATGGGCTATATCCACCAATAGACAAAACTCTCGACTTCTACCGATAGACATCATCTACCGATAGATAAAAACTACTCAACATCTGCCGATAGACATCATCTACCGATAGATAAAAAATACTCAACATCTGCAGATAGACATCATCTATCGATAGATAAAAAATACTCAACTTATGCCGATAGACATCATCTACCGATAGATCAAAACACTCAACGAAAACAGCATAGCAACAATTTCACTATAAACAAAGAAAACTCGAACTACGAAAGAACTTGAGCATTTTGCTAAAATCGTTCAAAACTACTTAAATTCATATGTTACTCCAAAATTTGGTGCAAACCACTACTAAAAACTAACAGAGTATCATTATCAGAAAAAGTCTCAAATTGTATTCAGAACATCAAAACTACAGCTGTCACTAAAACTCTCAACATGTTTAAATTGAATCAAGGTCCACTAAACCTTTTCATCTACTAACACCAGTTAAACCGCTTCATCAGTTCGCCATGTCGACGCATGAATGTGCTCCCCCAACCAGCCTATTCCTCAACATGCTCATAAAACACACCTGCAGTCACTTCTTCACCTACATCACAAAACTCATCTATTAGCCTAATGCTAAGTAAGTAAAGCAGTAATGAAATGAAATGCTGAAACATAAATTCCTAAACATGTCGTTTCTACTTTCTCATCTCAGTTGTATATCCATTCGTTTCTGATCTGATCCCCCTTTGAAATTGGGAGTTGGATCACTTCTCCTAAAGTCATACATCCTCTCTCTCGATTAAGGGGCGGATTAGTTCCCTTAACAAACTGTTCAGATTCCCCTGTGAAATTGGGATTTGGATCACTTCTCCCAAAGTCATACATCCTCTCTCTCGATTAAGGGGCAGATTAGTTCCCTTAACAACTGTACAGTCTGTTCATTCCTTACCATGTCATTTTATGTAAATTCATTTTTGTATATTTTCAAAACATGATCCATGACATACAAACACATTCAAGCATACACAATCCCACTGTTTTGTGATATAGGCCCTAAGGCACAAGCATACTTTACTTACCTGGTCTCCTGGAAATCGCTCGGCTGTAAGCTACTTTAGATGCTCGCTCACCTAAAGTCATAACAGTACATTAATCAAACCTTCACTAAACTTCACCAAGAATCAATCAGAAGTTTGAGGAAACCAGTTTGAAACCCTGCTACTAGTGCATTCCTATTTATCACCAAAATCCGAACCTACTCTCAATCACAGCATCCTTGAAATTTCTAACATTGTACTCCCTCAGTTACCTAACTGTTAAAATACAAGAAAAACGAGGAAAACTTACCTAGGTTGAAAGAGAATCAAGCAAGAGAATCGCCAAAAAGGGTTATGCTGGAGAGCTGAAGGCCGAAAGAGGAATGATAAGCAGAATAGTGGCGGCTACAGTGCATTAAACCCAAACCTCTCTCTTTAAATACGTTATCCACTTTTAAATTTCCAATTACCCTTATACCCTTGCCTAGTCATCCATTAACCCTACTTTTATTATGGTCTTTTAAAGTATGCCATTAATTTAAAAAGAATTGAGAACTGGTTCGATAGAACCGGGTGTTACAAAAAGACACATCAAAGGCAACCGTCCATGTTTCACCCCGTCAATAGAAACTCTTTGATTGAAAGAGTTTATATTTGAAGGGTCATTTTGTTGAAGGTCCCCTAAGCCCATTTTCTCATTGATTCGGATATACACTATCGTTCTTGAGAATTAAAGGTTTAGAAGAGATTCTTCACGTAAAGAAAGCAGCTATCCCCGATTTATCGTCAATGGCTGGAGGTATTTTGAATTTCCGCATTTGATCTAAATGCTTGTCTTCTGTCTCAAGAAAAGGCATGTTAGGTCGATAAAGATTACATCTAATAGTTAGTATCAGAGCACTAACACCTTTGTCTTGATATTTTTTATTTTTTAACGTAAAGTTTTGAAATATTTTTTCATATTAAAAGTTTACGTTTTGGGCTTTTTCGAAGCGGTTTTTTGTTACGAATCATACAGAAACTTGATTACAAATATACTGCACTTTGAATCATTAAATTTGGTGTCCAAAATCATGAGATATCGTCGGATTTATAGTGAGTTTTCCGGCGGGTCGCACATGTGTCAAAATGATCTATTTAGATGTTGAAAATAACAAAAACCACATGTAGTTTCTTGCAGGTTAAGACTACTTGTATTTCGGTTATCATACATAAGGCATAAAATGAATTTACGCCTCATGTGATTCGAACCCGCGTCTTTCTCATGAATATTCGAGTGGGCTGTCATTCAGCTGGAACTTAATTACTGACGATTTTGGATTTTAAATAAATATATTATTTATTTTATTTAAGGTTACAAAAAAATGATAATTTATAGTTTATATTAATTCATGTTCATATATTATGATTTTGTGAATATGAACATTTTGCTAAATTAATTCAAATGTTGAATAATCTGTGTAATTTAGTTAATTATTGAGTAGCCACAGCATCTTTAGTTATCCAAATATATATATATATATATATATATATATAATATATATATATATATATATATATATATATATATATATATATATATATATAAAGTTTTAAGGATCATATTGTGACATTTATTGTGATTAATTACATGAATATAATAGATTTTATCCCACAGGAATATCTATTGTATTTGTATAATTAATTAGGATAAAATATTAAATTATATTTCTTAAGTTGCCCACAGGTATTAAGAAATGGAACATGATTTGATAGTTTTATCATAAAGTTACATGAATCTTATTGAATTTAAACTTTAGCTCACAGGCAAATTTTATGTCACTTGATTCATAATCTTTGAGCATGATTTATATTGATAAAACATGATTTGTGTTGTTGGTCTCATATTGTAGTTGATAATCATGTCTATTTATTTATTTTGCACCTATGAATATTGGTAATTTCTCTGATTTCAAATGTGATATTCCTGAATTGAACGGTGAAAACTACAAGTCTTGGAGGGAGAAAATCATTCTCAAAATGGGACTGATGGACATTATTTATGCTATAAGAAAAGATGAGTCAATTATTACTCCTACTAGCAGCAAGGAAGATCTTATTCTTAGTGAGCGTTGGGAGCGATCTAATCACCTCAGCATTATGTATATAATGACTAAGATCTATGCTAGAGGTTCAGTTAGTGAGAATCAAAATGTCAAGGATTTGCTGAAGTCTATTGATCAACAATTTAAGACTTCAGATAAGGCACTTGCCAGCATCCTAATAATAAAGTTTTCATCATTAAGGCTCACAATAGTGAAAGGTGTTCGTGAGCACATAATGCAAATGAGAGACATTGCAGCTCAACTCAAAACACTTGAGGTTGACATGTCTAACTCTTTTCTTGTGCACTATATTTTGAATACTCTTCCACAAGCATATGAACCCTTCAAAATATCCTACAACACACATAAGGATAAATGGTATATCAATGAGTTATTGACCATGTGTGTTCAAGAGGAAGGAAGATTAGCTATGGAAATGGGTGAGAGTGCATATGTGGCAATACAAGGAAAAAGCAAGCATCAAGCCAAAAAGAATGGAAAAGGTAAGATACCTATCCAAGATGCTGGAATCAAGAAAGAATCCAGATGTTTCTTCTGTAACAAGAATGGACACATAAAGAAGGATTGCACCAAATATAAAGTTTGGCTTGAGAAGAAAGGTACGTTAATCTCACTTGTTTGTTTTGAATCTAATATGGTTAATTCTATTTGTGACACATGGTGAATTGATTCGGGTTCTACAATCCATATTTCAAATACCTTGCAGGGTATGAGAAATCCAAGGAAGCTAGTGGGAAGTGAGCAATACATCTATACAGGCAATAAGATGCATTCACGTGTGGAAGCCATTAGCACATGCACTTTAATTATAAGTAGTGGTTTTGTACCATTGAGATATTTCTTTAACTTTTCAGATGTAAACTTCAGTTTATTTTACAAATCTGATCTTGTTGGGAATGATATATTGTCTGATGGTCTTTTGTAACACCTGAGATTTTTTTAAGAGAAAATAAAATGATAGGTAATTGGTTAATAAATAATTGTTTTAAGTGATTTAAAAGAAAAGTGAATAAATTTGGTTAACCTAATTGGTTAATTAATTTAGGTTCGGGTATTTCCAGTGAAATTAAGCCGTGGGTTATAATTTAATAATGAGATTTAATGAAGTTCGAAATGGTCGAAAACACAGGAGAGAAAAACGGTAAATGATGATTTATTAATGTTTTAATAGAAATTATTATTATTATTCTTATTATTATTATTATTTTTATAAAAAAAAACTAAAACGACAAAATGGTCGAAGCCATTCTGTCGTTCGATGTCGAGCAGCGAAGGCAGGGGAGGGGAAGGAGACGCGCGACGCGAGCAGCGATTGACGGCCGTTCACCGGCGACTCCGACACTCTCCGGCCAGACGACGGTGACGAGCAAGGTCCGACCCGTCTCCGCGCGCAACCTGACCAGTAAGCCAGCTTTCACTCTTTTTCGGTTTGGTTTGAGGCCGTGAGTGACGAGCCGGATTTGGCTCCGATCACCGGCCGTTTTTGGTCACCTCCGACGTGGGTTTGCCCACCCTTGGTCCGGCTTTGGTCGCCTGGCCGTGATGAGCCCGATTTGGGCGAAAAACAGTGAAGGCCGATTTGGGGCATTTCGGTTTTGGTGTGTGTAGCTCGGGATTTTGGTTAGATTAGTCAAATTGAAGGTGAGGGTGGTCGATTGGTGAGGAATTTGGTGGAATTTGATGGAAAATTGGAAAAGGGGAAATTTTCGGGTGAAGGGCAGTTCGGGTTTTCTTTTGACCTAGATACGGTCGTTTGTTTTAAAATTCCTTTTGGCAAGTTAAAATAGGTTGTTAGAGGAGTACGTGGCCGCTGGAATCGTTTGATTCCGATATCCGAAGGAAAAGTTACGCTCGTTCAAAGTTTCGGGTCGGTTTTTACCGAACCCAAATTATCGGCCCGTTTAGTTAGGTTTTAGTTGGATTAGACTAGAAATATAGTTTGAAAGTTCATTGGTGAAAGTAAACTTGATTTAATGAAGTTTGGCTATTTGTCGTAGGTAGAGCCGTAGGTGGACAGGTAACCGAGTATCCTCAGTGAGCTAGGACGCCAGGTAAGTAGTGGTAGCTATTCCTTCGCCTTCGGGCCTACACCATAGAACGGTAGGGTTATTTATTTCGTGTTGTGTTGTGTTGTGTTGTATTGTTGGTTTCGTGTGGTATTGCATATTTGAAGCATGCATCATGGTAAAGCACGTTAGGTACGATTAGTGGCATTGTTTGGCATTTTGAGCATGAACGTAATCAGATAAAGTGAATTGTAAAATGCATCTCGAATAGTGTGTCTTGTCGGGCTGAGGTGCTAGTGTGTAGCACCCCGAAGGGTACTCTATGAGAGATGACCGGCTAAAACACATATTGCATTTCGAATAGTGTGCCTTGTCGGGCTGAGGTGTTGGTGTGTAGCACCCCGAAGGGTACTCTATGAGAGATGACTGGCTAAAACACATATTGCATTTCGAATAGTGTGCCTTGTCGGGCTGAGGTGCTGGTGTGTAGCACCCCGAAGAGTACTCTATGAGAGATGACTGGTTAAAACATATATTGTATTTCGAATAGTGTGCCTTGTCGGGCTGAGGTGCTGGTGTGTAGCACCCCAAAGGGTACTCTGTGAGAGGTGAACGGCTAAAACATGTAATCCTGAATAGTGTGCCTTGTCGGGCTGAGGTGCTGGTGTGTAGCACCCCGAGGGGACCTCTATGAAGGATGGTGGTTCTGAGTGTGGCCATCCTAGACGGTTATGGGATGTGTGCCAACTCGTTCCACACGGCTTATGAAACGATTTAAAGCAACGAACAACAAATAAACACAACTGAGCGGTAGAAACTGCATGGGTTAGGTTGATTGCATTGTATTGTTGTCTCATTCGTTACTCCCTACTTGCTAAGCGTAAGCTTACGTGTGTGTGTGTGTGTTCTGTGGTGTAGGTGATAACTGGAGTACAGGTTAGAGCTACGAGGAAAGCTAGGATTGGGACACAGTCGATGATGTACGCGATATGCTGGTGCGGGCAATTGTCGGGACGTCTCGACCATGGTCTTCGGAAAGACGTGGGTGGAACCGTACTTTTGGGGTCGTGTATAATTTACAATTATTTTGGTGGTTTGTAGAGTTGTCTTTTTGGTTGATGTTGTTTTTAGAGTTATTGCATTGCATAGCTATTTGTTCGTTAAAGATTACGACTTTGAGATTAAATACTACCTAGGGAAGGCGAATAAAGTCGCTGATGCCTTAAGGAGAATGCCTACTGCAAATCAGCCTTCGCTTGCAGCAATGTCGGTGACGTTGAGGTCTGAGATTGAGAAGTTTGATGTGGAGATTGTGACAGAGTTGTCCAGCATGCTCACCAACATTTCTCTTAGATCAACGATCTTGGACAGGATACGAGAAGCTCAACAGAAGGATTTGGAGTGTGAGAGGCATCGAATGAGCATGACATCTGAAGGTTCGTCTGATTTCTACCTAATAGATGAAGGAGTATTGAAATTTTGGCACAGGTGGTACGTGCCTAGCGATGATGAGCTGAAGAGAGAGATCTTAACCGAGGCACACTCCTCGGCATACTCAGTGCATCCGGGAAGCACAAAAATGTATAGAGACTTGAGACAACATTTCTGGTGGCCGAACATGAAGAAAGAGATTGCCAGGTACGTGGAAACCTGTTTGGTTTGCCAACAGGTCAAAGCAGAACATCAAAGGCCAGCCGGAACCTTACAGCCACTACCGATTCCGGAGTGGAAATGGGAGCAAATCTCCACGGATTTCATAGTTGGACTCCCGAAAACGACGAAGGGGCACGATGATATATGAGTGATAGTGGACCGTTTGACAAAGACGACCCATTTCCTACCGGTGAAAATGACCTATTCTATGGATCAGCTAGCTGAGCTGTATGTGCAGGAGATCGTCAGGCTACACGGAGTGCCCATCTCTATTGTTTCTGATAGAGATGCCAGATTTACTTCGAAATTCTGGAAGACTCTACATAAGGCTATGAGAACTCAGTTAAATTTCAGCACGGCGTTTCATTCTCAGACTGACGGACAGACAGAAAGAACAAATCAGATTCTTGAGGATATGCTTAGAGCTTGCGTGCTGGAGTTTCAGGGCTCATGGAGCCGATATTTACCACTGATTGAGTTCTCATACAACAACAGCTTCCAGGCTACTATTGGCATGGCTCCGTATGAGTCGCTGTATGGTCGGAAATGCAGGTCTCCGTTATATTGGGATGAGGTAGGCAAGACTAGCATAGTCGGCCCAGATATTTTACAGCAAATAGCGGAGAAGATCGCTGTTATCAGATAATGTATAGAGATAGCACAGAGTCAACAAAAGAGCTATGCTGACACCAGACGGAGAGAATTACAGTTTAAGGAAGGTGACGAAGTATACTTGAAGATTTCTCCGTTTAAAGGCGTTATGCGGTTCGGAAGGAGAGGCAAGTTGAACTCTCATTTTGTGGGGCCCTTTCCTATTTTGAAAGGGATCGGGACTATGGCGTACAGGTTACAGCTCCCAGCATCTATGGAAGGTATTCACGATGTATTTCACGTGTCCATGTTCAGAAAATGAGTGCATAATCTGTCACACGTCATAGAGATAAGAGAGATCGAGGTGCAACCAACAATGACCTATGTGGAGAGGCCAGTGCGGATTCTAGAGACCTCTATAAAGGTGTTGCGCAATAAGGAGATCCCTTTGGTAAAGGTCATGTGGAGGAATCACGATGTTGAGGAGGCTACTTGGGAGAGGCAGCAGGATATGATGTTGAAGTATCCTGAACTGTTTGTATAGTCAAATTTTGAGGATAAAATTTTAATTAAGGTGGATGGAATGTAACACCTCGTTTTACGAGATTTTATAAATTCCAATAAATAATGGCATTTTTGTAAATATGTTAAACTAAGTCCGTTGTGCGAACGGAAAGTTTTAATGGAGCATCAATAATAAATTAGAATTATTAGTGAAATATGAAAATTTGGAGAAATCAAATCGTTAACTAAATAACGAGATAAGCGGAAAAACAAATAGAAATCAAATGGAGGGGCAATTAAGTAATTTGCCAAGCCAAATTTTTATAAATTGCATAACTCTTCCCCGCCCCCCCCCCCCCCCCCCCCCCCACGCGACTTCTTATTCTCCTGCATCTCTATCTCCCTCTAGGCGATTTTCATCGCCTCCCTCCGTTTCTCTTCAACTCGACTCTTTACGTTTTCTTCTTCAAGCCTGACCCTAGGTATGAATCTATAGTTTTGGAACGTTAGATTTCGATTTCTAGGGTTTAAAACGGTTAGGGTTCGTTAGGGTTTTCGTTGAAAACGTGGATTGATGTTTGAAATTGATAGGTTTAGCGTAGTTATGCCTCTAATGGACGTATTGATGTTTATTAGACGTAGTTAATCGATTTATTGATTTATATTGGAATTTTGGTTGGTTTGGAGCTTGAAAAACTCTATTGATGGAAATTTCTAAGTGTTGAGCACGAATTGCTCGATAAAATGCCTCAATGAGGTGTATTAGAGTTTAGGAGATTTTCTTTAGCTTGGAGTTTGTAATTTTGGAAACTCGATAGTTTAGACTTGATTTAATGACGAATGTGAATTGCCTTAGGTGAACAACGCTCGTGGACGGAGCTTGAATTGCAATGAAAGTGAGGTAAGTTTTCGTGATTTGTTTAGCTGTCTTGGCCTACACCATAAGAATGTACGTTAAATCAAGGAATTTGAGATATATTGCGTTCGGGTAATTAGATTGAGTAGTTAGGTTTAGGCTTAATTAAGTTATTGATTGTTTAAGTTTATTGTTTGTATGTTTCGATCTTGTTATGGCACAGCATATGTTCACGCATCATTGTTTTTCTAAAAGCATGAAAAGAAATTTTTATGCATATTTTCATGAAAAGGAAAGGTTAACGAAAAGGTTAATAAATGTAACGATGGTCACGTCGGTGGCGGTGGTTCAGACATGGCTGTCGGACGAAGCATGTCTTCCCCCCGGTTAGATACGAGGGGCTATCCAATCGCCGGATGTGCCGCTCCTATCTAGCGAGAGTGAAGCCCCGGTGACATAAATGAAATGAATAACGAAAAGGTATGATGCATAATTTATGAACTGTACATGCATAGCATTCACGTAGATTTACTGAGCCTCTAGCTCACATTTTATTTTCTATGGTGTAGGTGATTTTGAGACAGGTGAGGACGATGTTCCTCCGCCCGAAGTCTCAGCAGGTTGAAGAAGAATGCTCGCGGGAGTGTGCTGGTGCAGTCGGTGCTTATTTTGACCTGTGGGGACGTAAGTATGTGTTTAGGAAAAATGTATAGTTAAATCATTTTAGGATGCTTGGATCTGGACAGATATTGTATAGTGTTTTTGGAAGATTGATAGTATTTTGTAGTGTTTTTGATATTTTCAAACAGGGGAAAATGTTAAACTTTTAAATGAAACCACGCGGTTCGTTTTTATGAAATATTTAGAAGTGATTTGATGAGAGAAAAATGGTGAAGTGTTTAAGCGTGTATGCAGGGAGAAGAAAGAAGAAGAAGAGAAAGGAAAGGAGGCAACTCTCTGGAACGAATTCTAGAGAGGTTGCCGATCGATCGCCAGGGAAGGCGATCGATCGGCCCTCTTTGATCACGCTTTGGAAGAAATTCCAGAGCATGTGCCGATCGATCGCCCAAGGGGGGGCGATCGATCGGTTGGGGGTTTGGTCGCCATAGGGCGATCGATCGCCGATATGTGGGGCGATCGATCGCCCCCCATGATTTTAACACAGCTGATCGATCGGCCATGCTTTTACTGGCAGAATGCCCTTTTTACCCCCCCCCCCCCCCCCCGATTCCTTTAGCCGATGTTTTAATATGTTTCTTTAATGTTTTTAATTAATTTTTCAAAGAAATTTCAACACTTATTTTAAGGTATTTTCTTTAAATGGTTTTAAGGACGTTTTAATTTAAATTAGAGATTTAAAAAAAAAAAATTTATACGGGAAATTAAGGGTAAAGAATTAGGGTCGTTACAGTTATGGTATCAGAGCCCTGGGGTTTTAAAAACGGTTCTGTAGACTGCTCGACTGCACAGCCACTACGCGGACATCCTTCCTCGACTGTAAGTATGTTTAGTTGCTTTATTTGATTTCAATTTCTTAGGATTATTTGTTTTAACTTTTATAGGAGTTCTAAAAAAATGGTTCGAGGAAGAGACGCTAGAGACGATGCCTTAGACAGGCTGACTGATTTGCTAAACCGTCAGGCTCAGCACATGGACAGGCAGGCACAACAATCAGAGAGTCTAGTGAATCGAGAGAATCAGAGAGCCCGGGATATAGTAATTCCAGACAACCACAACATGGAAAGGCTTCAAAAGCTACGACCTTCGATATTCAACAGACAATCTACGGACCCCTCTATCCCTGAGGAGTGGGTTCAAACAATGGAGGACTTGTTGGCGTATGACAAAGTGGACAATGCTGAAAAGGTCGCGTGCGTTACTTTCCACCTAGCCTTGGATGCCAGGTCTTGGTGGGATTCTGTTAAGGCTACTTTGGATATGACACTGATGAGATGGGAATGGTTTAAGACCGTGTTCTTTGATAAATATTTCAGCCGTACAGTGAGGGCGGCAAAGAGAACTGAGTTTACGCAGCTGAAGCAGACCAGTACAGTTGCGGAGTATATCAGGAAGTTTGAAGCATTATCCTGGTTCTCATCGTGCCTAGTCAGCGATAATGAAGACAAGGTGCAACATTTTATGGATGGACTAAATCGAGAGATTCGAAAGAACCTTATAGTATCCGGCATTCTAGATGTGCCCTACGAGGACATCGCAGCGAGAGCCCTGGAGTTCGAGGCTGCAGAGTTGACCTGTGTTAAGCTGAGGGAGCCTGCTAAGGGCTTCTTTCGTGAGATCCAACCTCAGGTACGGAACCGAGGTTGGCAACCCAGAGGACCTTTCGGTAGTTAGAGAATTCTCTGAGATCTTTCTCGATGATCTTCCCGGATTACCGCCGGACAGAGAGATTGAGTTTGTGATTGATGTGTATCCAGGCTCTGTGCCTGTGTCAAAGAATCCTTACAGACTGGCACCTACTGAATTAAAGGAGCTGAAGTCTCAGTTGGAAGAGTTGTTAGACAAAGGGTTCATTCGACCCAGTTTTTCTCCTTGGGGTGCGCCAGTTTTGTTTGTCAAAAAGAAGGATGGAACTCTCCGAATGTGCGTCGATTATAGAGAGTTGAATAATCTAACGGTGAAGAATAAGTATCCACTGCCCCGGATTGACGACCTGTTTGATCAACTGCAGGGTGCCCGAGTGTTTTCGAGGATTGATCTACGCTCTAGTTATTATCAGTTGAAGGTCCGGAGAGAGGATGTTCAGAAAACGACCTTCCGAAAAACTTACCTAGAGCTTAGCTTCGTCGAAGAAAGAGGAGGAAGAAATCGGTCGTTGAAGGAGGAAATTGCTGGTTGCGCGAGAGAGAAGGTTCTAGAGAAAAAATCACCTAAGAGAGGGAGGAGTCGGCTGCAGAATCGTGGGAGGGGTTTAAGTGAGATTTTAGACTTTCCTTTTTCTATTTATATCGATTCAAATCAACTTTAATTACAATTCTTCTTATTAAACCTAATTTTCTTTTATAATCTCCTTATTCCATAAACCACTCAATAAATATTCACGGAACCCTAACAAAATTTTTCTGCTCGAAAATCGGACTTAAATTCCATTATTTACAAAAATACCCTTGGTGAATGGAATTCGAAAATGCTGGGTGTTACAATAACAAAGGCAACCAAATACACGAATAGCATCATATGAAGGTATTTTCCCAAACAACATTTCATATGGCGATTTAGTCTTAAGTACAGTAGAGGGTGTCCTATTAATCAAGTGACATGCTGCCAACACACACTCTCCCCAAAACTTGATTGGTAAGTTCCCTTGAAATCTTAATGCTCTAGCCACATTTAAAATGTGTTGGTGTTTTCTCTCAACCCTCCCATTTTGTTGTGGAGTCCTAGGACAAGAAGTCTCAAAAATAATCTCATTATGTTGAAAATAATCCAACAAACAATTAAATTCAGTCTCATTGTCACTTCTCACACGTTTTATCACTTGTTCAAATTGACGTTCAACCATCGCAACAAAATTAAGGAACATAGACTCAACTTCCATTTTATTGCTTAGTAAATATACCCAAACTCCTCTGGAAAAATCATCTACTATTGTCAAAAAATAAGTAGCCCCACACGAAAAACGAGTCTTGTAAGGCCCCCACAAATCCAAATGAACAAGTTCAAAAATTCTACCAGCTTTATTCGTACTAATTTGAAAACTAGATCTAGGTTGCTTTGCACGCGGACATACATCACAAGCTTTATTATTGTTCCTACAACAATCACTCACAGTAGGAATCATCTTCAATATTTTCTTCGACGGATGTCCCATTCGTTGATGCCATAACTCGAACGATGAATCACCATCCACTGTCAAGACCTTCACTTGAGGAACCCCACGGAAAAAATAAAGTCCATCCAATCTTTCACCTGCTCCAATCACCTTCCTCATCGGTTGGTCCTATATAACACACATATTATTAGTGAATTGTACAACGCAAATTGATTCATCGATTAACTGAGTCACAGAAATTAAATAGCATGTTAATTGCAGGACATAAAGCACATTGTCAAGCTTCAATCCTACTGGCAACACGACACTCCTCTCTTGGTTTGCTTCTGCTGTGTTTCCATCCTACAATCCCACCAGGCAGTATTTCACTTTTCTCACATTTCTCAAAATAGATGAGTCACATGTCACATGGTTCGACGCTCCTGTATCGATAATCCAACTAAAATCACTATTCTTACCATGAAGTTGATCATTTGTTTTGGCTAGATTAAAAAATTCAAGAAGTTGCTGCAGTTGCGTTGCTGAAACACCCGCAAGAGCCGTAGCTTCAGTCGCACCTGCCATCCCCTGCAAGTTCCTTGCCTGCTGCCCAGATGAAGTTCCAGTTCTGTAAGCTTTATTTGTGCGGACCAGAGGTGTACCATGCCCTCTGCCACGACTAGAACCTGCACGCCCATTTCTTCTTCCTATCCATCCTCCACCACGACCCGATCCCCTTCTGCCGCGAGGTCAGTCCCCCCACCATTCAGGGACCCGTGTAGTTGAAAACAAGAGGATTCGTCGTGGCCTTCTCTATGACAATGTGTAACGATTGACCGAGTTCCCCCGGCCAAGCCGTTCAGTCCTCACCCAATAGGCCCAGGCACTGCCACGTGGCCGCCACACAGCCTCGCCACGTGCACTTACGATCTTCTCCCACCACCTGGTTTGATGGGAGTTTTTGCCTCCCTAGGGATTCGAGCCTGGGAGACTGGTATCCTGTCATGTACTCCTGTTATGTCCTGTTGTGGCATGTACTCCTGTTGCGCCAGCTCTTCCTCCCACTTATACCTTCCTGTCCAGTGAAATATAATGTAATGTTCATGTATTTGAAAATGTTCATGCATAGCACGTGCATCACTTTGCATTGTATGTTCTTACTGAGCTCTAGGTTCATAGTTGAACTCCC
Organism: Begonia masoniana; assembly: GCA_022432975.1. NCBI lineage: Eukaryota > Viridiplantae > Streptophyta > Magnoliopsida > Cucurbitales > Begoniaceae > Begonia > Begonia masoniana. The sequence continues at coordinate 11,887,684 of CM039512.1, read as the reverse complement.
TGTTGTAGGTATGGATCCTTCAAAAGAGGACATTGTGCCTCAAGATGACGAGTTGATGTAGTTGGCGATATGAGCTCTTGGGGTGGTTGCTGCAGTCAGACAAATGTATTTCCTATGAGAATGTATTTTCTGAAGTTATATCAAGTTCTGTATCATCTTTTGAAGTTTTAAAACATTTGAAGTGTAGGTTCAATCCTGTATTAATGTCTAAAACCTCTGTATTTGACAGTTGTACATATGTTTTGAAATGTGTTGAAAACATTCCGGAATTGTTTGAGTTCTTCCTTTCTAGGTTGTGCATGGATAGTTTCAAATTTTGAGCTATCCATGCAGCTTGTGTTTTCTTGAATCTCTGTCAGACATGTTTTACAACCTTGTTTCGAATCGGGTTTTGAAGGTCTGAAACTTTTATGCCTTTTGTTTTATGTTCCTTGTTTATACATCTTCCTGTCAAAAGTTGTCAAATTCTACCTGTAAAACTACATCTTCCGATTACATCCACCGTTACCCTTTTAAAATCACATCCACCGTTGCCCTTTTAAAAGCACATCCACCGCTGCCTTTTTAAAGCACATCCACCGCTAAAGCACATCCATCGCTGCCTTTAAATTTGCTTCCACCGGTGAACAGTGCATTTCCGTCTATAGTTCACTTCCACCGGTGAACAGTTCATTTCTGTCTGTAGTTCACATCCACCGGTGAACAGTTCATTTTTGTCTGTAGTTCACATCCACCGGTGAACAGTTCGTTTCTGTCTGTAGTTCACTTCCACCGGTGAACAGTGCATTTTTGCCTGCATCCACCGCTGCCTTCAAAATTATATCTTCCACCTGACGTCATCTGCCCATATCCTCCGCCTAGTTTATTTACGTCTTCCGCTTGACGTCATCCACATCTTCCGCCTGACGTCATCTGCCTAATTCTTCCGTCCCGATTTATTTATGTTATCCGCCCCTGTCACCCAGTCTACCTCTTCCGCCCCGGTTTAACTGCATTTTCTGCCTTGTTGCATCTGCCCGGGTTAGTAACATCATCCGCCTTACTTCCTCCACCCTGCATCACCCGATCCTGTCATTTACTATAGCCCTCCTCCCAGTATGCCTTCCAGATTATTATTTTCCAATTTATGTTTTTATATTCCTTTTCGTCCTGTTTCCTTCTGTTGTTTATTTCTGCTCATCCTGTCTTTCTCATCTAAAATCCAGAGAAAGTCTTCTCTGTGTAAAGTTTTAAAGTGAAAAAAAAATATATGTCCCGTTTTCTGTTAAATGTCCGGAGTGATGGCTCCTCGGCGCCTATCGGGTTTATGGTTGTCACAGTTATGGTATCAGAGCAAAATCAGGTTTTAAAAGCGATTCTGTAAACTGTCTGACTGCACAATCCGCCACATGAGATCGCTCCACCAACTGTAAGTGTTTAAGTTTCTGTACCCATTTTGTTAATAAGTTAAGTTTGTTAATATGTATAGGATTTTCTAGAAATGGTGAGAGGGAATCAAGGTGATGCAAATGACAGAGGCGACTCCCTCGATCGTTTAACCGAGCTGGTCGGTGTTCAGTCACGTATGATGGAGCGCATGATGGCTGAAAAGGGGAACAATAACCATGCAAACGCTCCACGTGACTCTAGTGGAGAGAGATTTCGGCAACTCCAGTCGCCTGTTTTTGATGGATTATCAACAGATCCTACTCACGCCGAGGAATGGATCAGGGCGATGGAGAAAATGTTCAACTATGCCGAAGTGGAGGAGAACAAGAAAGTGATATGTGCCTCGTTCTATCTCACCAAAAATGCTGGATTTTGGTGGGACACTGTAACACCCGGATTTACGGGATTTTGTAATTATATACATATTGGTAATTTTGTAAATTATGTCAAATTAAGTCGGTTTCGTGAAAAGAAAGCATTATTACGATCCTAAAAATTAATAAGGATTTTAAGAAAATTTTGTGAATTTTGGGAGTTTAACACTAAGTTTACGAAAATTACGTTTATCGTAATATGAAAGATACTTTGGTAAAAATAGTAAACGAGGTCCAAATTGCGAACAGACAGTTTTAATAGAACCCTTGTAATAAGTTGGAGTTATTGGCGAAATATGGAGATTTGGTGAAACCGAACTGTTAGCTAAATAATGAAACGAAGGACGAAACAAATAGAAAATAAGTACTAAGGGCATTATAATAATTTTGCAAGCCAAATTATATTAAAACATGGAATTCCTCTTTCTTCTTCACCATTTTCACGCAGAAAGCTCCTTGTGCATTTCTCTCTCAGGCGATTTTCATCGCCTCCTCACGCGTTCTCCTTTGCCGACGATCGTGCTCTCCTCCGGCGAATCCGATTCTTCGCAAATCCTTCCCCAAACCCGATTCTAGGTAAGGTTCTGTGGTTTTGGAAAGTCTATTCGTAGTTTTCGGGTCTTTTAACGTTAGGGTTTTCGTTTAGGGTTTCGTGAAAAACGTAATTTAGGGCTTGAAATTGATAGGTTTATCATAGTTGTGGATATAATGGACGTATTGAACGTTATTGAACGAAGTTAGGTCGATTGTGAGAAATGTTAAAGTTTGAGGATTTTAGGGGTTTTTGAAAAAACTCGTTAATGAAAGTTTTGAGGTGTCGCGCGCGAGTTATTCGATAAAATGCCTCGATTAGTTAAATTAGAACACTAGGAAACTTCTTTAGTTAAGGTTTCGTTAGTTCAGACGTTCAATGATTTAAACTCGTATTAACGACAATTGTGGTGAATTTGCCTTAGGTGAACAACGCTCGTGGACGGAGCTAGAGTTGCAGTGGACGACAGGTAAGTTCTCGTGACTTACTCTGGCCGATTGGCCTACACCGTACGTCGAAGTCGTATCAAGGAACTTTGATGATATGTTTGTTTAAATTGCTTTGGTTGGGTAGTTATGCATTTAATTGCTCATGCATCATTGTTTTACAAATGTCATGAAAAACGAGTTTAAGCATTGAATTTACGAAAAGAATGCAAGTAAAGTATCATGTAAACAACCCCATGTATGTGGTTATCGGGGTGAGGTTCAGACCCGGCGTTCCGTGGTGAGTAGGTTTTCCTCCCTTCAGACGGTGCGGGCTGTTTAATAGCTTGACATGCCCTCTCCATCTGCCGAGTGATATGCTTCGATAACCAAAAGAATGCCACGATGAGAATGAATGAATGTATGAGTGATGACATTATAAAATTGCATATACATGTTCATGCATAAGCATTTACGTAGAGCTTGCTGAGATTTTTATCTCATAGGTGTCTTTATGGTGTATGTGACATAGAGCAAGGTGAGGAGGATTTTCCTCTACCAGATGATCGAACAAATTGAAGGAGAATGCCCGTGGTACCGTGCTGGGCAGTCGACGCGTATTTGACCCGTAGGGAAAGATGTAAAGGTATTTTGGGACACAATAGTTAGATCGTAGGAAAAATTGTATAGTCGAACATATTAGGATGTTTGGTTCTGGTTAGTTGATAGAATGATGTATAGATATTTTGGTAAACTGATTTTATAAAACGTTTTGTTAAAGCTGTTATTAGAATTTTATGAAAATTCTTGGAGATGTGTTAGGTTGAGAATTGGATATGCTCGGGTTTTAGAGCTATCCATGTAGTTGAATTTCATAGTTTTTGTCTCGTTATTGATTGGGATTAGAAATATGTTGATTCATTTATTTGGTGGTTATGTTGAAGTGGTTAGGATGTATGAGATATTGAGGTTGTAGAGGATAAAGAAAATGAAGAGTGTGTGGTAAGGAAGAAAGGAAAGAAAAGGAAAAAGAGAAGGGAAGGAAGCGATGCAAGTTCGCTAGAAATAAAATTCCAGAGGACTTGGCGATCGATCGCCTAAGGAGGGGATCGATCACCCAGATTGGTCGCCACTCCCTGGAAAAATCCAGGGAGTGTGGCGATCGTTCGCCACAGCGAGGGGCGAATGATCGCCCCTCCATTTTTTTGGTGCTGGCGATCGATCGCCCCATCACTTTTGGGACAAATGTCCCTTTTTGTCCCTGCCGATTGTCTTATTTAGTTTTAATTGTTTTAAGTTTTATTTAAATTGTTTTTAAGTTTGTTAAATGGTTTAAAAGCATAAACTTCAACGATTTCAATTTTAAAGGGTTTATTTCCGATCGAACGTTAGGTTTAAAGTTTTAAGGATAAAAAAAAATAATATAGAAAATAAGGGTACAGTGTTGGGGTCGCTACAGTTATGGTATCAGAGCCCCTGGGTTTTAAAAATGGTTCTGTAGACTTCTCGACTGTACAGCCACTACGCGGACATCCTTCCTCAACTGTAAGTATGTTTAAAAGCTTTCTTTGATTTAGATTTCTTAGAGTTATTTTTTTTAACCTTTCTAGGGATTATATAAATATGGTGCGTCGAGGGAATGATCGAGACGACCGAGACGATACGATAGACCAACTTAAGGGATTTATTGCTCAGCAGTCCCAACACATGGAGCGACAAGCGCAACAAATAGAGAGACAGTCCCAGCAACTGGGCACCCTAATAGACCGTGAAGGTGCTAAAGCTCGGGAGACAGCGACTCAGGGTAATCGAGGGATGGAAAGATTTCAAAGGCTCCAACCTCCTGTGTTCAACGGACAGTCTACGGATCCCTCTTCAGCCAAGGAGTGGATTCGAACGATGGAGGACATGCTAGCCTATGCAAGCATCGAGGACGGAGAGAAGGTTGCGTTGGTGAGCTACCACTTAGCACTGGATGCCCGATTTTGGTGGGATTTGATCAAGGCAACCACCGATGTGACGATTATGAGTTGGGAGTGTTTCAGAATGGTATTTTATGACAAGTACTTCAGCAATACAGTACATGAGGCAAAAATGGTGGAGTTCATGCAACTGCGGCAAGTTAGTACGATTGCCGAGTATGTGAGAAAGTTCGAAGCCCTGTCCCGATTCGCACCACGTCAGGTCAGTAATAATGAGGACAAGGTACGTAGATTTATGCAAGGGCTTAGTCAGGAAATTCGTAAAAGTGTCGTCATATCGAGGGTGCGGAATGTGCCCTATGATGAGATTGTGGCCATAGCAGTTGAGATTGAGGCTGTTGATCAGGATTATGTCAAGCCGAGGGAGCCAACTAAGGGCTTCTTTCGTGAGATCCACCCTCAGTCCCAGGATCAAGGCTGGCAACCGAGGGGACAATAGCAGACGCAACCACGAGGAGTGAAGAGGCCCTATGACGGAAAGGGCGAGCAAGGAAAGGAAAAACAAGTCCCAGAATCTACTCAGAAGCCTATATGCCCGAAATGTTTAAGGCCTCACTTTGGTGTCTGCCGGTTGGGTACGGACAAGTGCTATAGATGCGGAGAGGTGGGCCACTATGCCCTAAATTGCCCGAGGACTGCTACTGACCAAAAGAAGGTTATCCCAAGAATATTTGATTTCATTGAGCCTGGAGACGTCGACAATGGTGCCCAGCCTTCTCTGATTGCAGGTACTGTTTTAATTACCTGTATGGCAATATGTATTTGATAAAAATATATATAGGCTTAAAAATATAGAGGTAAGGGAATATTAGGTGGGTAAGAAGGGTTACTAGGCTACATATAGAACATTACAGACCGTATAAAAATAGAGTTATGTATTAGTAGGATGAGCTGGATGAAATGGCTTTTAAGTAGGGAGAAACTGGGTCTAATTGACAACCCCTTAGAGTATTAGGATAAGACTAATCAAGAGAAAGGTGAAAGTTTAGATATAAACTTATTAAGGAATACCTTAGATTATTGAGATACCTTGAGTGTGTTTAAGTGGATAGAGGGAGTACTGCAGAACTCGTATGTGTGAATTCACATGAAGTTGAGAGTGTCTAGACAAAGATGGAATTCAAAAGCTCAGCTTGGAATAATTGTTGAGAGGATATGAGGGACGACTATTACAACTGAGATTGTAGATGACGTATTGAATTGATATAGTTTAAGCTAAGAACCACCGACATGAGATTGACCTTCGGAAAGAAAGTAGGAGCCTCAGTGTTCAAAGAAATAGAAGGATAAACCCTAGCAGGGAGATGTTTCTGACTTCCTTGGAATATAGCAGAGTAACACTTTGAGACTTGGGGAGAATCGGATTAAGAGCGTAAACTCACTTACAACAAGTTTGCTAACAAGAAGGGCGTTGGATGAGTCATTGCACGAGAATAACTAGAACCTGACTTGGTGGAACGAATGATGGTAGGCTAGGTAGTAAACTCGAAGTAGCCCTTGCGTAAATTTAGGGAAAAGCGAAGGAAATTGTTGGGTTAATGAGAGGTTAAGATTGGAAGTTAGGTCGGGGTTTAATGGCCTGCAAATTGTGAAATTTGCAATTTATAGAATAAAGAGAATGAAGATTTTCATGGAAACCATCTTAGAAGTGAGGTTAAGTTAGACAAATCAGCATAATGCAGATAGTGGGAGAGATTCAGTTAAGGAAATAATGAGGAAGTTCATCAACGTAGCCTAGAATGATGTATGACGTTCATAGGATCTCATTTATAAAGAGTCAGGATCTCAGATAAGTAGCGACTTTGGTTCCCAGTGGGGCTCATATAGACCAGGTGGTGTTATAGTCATATGGTTGTGACGTATAACAATGGAATCTTAATTAAGAAATCCACACCGAAATAGTCTCTAACAGTCAACGGGTTGCCCGAGAAGATAGGTGTCCAAGAAATCCTATTGGCAAAATAGTTGTTAGGGATCACTACTAGCGAGAGTGTAGAAATTTGAGTTGGCATGCGTTTTGACTACGGACAGAGTCAATGAAACTACTGAGAAGTTTGGGTAAATTAGAATTATTGGAGTATATATGGAATTGAAATCCTCATTGGGAAATTCAAAAAAAAAAAAAAAAATTGGTGAGATGAAGCAAGAGACTCAAAACGTGAAGTTACGAGATGTGAGGCGATAATATCATGGACTATGAGCTAAATCAAATTTTGAGGACAAAATTTAAATAAGGTGGATGGAATGTAACACCTGGATTTACGGGATTTTGTAATTATATATATTAGCTTTTTTGTAAATTATGTCAAATTAAGTCGGTTTCGTGAAAAGAAAGCGTTATTACGATCCTAAAAATTAATAAGGATTTTAAGAAAATTTTGGAAATTTTGGGAGTTTAACGCTAAGTTTACGAAAATTACGTTTATCGTAATATGAAGGATACTTTGGTAAAAATAGTAAACGAGGTCCAAATTATGAACAAATAGTTTTAATAGAACCCTTGTAATAAGTTGAAATTATTGGCGAAATATGGAGATTTGGTGAAACCGAACCGTTAGCTAAATAATTAAACGAATGACGAAACAAATAGAAAATAAGTACTAAGGGCATTATAGTAATTTTGCAAGCCAAATTATATTAAAACATGGAATTCCTCTTTCTTCTTCACCATTTTCACGCAGAAAGCTCCTTGTGCATTTCTCTCTCAGGCAATTTTTATCGCCTCCTCACGCGTTCTCCTCTGCCAACAATCGTGCTCTCCTCCGGCGACTCCGATTCTTCGCAAATCCTTCCCCAAACCCGATTCTAGGTAAGGTTTTGTGGTTTTGGAAAGTCTATTCGTAGTTTTTGGGTCGTTTAACGTTAGGGTTTTCGTTTAGGGTTTCATGAAAAACGTAATTTAGGGCTTGAAATTGATAGGTTTATCGTAGTTGTGGATATAATAGACGTATTGAACGTTATTGGACCAAGTTAGGTCGATTGTGAGAAATGTTAAAATTTGAGGATCTTAGGGGTTTTTAGAAAAACTCGTTAATGAAAGTTTTGAGGTGTCGCGCGCAAGTTACTCGATAAAATGCCTCGATTAGTTAAATTAGAACACTAGGAAACTTCTTTAGTTAAGGTTTCGTTAGTTCAGACGTTCAATGATTTAAACTCGTATTAACGACAATTGTGGTGAATTTGCCTTAGGTGAACAACGCTTGTGGACGGAGCTAGAGTTGCAACGGACAACAGGTAAGTTCTCGTGACTTACTCTGGCCGATTGGCCTACACCGTACGTCGAAGTCGTATCGAGGAACCTTGATGATATGTTTGTTTAAATTGCTTTGGTTGGGTAGTTAGAATTAGTTCTTTTATAGGTTATGTTTTTATAGTCTTGATAGTATATATGCTGTATGTTTAAATTATGCATTTAATTGCTCATGCATCATTGTTTTACAAATGTCATGAAAAACGAGTTTAAGCATTGATTTTACGAAAAGAATGCAAGTAAAGTATCATGTAAACAACCCCATGTATGTGGTTATCGGGGTGAGGTTCAGACCCGGCGTTCTTTGGTGAGCGGGTTTTCCTCCCTTCAGACGATGCGGGCTGTCTAACTGCTTGACGTGCCCTATCCATCTGCCGAGTGATATGCTTCGATAACCAAAAGAATGTCACGGTGAGAATGAATAAATGTATGAGTGACGACATTATAAAATTGCATATACATGTTCATGCATAAGCATTTACGTAGAGCTTGCTGAGATTTTTATCTCATAGGTGTCTTTATGGTGTAGGTGACATAGAGCAAGGTGAGGAGGATTTCCCTCTACCAGATGATCGTACAGATTGAAGGAGAATGCCCGTGGTAGCGTGCTGGGCAGTCGATGCGTATTTGACTCGTGGGGAAAGATGCAAAGGTATTTTGGGACACAATAGTTAGATCGTAGGAAAAATTGTATAGTCGAACATATTAGGATGTTTGGTTCTGATTAGTTGATAGAATGATGTATAGATATTTTGGTAAACTGATTTTATAAAACATTTTGTTAAAGCTGTTATTAGAATTTTATGAAAATTCTTGGAGACGTGCTAGGTTGAGAATTGGATATGCTCGGGTTTTAGAGCTATCCATGCAGTTGAATTTCGTAGTTTTTGTCTCGTTTTTTATTGGGATTAGGAATATGTTGATTCGTTTATTTGGTGGTTATGTTGAAGTTGTTAGGATGTATGAGATATTGAGGTTGTAGAGGATAAAGAAAATGAAGAGTGTGTGGTAAGGAAGAAAGGAAAGAAAAGGAAAAAGAGAAGGGAAGGAAGCGATGCAAGTTCGCTGGAAATAAAATTCCAGAGGACTTGGCGATCGATCGCCTAAGGAGGGGATCGATCACCAAGATTGGTCGCCACTCCCTGGAAAAATCCAGGGAGTGTGGCGATCGTTCGCCACAGCGAGGGGCGAATGATCGCCCCTCCATTTTTTTGGTGCTGGCGATCGATCGCCCCATCACTTTTGGGACAAATGTCCCTTTTTGTCCCTGCCGATTGTCTTATTTAGTTTTAATTGTTTTAAGTTTTATTTAAATTGTTTTTAAGTTTGTTAAATGGTTTAAAAGCATAAACTTCAACGATTTCGATTTTAAAGGTTTTATTTCCGCTCGAACGTTAGGTTTAAAGTTTTAAGGATAAAAAAAAATAATACAGAAAATAAGGGTACAGTGTTAGAGTCGCTACAAACACAGTGCAGTCAACTACCGTGGCATTGAGCTGGGAAGGATTCATAAGAATTTTCTACAAGAAATACTTTGATCGAAGTGTGAGAAAGGAGAAGATGATTGAATTTGCTCGACTGCGACAATTTGGATCAGTGGCCGAGTATGTTCAGAGGTTCGAGTCGCTATCCCGCTATGCACCTCATTTGGTGGCCACTGACGAAAACTAGGTGCACCAATTTATTCAGGGTTTGAAGCTGGACCTCTTACGGGGGATTACATACGGGAGATTTGACGAGGCCCCGTATACGAAGGTAGTGACCAAGACTTATCAGTTGGAAGCCTTAGAAGCGAAGTCTCAGAGATATAGAGATACATCAAAGAGAATCCTACTTAATGTCCCTCAACAACAACAACAAAGGGGTCAGGTTGGGCAACCACAACTGCAGCAGAACAGAGGTGTCAAGAGATCTAATGAGGTTGCCATTTATCAGGACAGAGGAAAAAGACCTATGGGAGCTCCTCAGCTTCCTGTATGTCCACGTTGCCAGAAAAATCATACGGGGGAGTGTAGACTCTTTACTGGCCGATGCTTTCGATGTGACAAGGAGGGCCACCAAGTCCGGGATTGTCCGGTGCCTGACACTAGGCCGAATCGTGTCGTGCCAAGAGTGTTTGCTATGATAGAGGATGATGATGAAACCGCACAGCACAAGCCATTACAGGTACAATTTTGATATGTGATGCACCTGCTTATACTTTGTGGGACACGGGTGCCACACATTCGTTTAAGGCAATGGACTTCGTGGGTAGGTAGAGATTTTGTTGTACGCCGTCAGATCAGCCCTATATCATTATGATACCGTCCGGAGAGTTTATGCACTCCGAGCAGGTTGTACGGGGTGACATAGTGTTAGTGGGAGACCAGAAGTTGTATGCCAATCTTATCGTCATCGGTATGAAAGGATACGATGTGATTATGAGGATGGACTGGTTGTTTAGACACCACGCCACCATCAACTGCAGGTCCGGGCTCGTGTCTTTTAAGCGCCTGAACGAGGTAGAGTTCTCCTATCAGGCAATACCAAAAAAGCATAATATGCCGGTTATATCCTCCTTGAAAGCTCAACAGCTGATGAGGTCAGGATGTGTCGAATTTCTTGCCCACGTAGTAGATGTTCAGAGGCAAGGTGTGGTGGAACTTCAAAGTATCCCGGTGGTTCGAAACTTCTCAAAGGTTTTCTTAGATGACTTACTGGGATTGCCACCTGATCCCGAGATTGAGTTCGATATGGAAATAGTTTCTGGGCTATCGGCCATGCTAGCAGACTTTACGCTGTGGCCCACCATCCTGGACCGAATTAAAGAAGCCCAGAAGACCAATTCAAAAGAAATGGCTGATATAGTAAGCAAGTTACCTATGGCCTCTCCTGATTTCAGTTATTCGGGAAAGGGAATTCTGAAGTTCAGAGAAATATGGTATGTTCCGAGGGATGATAAGCTACGGAAAGACATCTTGTCGGAAGCTCACTCGTCTCCCTTCTCTGTGCATCCTGGAAACACAAAGATGTACCAAGACTTGAAACTTCATTTCTGGTAGCCAAATATGAAGAACGAAGTAGCCAAATTTGTGGAGTCTTGCATGATATGTCAACAAGTCAAGGCTGAACATCAATGGCCAGGTGGAACGCTTCAGCCCCTCCCGATCCCCAAATGGAAATGGGAGAACATCACAATGGACTTTGTTGTTGGCCTACCAAGAACAGCTAGGGGCCATAATAGTATATGGGTCATAGTAGACAGATTGACGAAATCGGCCCATTTTCTACCTGTGAAGACGACATTCTCCATGGACCAGTATGCTGAGCTATACATTAGCGAGATTATCAAACTACATGGTATTCCGGTGTCGATTGTTTCGGACCGAGATCCTAGGTTCACTTCTAGGTTTTGGAAAAGCTTACAGAGCTCCTTGGGCACCAAGTTAGATTTCAGCATGACATTTCATCCACAGACAGACGGACAATCCAAGAGGACGATTCAAATACTGGAAGATATGTTAAGATCGTGCGTATTGGAATTTCATGCTCCTTTGAGTAGATATTTGCCGCTTGTAGAGTTCACTTACAACAATAGCTATCAGGTTACGATCGGTATGGCTCCATATGAAGCCCTTTACGGCAGGAAGTGTAGATCCGCATTGTATTGGGATGAAGTCGGAGAAGCCAAGCTTATCGGCCCTGAGTTACTACAACAGATGTCCGAGGTGATTGTTGCTATCAAACAATGAATAAAAATTGCTCAGAGTCGACAGAAGAGTTACGCGGACCATAGGAGAAGAGACTTAGAGTTCGCGGAGGGCGATGAAGTATTCCTGAAAGTGTCACCTTTCAAGGGCGTAATGAGATTCGGTAAGAAAGAGAAACTCAGCCTGCGGTTCATTGACCCTTTTCCTATTTTGAAGCGTGTGGGAAACATGGCCTACAGACTGCAGTTACCAGCATCAATGGATGGAGTTCACAATATTTTTCATGTTTCGATGCTGAGAAAATGTGTACGAGATCCAACCCAAATCGTGGAACATGTGGACTTTGATATCATGCCAACGCTGACATATGAAGAAAGGCCCATACAGATATTGGATACCTCATTCAAGGTGTTGCGCAATAAGGTGGTCCCATTGGTGAAGGTTTTGTGGCACAATCTTAATGTGGAGGAAGCCACATGGGAAAGACAACAAGATGTTCGGGCCCAATATCCGGACCTCTTTGCTTAGGCAAATTTTGGGGACAAAATTTCTATTAAAGTGGGTGGGATGTAACACCCGGCAATTTTGCCATGTAAATATTTCTTGAATTATTAAACGGGATTAATGGGAATATTTATACAATGCGTGTTTTTATGAATTTGCTGATGTTTTCAATTGAATTTGCGTGATTCGTAAAACCGATTTGTGGAACTAAATAATAATTTAGTTAAAAACCAATGAAAGGGCATAATAGGGAGCCAATTAAGGTTGGTGGGAGGAAGCCAATGGTTGAGTGACACCTGGTGTAACGCCCGACAACTTCAACCAGGTGACTTCCTAAACTGTATTAATGGTCACGAATATTCAATCTTCACGGTTTAGGGTTTTATGCCAAGCTTAATTAATTACATGTGGATCTAAACTAGGTTGAGTGGCAAAGTTGTAATAATGGAGGATTGATGCCAGTATTTAAAGAAAAAGGAAAGGATTCAAATCTCATTTAAACCACTGTAGCCGACATCCCCAATTCCCGGCGATTTCTTCTCTCCCAAGCTCTCGCTCTCTGTCAGCTGGAAATCTCTCCTTCGACGATCGGTTTCCTTGCTGCTTCTCGGCTACTTTGTGCTCGAGGTACGAGTTTGACAATGTAGCTATCTTTCAGTCGTTAAGCTCTGTTTCAGCTATGTGTTGAGGTTCTGGATTCTTCAATGGCCGAGTATTAGTAAGGATATTTAAAATCTGAATGTAGTAATGTCATTCCGAATCGATTTTGGACATTAAACAAACAACCCTGAGATATCGCTTATCGAATCTGTCTGTTCTGGGTTTTGGATTTTAAACTGCACAGAGAACTAGACTAAGGATTCGGAAGTGACTATAGCTATTAGATCCTAGGATGACTTGTGATTAGAACTAATAGGATTTTGTTTTAACTACTGCAACGTAAATGTTTTAGGTGAGGAAGTTGGAAGAGAAAGGAGCTCAAATTGCTAAGGAGACCAGGTAAGTGAATGAATAGGTTTCTCGGTCGTTAGGACCCTACATCAAAGGATGCTAGGTAGAAACTCATATGATGAATAGAAGTTTCCCTTATGTTACTGTCTATTGTTTATGCTGATGATTAGTCCAGTGGTAAAGTTTCATGTCGAATGGTACTCAGTTCTGTAGCTTGATGATTTAAGAATTTTCATGTCCATCCATCATAAATGTTTTATGCATATGAAAATGTTTTAAGAGCATGTCTTCGCATGAACAAGATAAGAATATAAAACTTAGGCAACGTGAATTAAGAGAGGGTTGGGGGCGGTTTGGCGTATGTCACTGTCCAAAAGAAGGACCATGATACGACCCGCAAGGGAACTATGTGCACTCTCACTGTCAAACCCCCTTTACCGGCACAAATCCCCTCTTAATCCACACAACTTAAATGAAGAATATGATCAATGACTACGAATGATGAATATGATCAATGACTATGAATGATGAATATGATCTATGATTATGATTGATGAATATGATCCATGACTATGAATGACGATTACGAGCAAAGATATGAACAAGAAAAGACTTATGAGCATGTGATTTCCTAAATTATACAATCATGCATCCATGTTAGTGTTGCATTCCTTACTAAGCATTAGGCTTATAGTTAAACCTTATGATGCAGGTGAGGATTTCCAGTCCAGAGATGATGTTTAAAGCTGGTTGCCGGAGGATGCTCAGTATGACAGTGCAAGGCTGGGCAGGCGACTAAGACCCCTGGTTATGCTCATAGTATGTTAGTGAAGTTTATGATAAACAGATGACTAAGTAAAACAGAATTTCTTATAACAATGAGATTCGGATTTGAATGATTTGACTTCAGAGTCTGATGATGATTTTAAAGATTATTGAATGGTTTGTTTTTGCTCAAGCCTTCCGCTATTCGTATTTTTGATGAGTTTATGATTCTTACTCATTGAGGTTTATAGTTACTAAGTTAAGATTCGGGTGAGTTGTAGTATTTTCTACTGGATTAAGTTGTTTGATGATTATAGTGTTTTCCTGCCGTGTGATGGAAGCTGGATAAGGTCATCATCCGGCTGACGTCATCGGCAGATGTAGAATGTTAAGCCGTCGGACGATGAAAGTGCTATTTTGTCGTCTAGCGATCGGCAGATGTAGAGTATTTAGGTTACCGGATGATGTAAGTGTTATTTCATCGCCCAGTGGCCGGTAGATGTAGAGTATTTAGGTTACCGGATGATGTAAGTGTTATTTCATCGCCCAGTGGCCGGTAGATGTAGAGTATTTAGGTTACCGGATGATGTAAGTGTTATTTCATCGCCCAGTGGTCGGTAGATGTAGAGTGTTTAAGCCATCGGAAGATGTAAGTACTATTTTGTCGTCTAGCGATCGGTAGATGTAGAGTGTTTAAGCCATCGGAAGATGTAAGTACTATTTTGTCATCTAGCGATCGGTAGATGTAAAGTGTTTAAGCCATCGGATGATGAGAGTGTTATTTTGTCATCTAGTGATCGGCAGATGTAGTGTAATAAAGTCACCGGATGATGAGGATGTTATTTGTCGTCTAGTGACCGGTAGATGTGGTTTTATTCCTCAATCGGCAGGTGCAGTCTAAAGGTTTAAGCTTCCCTTCACCAGCCGATACACATTGCACTGCCTGCCGGCAAATGCGTAAAGTATTCCTTTGCCGAATGATGCCTAGTGAATTATGTACGACATTTTAAGTTAAGTTATGTTTCAAAAAAAAATATATATTACCAAAAATGAGTAGAGAGTGAGTAATAAGAATTAAATGATTAAGAAAGATATGGATTATGTGACGATCCCTCTGGGGCTGTTACACCTGGCAACTTGTTGAAGAAGCCATGTTCTTTTCTCTTTCCTCCTACGTGAAACCCTCATTTCTCCTCTGCTTCTTTCCACTCCCCCTTGTTTTCTCTCTTCCAGGCGACAAACACCCTTCGAAGTTCCTTCGATCACCTCAGTTTTCTTCTGTTTCTCTGCCTAAGGTAAACATCTACTCAAGGTAATGAGTCTAAATAAGTTAAAATGTGAGTTTTGTTGGAGTTTGAGGTTACGATAATTTGGAGTGAACTCACTGTTTTTACATGAAAACACGTTGGTTTGGTTTCTAAAGGTTTGAATAGAGTTTGAAGCTTATTCTACTAAGTTATTAGTTAGCATTTGCAGCTTGTTAATTTCTCTCTTCGTGCACGTCATAGGTCCGTGCATCACCAAGGCAACACGTTCAAGACTCTCAACTCCGCAGCAAACAGGTAAGTTCATACGTATAGGTTTGGCCCTTAAGGCCCTACAATACGAAAGTACTAGGTTTATGTTGTCGGGATTTCTATCGGGTAGTTAAACAATAGGTTACGTTTTAGGTTAAGTGTGTTCTGTTTTATATCCTGCTTATTATTCCATCGCCTGTCTATGAATGTTCATGCATACAGGTTTTCTCTGAAAGTCATGAAAATGTTTCCTGCACACGGTTTGAAGTTAAGTAAGATAAAACCTGTAATGAAATGTATGGTTAAGTGTGGACGAGGATTGACATCCTGTCATGTACTCCTGTTATGTCCTGTTGTGGCATGTTCTCCTGTTGCGCCAGCTCTTCCTCCCACTTATACCTTTCTGTCCAGTGAAATATAATGTAATGTTTATATATTTGAAAATGGTCATGCATAGCACGTACATCACTTTGCATTGTATGTTCTTACTGAGCTCTAGGCTCATAGTTGAACTCCTTGTTGTAGGTATGGATCCTTCAGAATAGGACATTGTGCCTCAAGATGACGAGTTGATGTAGTTGGCGGGATGAGCTCATAGGGTGGTTGCTGCAGTCAGACAAATGTATTTCCTGTGAGAATGTATTTTCTGAAGTTATGTCAAGTTCTGTATCATCTTTTGAAGTTTTAAAACATTTGAAGTGTAGGTTCAGTTCTGTAGGTTCAGTCCTGTATTGATGTCTAAAACCTCTGTATTTGACAGTTGTACATATGTTTTGAAATGTGTTGAAAACATTCTGGAATTGTTTGAGTTCTTCCTTTCTAGGTTGTGCATGGATGGCTTCAAATTTTGAGTTATCCATGCAGCTTGTGTTTTCTTGAATCTCTGTCAGACATGTTTTACAACCTTATTTCGAATCGAGTTTTGAAGGTCTAAAACTTTTATACCTTCTGTTTTATGTTCCCTGTTTATACGCCTTCCTGTCAAAAGTTGTCAAATTCTACCTGTAAAACTACATCTTCCGATTACATCCACCGTTACCCTTTTAAAATCACATCCACCGTTGCCCTTTTAAAAGCACATCCACCGCCGCCGTTTTAAAGCACATCCACCGCTGCTTTTAAAATCACATCCACCGTTGCCCTTTTAAAGCATATCCACCGCTGCCTTTAAATTTGCTTCCACCGGTGAACAGTGCATTTCCGTCTGTAGTTCACTTCCACCGGTGAACAGTTCATTTCTGTCTGTAGTTCACATCCACCGGTGAACAGTTCATTTCTGTCTGTAGTTCACTTCCACCGGTGAACAGTGCATTTCTGCCTGCATCCACCGCTGCCTTCAAAATTACATCTTTCGCCTGACGTCATCTGCCCATATCCTCCACCTAGTTTATTTACGTCTTCCGCTTGACGTCATCCACATCTTCCGCCTGACGTCATCTGCGTAATTCTTCTGTCCCGGTTTATTTATGTTATCCGCCCCTGTCACCCAGTCTACCTCTTCCGGCTCGGTTTATCTTCATTTTCCGCCTTGCTTCATCTGCCCGGGTTAGTAACATCTTCTGCCTTACTTCCTCCGCCCTTCATCACCCTATCCTGTCATTCACTGTAGCCCTCCTCCCAATATGCCTTCCAGATTATTATTTTCCAGTTTATGTTTTTATATTCCTTTTCGTCCCGTTTCCTTCTGTTGTTTATTCCTACTCATCCTGTCTTTCTCATCTAAAATCCAGAAAAAGTCTTCTCTGTGTAAAGTTTTAAAGTTAAAAAAAAAATATATGTCCCGTTTTCTGTTAAATATCCGGAGTGATGGCTCCTCGGCCCCGATCAGGTTTGGGGCTGTCACACGCCCGATAGGCCAAAAGGCAGCCAAAAGAAAGGGAAAGGAAAACAAAGAAAAAAAAGGGGAGCCTTCTGACTATTTGCAAACTCAAATTCGAAAAGCAGCCGCATTAGAGAAATTAGTGGAGATAGAAGCTAAAAAAGCAGAAGACGAGAGGATAACAAAGTACATTGACTATCTCATTATGGATATGTCATATATGACGGATCAATAAAAAAAAGATCATGAATATTTGTGTGATCATATTAGGACTAATATCTTGAAATTTTAATGTATTATTTTTGTAGAAAACAATTGTTATAAGATAGTGAAGCATGCATTTACTATTTTCTTAATATTTCATTATGTCTAATTGTAATTGTATTTATGTAATATTTCAATGTTATTCGTGTTTGTGTGATTTTTTTATTTGTATTTTAATTATTTAGAATTAATTTTTATTTTTTGTTTAATTTC
Source organism: Begonia masoniana (assembly GCA_022432975.1). Taxonomy (NCBI): domain Eukaryota; kingdom Viridiplantae; phylum Streptophyta; class Magnoliopsida; order Cucurbitales; family Begoniaceae; genus Begonia; species Begonia masoniana. The sequence goes on along the minus strand of CM039512.1, from coordinate 11,869,971 downwards.
AATTCTATGTAATATTTACTCTATTTATTAAATATAATATGATTATATATTTGTTAAGAAAAATAAATATAAAAATTTAGATGTGGGACCATGATTAAAAACTTTAGAGGTTGCTCATCACTGGAGTTTTTTTTTAGAGAAGTTTCTTAAAAATGATCTGAAGGAGAGACGGAATAAAATTTATTAAATAATACTGATGTTGTTTTAATTAATATATTGTGGCAACTTTAAGGAGTTGCTACCACTAAAATGCTCTAACAAAAAGTATTCTCCAAGGATGTGTATTTGATACGGGGAGAACGTTGATAGATACAACACTTATTTTGTATATATTTTTTTAAAAAAATGTAGAATAAAAACTGAGCTAATAATATTGCATTTAATACTTTTTATTTTCATTATTTTTTGTCTTTTGTAGAGCATAGGGGGATCTGAAGTGTTAGATTATGTTGTTTGTTAAGTCTTTAATGTTTTCTTGAGTTTGAATGACACAAAATATTTTTACATTTGATGAAATAAATTAACTAAATTTACAAAATTTATTGGACGTAACTCTACAGTGAGTATCTTGTTTTTCTACACAAATGACTTAGTGACACGGACAAATCTATGTGTTAGTTTTTCATAGGTATACTGATTGAATTTTATTGTTATAAGTTGTGAGTTTTTTACTTCAAGATATTCAATCTATTGAACGAAATAATTCTCGGAACTACAGGACGAAAGCAAGGTACCTCTGCTAAAGGGACACTTTATCCATCCATAGAGTCGTCACTGTGCAACATTATAAAAAATAAAATTTGATAAAAGTAAAAAATTATTATGTTTAAAGATGAAGAGTCAGTATAATTGGAAAGAGACAGCTTGCTGAAATTCTGTGAGAGAAAGAACGAGACAAAGAAGATGAAGAGTCAGACTGTAGATGAAGAGAGTGAGTGTGTGTGTTGACGGTAGTAAAAGTGTCAAATAGAAAATGACAGCAGTTGGAGAGAGAGCACGTTGAAATTTGGTGAGAGACAAAAAATTGATGTAAGAATTTAACGTTTTCTATTTTATTAAGTGATGTGAATGAAACAAAAATACGACAATAAACAAAAATGTGGAAGATGAAGAATTTATGTATTTCTTTAGAGTGTGTAATGAAAAAAAATTGGATAAAAACATAAATTATCATGACAATATATTTGTTTTCAATATTGATGTTTGGATTATCTTTAACATTTTTATTTATTTTAATTTTATTTAAAAAATAGATGATGACTCAGAACCAGACTATTTAATTTTGTTTCTTTTCTACGAGATTTGCGTCTCATTGATGATATAACATTTAAAATGTTTGTTTATAATTTCAGTCTCTGACGAAGTTTTAAATTGAAAATCTAATCTAATTTGAAATTTTTTCAAAAATCTCAAATTAAAATTTAAACTTAAGATGATATCTAAATTGAGAGAAACTAATATATTGAAAAATCAAACTCTATAATAAGAGAATTTTTTGGTGACAAAAACATTTCACGAAGCACTATAATATATTTGTATTGTTGTTCACGTATGGATCTCTAAGCTATAATTTTGAAAAATAAAACACAAAATACAACATCTTCTCATAATAATATAAATATATTTATAATAATATTATGTTTATTCTCTTCTTCTATTATCTATATATGTGTATACATTTTTTAGACAAAATAACATGAAATACTTTATTTCACCAAATGACAAATAAATAAGAGAAAAGTAAGAAATTTATAGAATGCTGACATAAATCTCCATGTCTAGGGTTAATTATTAAAATATGTAGATGACCAACACATCAATAACTTTGCGACAGAAAATGAAGAGTCAGGACAAAAAAATGAAATTAGTGTAAAGAGAAACAACGAAGTGACGTGAAAATGTAATTTTTATATATTTTTTTTATAGATTGACAAATAAAGGAGACAAGAGTTACGTGGATTTGAAGAGTCAGCCTATACTAGTACGAGTTAAAGAATATTAAAAACAAATTAAAATATATATAGAAAAGATTCCCTCTTAAGCAAAGACGAAGAAAATAAAGAGACTTGTGAAGATGAAGAGTCATGTTAAACGTAAAAATGGTTAAAGAAATTTTGAAAAAAAGTTTAAATGAGAGAGAGAGCATAATGATACGTACAAGTTTTGTGAAATATCTTTGTATTTTGTAGTTGATCAAAAAAAAAAAAAAAAATGAAGAATGTCAAAATGTACACATGATTAAAGAAATTAAAGTTCGAAAAAAATAGAAAAGATTTACATTTTTATATGTAGAAGATCAAAATATTAAATTATAAAATGAAAAAAAAATAAATTAAAATATGAAAAGAAAATACAAAGATCCACAATTTTAGTATCTATAGATTTTGAAACAAAAAAGATTATAGGGGGGAGAGAGAGCATAATGACATGTACAAGTTATGTAAAATATTTTTGTATTTTGTGATTGATAGAAAAAAAATGAAGAGATAAAGAGTATGTAAATGTATGCATGATTAAATGAATTAAACTATTAAAGTTTCAAAAATAAAAAAAGATCAACTATACGTAGAATGTCAAAATAGTAAATTACAAAATAAAAATAAAATAAATCAAAACTGTAACAGCCCCCGACCCGGTCGGGGACGAGGAGCCATCACTCCAGACATTTAACAGAAAACAGGACATATATATTTTTTTTTAACCTTAAAACTTTACAGAAGGAAGAGACATTCTCTAGATTTAAAAGCAAAACGGGAAACAATTAAATAAAAGACTGGATGGAAAATCAGTGAGGCAGAACACTTGAGTGTTTAAATAACAGGCTGGGTGGACAACGGGCATGCAGAGAACGACGTGATAAAATATATGCAGTGAGAATAATTGAGAAATGTAAACTGAGAGATATATTGAAAGAAAGACTACAGTGAATACCGGAGTCGGGTGATCTATGGCCGGAGGAGTAAATAAAACAGGGCGGAAGACGTAGGTAGAAAATGTAAGTAAACTGGGCGGGCATAGGCGGAAGATTGGTGGAAGAAGACTGACGGATGAAGTAGTTTTCAAAGGCAGAAGCGGAAGATGTAAATAGTGGATAATGTGAATAAGATAAAAGTGAAAAGTAAATATAGGTAGATATGAATAAGACGGAAGTGAATAGTAAATATAGGTGGATATGAATAAGACAGAAGTGAACAGTAAATATAGGTGGATATGAATAAGACAGAAGTGAACAGTAAATATAGGTGGATATGAATAAGACAGAAGTGAACAGTAAATATAGGTGGATATGAATAAGACAGAAGTGAACAGTAAATATAGGTGGATATGAATAAGACAGAAGTAAACAGTAAATATAGGTGGATATGAATACAAGTGGACGTCACTGTTTACCGGATGATGTGAACTACAGGTAGACGTCACTGTTCACCGGATGATATGAACTATATTTAACATGAAGACTTATGACAGGGAGCACAAAACAGACGGCATAAAAACCTCAAAAAAATCGATTCAAAACATGATTTTTGGACATAACAGAAAGTATGACAGAAGTTTAAGAAAAATCAAACTGCATGGATAGCTCTAAAACTAGAGACCATCCATGGACAAACTAACAGAGAAAACTCAAGGCAGTTCCAGAATATTTCAAAATATATAAATATAATTGTCGAATACAGAGGATTTTAAATACATTGACAGGTTCAATACAACGTTTAAATATCACAGAGGCTGAGCAGAACCTGACATATGTTTCCAAAAATTCACCAAAACAGAAGTTTTAAAACATATACGCAAACTCTATACATCGGTTTGAGAATTTCAAAAGCTATACAGTACTTGACACACTTCAAAAATACACTCTCACAGGGATAACGTTTGTCTGACTGCAGCAACCACCTTGTGAGCTCATCCCGCCAACTATATCAACTCTTCATCCTAAGGCACAATGTTTTCTTCTGGAGGATCCATACCTACAACAGGGAGTTCAACTATGAGCCTAGAGCTCAGTAAGAACATACAATGCAAAGTGATGTACGTGCTATGCATGAACATTTTTAAATACATGAACATTACATTACATTATATTACATTTCACTGGACAGGAAGGTATAAGTAGGAAGAAGAGCTGGCGCAACAGGAGTACATGCCACAACAAGACATAACAGGAGTACATGACAGGATGCCAGTCCTCATCCACACTTAACCATACATTTCATTACAGGTTTTATCTTACTTAACTTCAAACCATGTGCAGAAAACATTTTCATGACTTTCAGAGAAAACGTGTATGCATGAACATTCATAGACAGGCGACAGAATGATAAACAGAATATAAAACAGAATACACTTAACCTTAAAACATAACCTATGGTTTAACTACCCAACAGAAATCCCGACAACATAAAAACCTAGTACTTCCTTATTGTAGGGCCTTAATGGCCAAACCTATAAGTATGAACTTACATGTGGTCCGTGTGTTGCAGCTTTGATCGTCTCGGTGAGTCTCAAACCTTTAACGGAGAAATAGAAGAAAACTCGAGAAGAGAGAAAACAGAAAAAGAAAGAAGAGAAACAGAGAAGTCTTTTTCGCATGAGGGAAGGGAAGAGAGGAAGAGAGGTTGTATGGCTTCCTCAACAAGTTTGGACACTTGGCATCCAACCAATGGTTTCCTCCCACCTACCTTAATTTCTACCTAAATTGCCCCTCCATTGTTTCCTAACAATGGTTTTGTTATGGTTACTCTCAGTTTGGTTTTCCACTAACATCCCAACACATAACCTAATAAATCCGAGCATAAAAATAATAAAACCCGTAACACTGAAAAATCTCGGGTGTTACATTCTACCCACCTTAACAGAAATTTTGTCCCCAAAATTTGCTTGGATATAATGGTCTCTCAACCCCATTTACCCTCTCATCATTTCTAGAAAATCATATACATAATAACAGACTCAACTTAATAAATAAAACGGGTACAGAAACTTAAACACTTACAGTTGGTGGAGCAATCTCACGTGGCGGGTTGCGCAATCAGACATTTCTCCAGAACCGCTTTTAAAACCTGGCGGCTCTGATACCATAACTGTGACAGCCCCCGACCCGGTCGGGGACGAGGAGCCATCACTCCGGACATTTAACAGAAAACAGGACATATATTTTTTCTTAACCTTAAAACTTTACAGAGGGAAGAGACCTTCTCTGGATTTAAAAGCAAAACGGGAAATAAAAGACTGATGGAAAAATCAGTGAGGCAGAACACTTGATGTTTAAATACAGGCTGGTAGCAAACGGGCATGCAGAGAACGAAGTGATAAATACATGCAGTGGAATAATTGAGAATGTAAACTGAGAGATATATTGAAAGAAAGACTACAGTGAATACCGAGTCGGGTGATCTATGGCCGGAGGAGTAAATAAAATAGGGGCGAAGACGTAGTAAAAATGTAAGTAAACTGGGCGTGCATAGTGGAAGACTGGTAAAGAAGACGGACGGATGAAGTAGTTTTCAAAGGGCAGAAGCGGAAGATGTAAATAGTGGATAATGTGAATAAGACAAAAGTGAACATTAAATATATGTGGATATGAATAAGACCGGAAGTGAACAGTAAATTAGGTGGATATGAATAAGACGGAATGTGAACAGTAAATATAGGTGATATGAATAAGACGGAAGTGAACAGTAAATAGGGGTGGATATGAAGAAGACGGAAGCGAACAGTAAATATAGGTGGATATTGAATAAGACGGAAGTGAACAGTAAATATAGGTGGATATGAATAAGACGGAAGTGAACAGTAAATACAGGTAGACGTCACTGTCACCGGATGATGTGAACTACAGGTAGACGTCACTGTTCACGGATGATGTGAACTACAGGTAGACGTCACTGTTCACGGATGATGTGAACTACAGGTAGACGTCACTGTTCACGGATGATGTGAACTACAGGTAGACGTCACTGTCACCGGATGATGTGAACTACAGGTAGACGTCACTGTCACCGGATGATGTGAACTACAGGTAGACGTCACTGTCACCGGATGATGTGAACTACAGGTAGACGTCACTGTCACCGGATGATGTGAACTACAGGTAGACGTCACTGTCACCGGATGATGTGAACTACAGGTAGACGTCACTGTCACCGGATGATGTGAACTACAGGTAGACGTCACTGTCACCGGATGATGTGAACTACAGGTAGACGTCACTGTCACCGGATGATGTGAACTACAGGTAGACGTCACTGTCACCGGATGATGTGAACTACAGGTAGACGTCACTGTCACCGGATGATGTGAACTACAGGTAGACGTCACTGTCACCGGATGATGTGAACTACAGGTAGACGTCACTGTCACCGGATGATGTGAACTACAGGTAGACGTCACTGTCACCGGATGATGTGAACTACAGGTAGACGTCACTGTCACCGGATGATGTGAACTACAGGTAGACGTCACTGTCACCGGATGATGTGAACTACAGGTAGACGTCACTGTCACCGGATGATGTGAACTACAGGTAGACGTCACTGTCACCGGATGATGTGAACTACAGGTAGACGTCACTGTCACCGGATGATGTGAACTACAGGTAGACGTCACTGTCACCGGATGATGTGAACTACAGGTAGACGTCACTGTTCACGGATGATGTGAACTACAGGTAGACGTCACTGTCACCGGATGATGTGAACTACAGGTAGACGTCACTGTCACCGGATGATGTGAACTACAGGTAGACGTCACTGTCACCGGGATGATGTGAACTATAGGTAGACGTCACTGTTCACCGGATGATGTGAACTACAGGTAGACGTCACTGTTCACCGATGATGTGAACTATATTTAACAGGAAGACTTATACAGGGGAGCACAAAACAGACGGCATAAAAAACCTCAAAAAAGTCGATTCAAAACATGATTTTTGGACATAACAGAAAGCATGACAGAAGTTTAAGAAAAATCAAACTGTATGGATAGCTCTAAAACCCTAGACCATCCATGCACAAACTAACAGAGAAAACTCAAGGCAGTTACAGAATATTTCAAAATATATAAATACAACTGTCGAATACAGAGGATTTTAAATACATTGACAGGTTCAATACAACGTTTAAATATCATAGAGGCTGAGCAGAACCTGACATATGTTTCCAAAAATTCACCAAAACAGAAGTTTTAAAACATATACGCAAACTCTATACATCGGTTTGAGAATTTCAAAAGCTATACAGGACTTGACACACTTCAAAAATACACTCTCACAGGGATAACGTTTGTCTGACTGCAGCAACCACCCTGTGAGCTCATCCCGCCAACTACATCAACTCCTCATCTTGAGGCACAACGTTTTCTTCTGGAGGATCCATACCTACAACAGGGAGTTCAACTATGAGCCTAGAGCTCAGTGAAAACATACAATGCAAAGTGATGTACGTACTACATACAATGCAAAGTGATGTACGTACTATGCATGAACATTTTCAAATACATGAACATTACATTACATTTCACTGGACAAGAAGGTATAAATAGGAAGAAGAGCTGGCGCAACAGGAGTACATGCCACAACAGGACATAACAGGAGTACATGACAGGATGTCAGTCCTCATCCACACTTAACCATATATTTCATTACAGGTTTTATCTTACTTAACTTCAAACCATGTGCAGAAAACATTTTCATGACTTTCAGAGAAAACGTGTATGCATGAACATTCATAGACAGGCGACAGAATGATAAACAGAATATAAAACAGAATACACTTAACCTTAAAATATAACCTATGGTTTAACTACCCAACAGAAATCCCGACAACATAAAAAACTAGTACTTCCTTATTGTAGGGCCTTAAGGGGCAAACCTATAAGTATGAACTTACCTGTGGTCCGTGTGTTGCAGCTTTGATCGTCTCGGTGAGTCTCAAACCTTTAAAGGAGAAATAGAAGAAAACTCGAGAAGAGAGAAAACAGAAAAAGAAAGAAGAGAAACAGAGAAGTCTTTTTCGTATGAGGGAAGGGAAGAGAGGAAGAGAGGTTGTATGGCTTCCTCAACAAGTTTGGACACTTGGCATCCAACCAATGGTTTCCTCCCACCTATCTTAATTTCTACCTAAACTGCCCATCCATTGTTTCCTAACAATGGTTTTGTTATAGTTACTCCCAGTTTGGTTTTCCACTAACATCCCAACACATAACCTAATAAATCCGAGCATAAAAGAAATAAAAACCGTAACACTGAAAAATCTCAGGTGTTACAAAAACATTAAAAAAAAATCCAACAACCACACATATATATACTAGTTACAGCCACGAAAATTGATGAACTTTCTTAAGCAAGACAATTTGTTGAAGCAATCATAACGAATAAGTCGAGAATTTTGCAAAAAGATTGAAATAATTTCAAGGTATTATCTTTTACACTTCATAGCATGAACAGCTGATTGTTTATTGGCTCTTTATAGTATATTTGTCTTTACACCAATAAATCAAATCAACATCCTTCGTAATGAGATAACAATCTAACTCAGAGCGGCTTGAAAATTTTACTTCTTTCTCCTATAAAGATATTTACAGAGAAAAAAAGCAAGATATAAAGTAACAACGACAGAGATATCGAAGAAGGTGAAATCAACCTACCGATGATGGTCACGCCGAATTTTCAAACTCTGGCAAGAGAGATAACTTCCAAGCGTTGCCAATCTTAGCAATGTTTGACTCATTTCTCTCAAACCTTCTACTGGGTCTCTTACCCACACTGTAACACCCGGCATTTTTGCCATGTAATTATTTCCTGAATTATTAAGTGGGATTAATTCAATATTAATACAATGTATGTTTTGTTGGAAACCAAAACGAATGAGTTTATATTGAATTGGATAATGAGATGAAAACCAAACAAAAGTGTAACTAAACAAACAAGTTAGTTGGTAATGGATGGAAGGGTAAATTGGGAAGAAATTAAGGTTGGTGGGAGATAACCAATGGATGATTGCCAAGTAAACATTCATATACATTTCTCATTCTCTGTATTCCTCTCTACATTCTTTCTTCCAGTCGACAAAACAACCATTGAAGCTACTTCGATCTCCTCGGTTCCTCTCTGTTTCTTCGCTGGGGTAAGCATCTTTTAATACTAACAAGTTTGGACAAGTTAAATGCGAGTTTTTACCAAGGTTTAGGGTTATGGTATTTGATGAAAACTAGCTGTTTTTGGATGAAAACACACCGGTTTGTTTTCTAAGGGTTTGAATGAGTTTGGAACAGATTCTATTAACTTATTAGTTAGCATTTGCAGCTATTTAATACCTCTTCATGCATACTACAGGTCCGAGCGTTCCAGGTACATTCGAGCATCTGACACCGCAGCAAACAGGTAAGTTCATAACCGTAGGTTGGCCCTTATGGCCCTACATCACAGAGGTACTAGGGTTCCTGTTCTGTCGGGTAGTTGGGTAGAAATGTTATAGCTTCTGTTCAGTTTGTGTTCTGTGTTGTCTGTTCAGTTCACGTTCTGAGTTGTCTGTTTTCTGTCTCACAATATGCCCTGTTATTTCTGATGTCTGCTGTTATAGGTTCAGGCACTGAGAATGTCATGCATACACGTTTTACTGAAAATCCATGCAAAACTGATTTCTGTACACCGTTTGAAACTAATAAGATAAAATCCGACTGAAATGTACCAGGTTAAGTGCGGGACGGGGAATGGCCCCAGAACTGTTTACTGTACTGTACACCTGAATGTGCCTGATAGTGCACCCTCCCCCTCCCCCACTTTTTGCCAGTTCTCCTATAAGCCCCACTTAATTCTACTGCCACTGTAACTAAATGCTCTGTACTGTCACCGTATTCTGAAAAACTGCATGCATAGCATTTTGCATCACTGCATACCGATAATGTCTTACTGAGTTTTAGACTCATAGGTGAACTCCCTGATGTAGGTACTGAACCCGAAAATGAGGACTTTGTGCCTCAGTCTGATGAATAGGTGGCTGGTGGTTCGAGCTCTCGGGGAAGGTTGTTGCAGCCAGACATGTTTCCGACCTGAGGTTCAAGTGTTTAGAGTATATTTTATATCTGTAAAACTTTCTGAAATTCTGGTATTGTGTTAAAAACTCTGTAGGAAAAACTTCTGTTTTTGGGAAATTCTACAATTTATGATAAGTTCTGTATTGTCTCTGAAATTTTGAAAAAAAAATGTATAGATTCTGTGTCAATGTTTAAAACCGTTGTATTTGACAGTTAAGTTTATATTCGAAAGTATTCTGGAATTGTTTGGGATATTTTCTGTTAATCTGAGCATGGATAATTTCTGGTTTTTGGAACTATCCATGCAATTTGTTTCTTTAAATCTGTCATCTGCAAAGTATGTTTCAAATCATGTTTTGAATCGGTTTTGAAGGTTTGAAACGTTTATGTTTTTATGCTCTCTGTTTGTTTGTCTTCCTGTTAAAATTTGTCAAATTCTGCCTTTAAAACTATGTCTTCCGATTTCATCCTCCACTGCTTTAAAATTTACATCCACCGGTTACTGTTCATCTTTTGTCTTATTCATCTTCTACCGCCAGACACTGTTCATCTTTTGTCTTATTCACTTCTACCACTCAGCTTCTACCACTGGTTTGTCTTATTCATCTTCTACCGCCAGACACTGTTCATCTTTTGTCTTATTCACTTCTACCACTCAGCTTCTACCACTGGTTTGTCTTATTTATCTTCTACCGCCAGACACTGTTCATCTTTTGTCTTATTCATCTTCTACCGTCAGACACTGTTCATCTTTTGTCTTATTCACTTCTACCACTTAGCTTCTACCACTGGTTTGTCTTATTCATCTTCTACCGCCAGACACTGTTCATCTTTTGTCTTATTCACTTTTACCACTCAGCTTCTACCACCGGTTACTGTTTATCTTTTGTCTTATTCATCTTCTACCGCCAGACACTGTTCATCTTTTGTCTTATTCATCTTCTACCACCAGACACTGTTCATCTTTTGTCTTATTCATCTTCTACCGCCAAACACTGTTCATCTTTTGTCTTATTCACATCCACCTCTGCCTTTAAATCACTTCCACCGCCTGACGTCATCTGCTTACTTTTCCGCCCAGTTTTTTTACTGCTTCCACCCAGTTTTATTTACATCTCCCGTCAGTTTATTTACTCCTGTTTTTTTTTATTTCTTCCTGCTTTTCTTCGGTTATCCATCTTACGTTCCGATTCCGTTTACTGTTTTTCCGTTTTACTTTCGAATTCAGAAAATGATCTCTCTCTCTGTAAAGTTTTAAGAGTTTACTTTTAAAATCTCCTGTCCGTTTAAATGTTCAAAAAAAAAATATAGTCTCGTTTTCCGTTAACTGTCCCGGAGTGACAGCTCCGATCCCGGACCCCGATCGGGGTTCTGGGTTTTGGGCTGTCACACACACAACACTGTATTTAAAAAGGAATGAGTTAGCCTCCTATTTAGATAAAAGATTTAACTATCAACAATCGATAATCAGAAAAATTAGTAACATTTCTGGTATTTCGAATATGAACCAAGAAAATTAGTAACTAAAATAACATGGTTTATCTAACGTCTTTTAATTTATCATTATAGTAGTACTCTTAGTAGCTATCATTTGACATTTCAAAATTAATTGAGAAATACACTAAGAAATTTGGACAAAATCTCGTGTCATTTAATGTGTGGATGTTCTTGAGTCGACTTCTTAAAAAAGTCTATCACCTTCTGACAAATCCTCTGACCAGCTACTATATTCTGCCCAGAATAGTCAATTCATCCAGTTTATCATACATACACGAAACAACAGTAAAGATAAAACTTTTTGCATATCCAATAGATGAGTACTCAGCCAAATAGTGACTTACACTCTGTTTATAAATGCAAACAAAGACTTTGTATTCTTCCTTCAGACTGGAAACAACTCATTTACTGACAAATATGATGCAACAGAGTAATGAACAGACTCTTCACCCTTCAAATATAATCAAAAGTTATCATAAACTTGCATATACCATCCTATTTTTAAAGATCAACTATAAAAATGTGGAAATAAAATAAGCCAGAACAGAAAATTGTGAAGAAAAAAGTTTTAAGAAGCATATATGCAAGCTTGAAATGGATAATGGTAAGATGGTCTAATTGTGTTACACAAAAATCAATTCCAAATTTAGATAGTTCCTACTTTTTTTCCTAGCATCCTCATAATCAGATAAATATATAGAACACAAATCAAACTGAAAGAAATCATTAGATACTCAAACAGTTCATCATCTAACATTGATACAAAGCTCTATATAGTGTCCTCATCATAAACAAGACCTTTGAGCAAAAAGATTGGGTTCTACGAAAAACAAAGAAATAAAAGAAATAAAAATGAGAAACTAACACAGTATCAACATATTCAAAACCAAAAATCTCACCAAGGATGTTGCTACTTACAATTGTTCTATATGTTTCAAAGAAATCTTATAAGATGCGTGTAAGTTGGCTTTCCTGTTAAGGAACACGACCTTCATTTATATCTAAAACGTTCAAAAGATTTAATAAGGCATACATAGACTTGTTAACTTTACTAATCTCAACGAAATTCAAACCATTGATTCTTTTTCTTCTAGCATACACATAATCTATTAAATACAATACAAATCAAAGCTAAAGAAATCATTATATAATCAAACATAATTCTATTAATTTTGAATAATATGGTTAAAAAAAATTATGGAATGATTTCAAAGAGTCTTAAAGGTTAGAAATTCGTAAGGCCTTTTACCTTTTCATGACTGCAGCCCCACCAAGCAGCAATTATTAAATTCAGTCTCGGTTCAGAGTCCTTGATTATTGCAACTTTTTGTTCATTTGCCATAAGACATATCAAAAGTTTAGGTAAGGCAAATACCATTCAAAAAAATACTCACACACGTCCATGCAGAGAAACACCGATGATAAATGCAACACTTAGATAGTCTCTAAGGAGTTAATCGATAATTGCAATACTATTTGTAAATTCAGTTCATGAAAACAACGTTGAACCACTAAAAGGAAGTAAAAAAAAAAAAAAAACAAAAGATGCTAAAGTATGATACTAACTGTCTAACTGCATTTCTTTCATCATCAATATTTCTCATTTCCTTAAACGTTGTACGGTTATTAAATATTTGTCAACTCTGCACTTCAAAGTAGAAGGAGTCATGAATAGGAAATACTACTTTGGTATTAAAGACTTATGTATATAAAGAGAGGTCCTCTTTGTCTGCGAGCGATAGATAGTAAATCATTATTGTTTTTTGTTTTACTTTAAAATATAATATATTCATATATTTTTTATTTTATCTCTATGTTATCTTATTTTTATATTTTTTTAATGCACTTTATATATTTATATTTTATTTTATTTATCTTTATCTTATTATTTTTTAAGGAGTTTTATTTTTTTATCTGTATCTTATCTTATCTTTTAAATACACCACACGTGTCTGTTGTCTGATGCGTATTATTATAATAAACACAGAAAATAAAATCTTGACTATTAGAAAAATTAGTTTCGTATATGGCACGTGTCATGACAACACACTAAATGAGATAAAAAGTCTTCTCTTCAAAAATGTTATAAAATATGATAAGTATATAACACGTGTCATTACAATAAATTACAAAAAACTACACATTCAAATTTTAGTATTATTAACGCTACATAAAATATAATAAATATATGACACGTCTAATACGTGTCATTACAATATACTAAATGAGATGAAGTGTAGCACCTGGCATTTTCGGTCATATAATTGTCCCTAGAATTCACTTAACGGTATTAATTCGCTATAAATGCAATTTATTTTTTTATTGGAATTTAGATGTCGGGAATCAATGAATTTAAGAAAATAAAGCGAAACAGAAAAAGTTATAAAATACGAGATTTGAAACGGGAATCCGAAACTGTGACAGCCCCCGACCCGATCGGGGTCCAAGAAGCCATCACTCCGGAACATTCAAAACGGGGACTATTTTATTTATTTATTTTTTTAAACAAAAACTTTATAGAGAGATGAAACCTTCTCTGGAATTAAAAGCGAAGAGGGAAACAGTTAAAAATCAGACTACAGAACGAGTGACGGAAGGGAAGCAGGGAAACTGGAACACTTAAGGATTTGGACGTAAACCTTCTCTGGACGAGTGCAGGGAGACAGGGAGAATTGCGATCGGGGATACAAAGATGGATGACTTAACATGCAGTGGGAGACCTAATAGAATGGAAAACGAAACTGGAAGTCAAGCCGGAAGAAAGGCTACAGTAAATGTTGGGGTCGGGTGATATAGGGCAAAAGAATTAAATAAGCTGGGCGGAGAATGTAAATAAACCGGGGTGAAGACGTAAATTACAATCAGAAGTGGACTGTTCACCGGCAGATGTGAACTACAGGCAGAAGGTTACTATTCACCGGTAGAGGTGAACTGGGCGGAAGATAAAACAGGGCAGAAATGAATTGTTCACCGGTGGAAATGAACTACAGACTAAAATGGACTATTCACCAGTGGAAGTGAACTATGGACTGGAATGAACTGTTCACTGGTGGATGTGAACTTAAAGGCAGCGGTGGATGTGTTTTAAAAGGGAAATGGTGGATGTGAATAAACTAGGTGGGCGATATAGACTGGCGGAAGATGTAAAACAGATGACGTCATCGGGCGATGTAAAACAGATGACGTCATCGGTGGATGAAATTTTACAGGGCAGCGGTGGATGTGAATCGGTGGAAGTAGAGTTTAAAGGCAAAAACAGAAAACATGAAAACATAAAGTATGAAAGCTTCAAACTCCAGAAACCGATTCAAAACATGATTTTAGACATATCAGAAGACACAATCGAGTTTTAAGAAACCCGATTGCATGGATGGCTCTAAAATCAGAGACAATCCGTGTATACCCTAAAAGAGGAAATATTCCAAACAGTTCCAGAATACCTTAGAGCATAAATTCAATTGTCAAATACAGAGGTTTTAAATACATCGACAGATTCAATACAACGTTTAAAATCACAGAAGCTATACAGAACTTGACATATGTTTCCAAAATTCGCCAAAACAGAAGTTTTAAAACATAAATACAAACTCTATACATCGGTTTGAGAATTTCAAAAGCTATACAAGACTCGACATAAACTTACAGAAACACACTCTCACAGGAATAATCCTTGCCTGACTGCAGCAACCACCCCGTGAGCTCATCCAGCCAACTACATCAACTCCTCATCCTGAGGCACGATGTCCTCATCTAGAGGATCCATACCTACAACAAAGAGTTCAACTATGAGCCTAGAGCTCAGTAAGAACATACAATGCAAAATGATGCACGTGCTATGCATGAACATTTTCAAATACATGAACATTGCATTGCATTACATTACATTTCACTGGACAGGAAGGTATAAGTGGGAAGAAGAGCTGGCGCAACAGGAGTACATGCCACAACAGGACATAACAGGAGTACATGACAGGATGTCAGTCCTCGTCCACACTTAACCATACATTTCATTACAGGTTTTATCTTGCTTAACTTCCAACCGTGTGCAGAAAATATTTCCATAACTTTCAAAGAAAACGTGTATGCATGAACATTCATAAACAGGCGACAGAATAATAATAAGCAGGATATAAAACAGAACACACTTAATCTAAAACATAACCTATGGTTTAACTACCCAACAGAAATTCCGACAACATAAAACCTAGTACCTCCGTATTGTAGGGCCTTAAGGGCCAAACCTATACGTATGAACTTACCAGTTGCTGTAGAGTTGCAAGTCTTGAACGTCTTGGTTATACACGGACCTAAAACATGAACGTAAGGAAAATCAACAGAGATACAAATGCTAACTAATAACTTAGTAGAATAAGCTTCGACTCCATTCAGACCTTTAGAAAACAAACCAATGTGTTTTCATGTAAAAACAGTGAGCACTCCAACTATCGTAACCTTTAACTTCCACAAAACTCACATCTTAACTTGTTCAAACTCGTTAACAAGGTTAGATGATTACCTTTGCTGAAGGAAACAGAAGAAAACAGGAGAAACAAGTTTTGAAAATTTGTCTCAGTCGTCTGGAAGAGAGAAAATAGAGGAAGAGAAGATGGAGAAATGGAAGGTTTCACGTAGGAGAGAAGGGAAGGCTGGAAGAGAGAGAGAAGGCTTTTCTTCTTTAACAAGTTGCCAAATGTCATTCATCCATTGGTTTTCTTCCACCAACCTTAATTGCTTCCCAATTTACCCCTCCATTCATTTTCAACTAATTTATTAATTAGCTCTTCAACCCGGTTTTTCCATTAAACATGCCAACAATTCATTAAAACATTCATCGCATTTATATAAAAATTCATCCCGCTAAATAATTCGGAGAATAATTACAAGGGCATAATACCGGGTGTTACATTCCACCCACCTTAACAGAAATTTTGTCCCCAAATTTGCCTAAGCGAATAACTCAGGATATTGGGCCCTAATATCCTCTTGTCTTTCCCATGTGGCTTCCTCCATATTATGATTGCGCCACAAAACTTTCACCAATGGGACTACCTTGTTCTGCATCACCTTGAGTGAAGTATCCAATATCTGTATGGGCCTTTCTTCATATGTCAACGTCGGCATGATATCAAAGTCCACATGTTCCACGATCTGGGTTGGTTCTCGTACACATTTTCTCAACATAAAAACGTGAAAAACATTGTGTACACCATCCATTGACGCTGGCAACTGTAGTCTATAAGCCATACTTCCCACACACTTCAGGATGGACAAAAGGTCCAATGAACCGTGGGCTGAGCTTCCATTTTTTACCGAATCTCATTACGCCCTTGAAAGGTGACACTTTCAAGAATACTTCATCACCTTCAGCAAACTTCAAGTCTCTTCTCCTGTGGTTTGCGTAGCTTTTCTGTCGACTCTGAGCAATTTTTATTCATTGTTTGATAGCAGCAATCACCTCGGACATCTGCTGTAGAAACTCAAGGCCGATAAGTTTGGCTTCTCTGACTTCATCCCAACACAATATGGATCTACACTTCCTGCCGTAGAGAGCTTCATCAGGAGCCATGCCAAATGTAGCCTGATAGCTATTGTTGTAAGCGAACTCCACGAGGGAAAATATCTACTTCAAGAAGCATGAAATTTCAGCACGCACGACCTTAGTATATCCTCTAGTATTTGAATCGTTCTCTCGGATTGTCCGTCAGTCTGTGGATGAAAGGCGGTGCTGAAGTTCAACTTTGTACCCAAGGAGTTTTGCAAACTTTTCCAAAACCTGGAAGTGAATCTGGGATCCCGGTCTGAGACGATCGACACAGGAATGCCATGCAGCTTAATAATCTCATTAATATACAGCTCTGCGTACTGGTCCATAGAGTACGTCGTCTTCACAGGTAGGAAATGAGCTGACTTCGTCAATCTGTCCACTATGACCCAAATGCTATTATGGCCCTTAGCTGTCCTTGGAAGGCTGACAACAAAATCCATCGTTATGTTCTCCTATTTCCATTCGGGGATCAGAAGAGGCTGAAGCGTTCCACTTGGTCGTTGATGTTCAGCTTTGACTTGTTGACATATCATGCAAGACTCCACGTATTTGGCCACTTCATTCTTCATATTCGGCCACCAGAAGTGAAGTTTCAAGTCCTGATACATCTTTGTGCTTCTAAGATGCACAGAGAAAGAAGACGAGTGGGCTTCCGATAAAATGTTCCTCCGTAGCTCTTTGTTTTTCGGAACATACCATCTGTTTTTGAACTTCAGAATACCATCTCCCGAAAAACTGAAATCGGAGGAGGCCATAGGTAACTTGCTCACAATATCAGCCATCTCCTTTGAATTGGTCTTCTGGGCTTCCTTAATTTGGTTCAGGATGGTGGGCCGTAATGTCAAGTCTGCTAGTATGGCCGATAGCCCAGCAACTATCTCCATATCAAACTTATGTATCTCGGTTTTCAAAGGCATTGACACGGCCGACATAGCCGGTTGCATAGTAGTTGGCATCCTGCTCAGTGCATCAGCTACTACATTAGCTTTACCAGGGTGATATTTAATCTCCACATCGTAATCTTTCACAAATTCTAACCACCGTCTTTGTCTCATGTTTAGCTCTTTCTGGGTAAATATGTACTTCAGGATCTTGTGATTGGAAAACACCTCACATGATTGTCCGTACAAGTGGTGTCTCCATACTTTCAGCACAAAGACAATTGTCGCTAACTCGAGATCATGTGTAGGGTATTTTTGCTCGTGGTTCTTCAATTGTCTGGATGCGTATGCTACTACTTTCCCTTCTTGCATTAATACACATCCCAAGACGACCTTGGACGCATCACAGTATACGCTGAATTTGCCGTCTTCAACTGGCAATACTAACAGAGGGGCAATGGTTAA
Organism: Begonia masoniana; assembly: GCA_022432975.1. Taxonomy (NCBI): domain Eukaryota; kingdom Viridiplantae; phylum Streptophyta; class Magnoliopsida; order Cucurbitales; family Begoniaceae; genus Begonia; species Begonia masoniana. The sequence goes on along the minus strand of CM039512.1, from coordinate 11,851,548 downwards.
TTTCTGCTTAAGTGTCTGAAAACTCACCTCACAAGCTTCAGACCACTTGAACTTGATGTCTTTCCTCGTTAAGCTGGTCATAGGCTTCGCTATCACAGAAAATCCCTTGATAAACTTTCTATAATAACCAGCTAACCCGATAAAACTTCGTACCTCACTGGCATTTCTCGCTCTCGGTCATTCTTTCACGGCCAGAATCTTGACTGGATCCACGGACACTCCTTCTACCGACACCACATGGCCTAGGAAGTTAATCCTGCTCAACCAGAATTCACACTTCGACAACTTGGCATACAATTGGTGTTGTTTCAGAGTCGATAGCATAATCGCCAAGTGCTCCTCGTGTTCGGCTTCACTCCTGGAATAAACCTAGATGTCGTCGATGAAGACGATTACAAATTTATCCAAGAAATCTTGGAATATCCTGTTCATCAAATCCATAAATGCCGTCGGGGTATTAGTCAACCCAAACGACATTACCAATAACTCGTAGTGTCCGTACTGGGTCGTGAAGGCGGTCTTTGAAATATCATCAGCCCTGACCTTCAACTGGTAATAACCGGAGGGCAAGTCAATCTTTGAAAATACCCGAGCCCCTTGTAACTGGTCAAATAAATCATCGATCCTCGGCAACAAGTACTTATTTTTTATGGTCAACTTGTTCAGCTCCCGGTAGTCAATGCACATGCGTAGGGGCCTATCTTTCTTCTTGACAAACAAGACGGGAGCACCCCACGGAGAGAAACTAGGGCGCACAAAACCTTTGTCTACCAATTCCTTTAGCTGAACCTTCAACTCCCTCAGCTCAATTGGTGCTATTCGGTACGGATTCCTCGATACTAGTTCGGCACCCAAAAATACATCAATCTCGAACTCGATTTCACGATCCGGCGGTAATCCTGGTAAGTCATCTAAGAAAACTTCTGAGAAGTCTCGAACTACCGAAATATTTTGAAGTTCCACATCACTTTGCCTTTAAACATCTACTACGTGGGCAAGAAATCTGATGCATTCTGACCTCATCAGCTGTTGAGCTTTCAAGGAAGATATAACAGGCATACGGTGTTTCTTTGGTACTGCCTAATAGGAGAATTCTACCTCGTTTGGGCGCTTAAACGACACTAGCCCGGACCTACGGTTGATGGTGGCGTGATGTCTAAACAGCCAGTCTATTCCCAGAATCACATCATATCCTTTCATACCGATAACGATAAGACTGGCATACAACTTCTGGTCTCCTACTGACACTATTTCACCCCGTACAACCTGCTCGGAGTGCATAAACTCTCCGGACAGTAGCATAATGCTGTAGGGCTGATTTGACGGCGTACAACAAAACTCCTTTCTAACCACGAAGTCCACTGCCACAAACGAATGTGTGGCCCCCGTGTCCCACAAGGTATAAGCAGGTGCATCACATATTGAAATTGTACCTGTAATTGCTGTGTGCTGAGCGGCATCATCAACATCCTCCATCATTACAAAAACTCTAGGTACGGCCCGATTCGATCTCGTGTCAGGCACCGGACAATCCCGGACTTTGTGGCCCTCCTTGTCACATCGGAAGCATCGGCCAGTAAAGAGCCTACACTCCCCCGTATGATTTCTCTGGCAACGTGGGCATACAGGAAGCTGAGGAGCTCCCATAGGTCTTTTTCCCTTGTCCTGATAAATGAAAACTTCATTAGGTCTCTTAACACCTCTGTTCTATTGTTGTTGTGGTTGCCCAAACTGACCCTTTTGTTGTTGTTGCTGTAGAGGGGCATCACGTAAGATTCTCTTTGATGTATCTCTATATCTCTGATGTAACACCCGGTTCTTAACGGGATTTTGTAAATATATATATATAATGGTATTTTGTAATTATGTCAAATTAAGTCGATTTCGTAAAAAGAAAGTGTTATTACGATCCTAATAATTAATATGGATTTTAAGAAAATTTTGAGAATTTTAGGAGTTTAACGCTAATTTTACGAGAATTACGTTTTTCGTAATATAAAGGACGTTGTGGTAAAAATAGTAAACGAGATCTGAATTGCAAACAGACAGTTTTAATAAACCCCTGATAATAAGTTGAAGTTATTGATGAAATAAGGAGATTTAGAGAAACCAAACCGTTAACTAAATAACGAAACAATAGACGAAACGAATAGAAAATCAAAGGAAGGGCAAAAAGGTAATTTACCAGGACAATTTTATTAAAATCACAAATTCCTTCTTCTTCCTCCACCACTTCACGACTTCTCTGTGTTTCTCCCTCTCTACTTCGGCGATTTCTTTCTCCCTCACGGCGATCTCTCCCTTCCAACGATGTTTCCTCTCCAATCAACCTCCGTTCTTCACGTTTTCTTCTCCAATCTCGACCCTAGGTACGATTCTAAGGTTTTATGAAGGTTTATTTCAATTTTTACGGAGTTTAAACGATTAGGGTTTCGTTTAAGTTTTTGTTAAAAACGTGATTTAGGGTTAGAAATCGGTAGGGTTATCGTAGTTATGAATATAATGGACATATTGGGCGTATTGGACGAAGGTTGGTCTATCCATTGTGGAATATTAAGGTTGTTGAAATTTGAGGTTTGGTAAACTCCGTTAATGGAGGTTTTGAGGTGTCGAGCGTGAATCGCTCGATAAAAATACCTCAATGAGTTAAATTAGAGTTTTAGAAAATTTCATTAGTTAAGAGTTTCGTAAGTTTAGACGTTTATTAGGTTAGACTCGTTTTAACGACAAATATTGTGAATTTGCCTTAGGTAAACGATGCTCGTGGACTGAGCTAGAAGTTCAACGCGCACGAGGTAAGTTCTCGTGACTTACTCTGGCCGATTGGCCTACACCGTATATCAAAGTCGCGTCGAGGGTTATTGTGGAATTGTTTGTTTAAATGCTTTGGTTGGGTAGTTAGGATTAGTTTTTTTATAGAATATGCTTTTAATTGCTTTTATTGTCTCGATGGTACGTATGATGTATGTTTACTTTAAGCACGTAATTGTCTTCAATTATGCATAGAAAATGAATTTCTGCACTATGTTTTAAAGAAAATGGCGATGTGGCCCGAAAGGGGGCTATTGACTTATTGTGAAGGCTGAGAAGGGCTGGTCACAATACCGCATCTAATAAGAACCCATGTATGTTTATGGTCATGCGAGGTGGGGCTCAGGCATGGCTGTGCGTGTTGCAAGCATGTACCTCCCTCCGCTAGGTGGAAAGGGTTGTCCAACCGCAGGATGTGCCCTCTCCATTTAGCGGGTTGAGATTTCGGTGACAACCTATGTAAAGATAAGAAAATGTTGCATGATTTCTGAAACTCATTTGCACCGCATGCATTTACATTTACGAAACTTACTGAGCCTTTAGCTCATAGATTGTTTGTATGGTGTAGGTGATATTGATATAGGTGAGGACGAGATCCCTCCACCCGAGGAATGATGCAGTTGAAGGAGGATGGCCCATGGGAGTGTGCTGGGCAGTCTAGGCGCCTTTTGACTCGTGGAGAAGTAAATGTATGTAAATATTTTGGGGATACGATAGATAGATCGTAGGAGAAATTGTATAGATTGAACAGATTAGGATGTTTGAGATCTGATTAGTTGATAGGTTTATGTTTTGATGTTTTTAAACGTCTTGGAAACTTATTTTATAACCGCTTGGTGATTTTGAACAGGAGGAAATGTTAAGTTTTTAAACGGATCCAAGCGGTTCGCTTTTATGAAATTGGGTTATGTTTTAAATGTGTTTTGAATCGTTTATTTTGGGTGATTGGTGAAGTGTGAAATGGGTGAGGTTTGAGCGATTGTATGTTACATGTTTATGAAGTAGTTTATGTTGAAGTTTTAGTGTGTATATGTGGTGAGGAATATGTGCAGGGAAGAAGGATGAAGGAAGAAAAGATGGGGAGCAAGTCCTCTGAAAATCGGATTCCAGAGGACATGCCGATCGATCGCCATCGATCGGCATGATCGATCGCCGCTCTCTGGATTTTCCAGAGAGTGGGGCGATTGATTGCCCATATGTGGGGCGATCGATCGCCACAATGAGGGGCGATCGATCGGCCCTCAATTTTTTAATGGGCGATCGATCGCCTAGCATTAGGGCGATCGATCGCCCCCCCTTTGTTTTCCACGGCTTGACGTTTTTGCCCCTCAAATTGTTGGCCAATGTTTTAATTGTTTTATGGTTTTAATATAATTTGTTTTCTATAGTTTTTATAAGTAGATTTAAATGGTTTTCAATTTCCGAATGATTTTAACGATCTAATTTCCGCTTAAGCATTATAAAGTAGACATAAAGATAATAAATAAATAAATAAATATTTATACGGGAAATTATGATACGGGTAAGGGTTGTTACATCTGAGACTTCGCCTCTAAGGCTTCCAACTGATAAGCCTTGGCCACTACCTTCGTATACGGGGCCTCGTCAAAACCCCCATATGTAATCCCTCGCAAGAGGTCCACTTTCAAATCCTGCATAAATTGGTGCACCTTGTTTTTGTCGGTGGCCACCAAATGAGGTGCATAGCGGGATAGCACTCGAACCTCTGAACATACTCGGCCACTGATCCAAATTGCCAGAGTCGAGCAAATTCGATCATCTTCTCCTTCCTCACGCTGCGATCGAAGTATTTCTCGTAGAAAATTCTTTTGAATCCTTCCCAACTCAATGCCACGGTAGTAGACTGCACCGTGTCCCACCAGAATCCAGCATTTTTGGTGAGATAGAACGAGGCACATATCACTTTCTTGTTCTCCTCCACTTCGGCATAGTTGAACATTTTCTCTATCGCCTGGATCCATTCCTCGGCGTGAGTAGGATCTGTTGATAATCCATCGAAAACAGGCGGTTGGAGTCGCCGGAATCTCTCTCCACTAGAGTCACGTGAAGTGTTTGCATGGTTGTTCCCATTATCGGCCATCATGCGTTTCATCATACATGACTGAACGCCGACCAGCTCGGTTAAACGATCGAGGGCGTCGCCTCTGTCATTTGCACCACCTTGATTCCCTCTCACCATTCTAGAAAATCCTATACGAAATAACGAACTCAACTTAATAAACAAAACGGGTACAAAAACTTAAACACTTACAGTTGGTGAAGGGATCTCACGTGGCGGATTGCACAGTCAGACAGTTTACAGAATCGCTTTTAAAACCTGATTTCACTCTGATACCATAACTGTGACAGCCCTCGATCGGGGTTCGAGGAGCAATCACTCCGGGACATTCAAAACGGAGACTATTTTTTTTTTTTAAATAGAAACTTTACAGATAGAGGAAACCTTTTCTGGAATTAAAAGTGAAGCGGGAAATTGTTAAAAATCAGACTACAGGACGAGTGACAGAAGGGAAAGCAGGGAAACTGGAACACTTAAGGATTTGGACGTAAACCTTCTCTGGATGAGTGTAGGGAGACAGGGAGAATTGCGAACGGGGATACAGAGATGGACGACTTAACATGCAGTGGGAGACCTAATAGAATGGAAAACGAAATTGGAAGTCATGCCGGAAGAAAGGCTACAGTAAATGTCGGGGTCGGGTGATATAGGGAAAAAGAATTAAATAAGCTGGGCGGAGAATGTAAATAAACCGGGGCGGAAGACGTAAATTACAATCAGAAGTGGACTGTTCACCGGCAGATGTGAACTACAGGCAAAAGGTTACTATTCACCGGTAGAGGTGAATTGGGCGGAAGATAAAACAGGGCGGAAATGAACTGTTCACCGGTGGAAGTGAACTACAGACTAAAATGGACTATGCACCGGTGGAAGTGAACTATGGACTGGAATGAACTGTTCACCGGTAGATGTGAACTTAAAGGCAGCGGTGGATGTGTTTTAAAAGGGCAACGGTGGATGTGAATAAACTAGGTGGGCAATATAGACTGGCGGAAGATGTAAAACAGATGACGTCATCGAGCCATATAAAACTGATGACGTCATCGGTGGATGAAATTTTACAGGGCAGCGGTGGATGTGAATCGATGGAAGTAGAGTTTAAAGGCAAAAACAGAAAACGTGAAAACAGAAAGTATAAAAGCTTCAAACTCCAAAAACCGATTCAAAACATGATTTTAGACATATCAGAAGACACAATCGAGGTTTAAGAAACCCGATTGCATGGATGGCTCTAAAATCGGAGACAATCCGTGTATACCCTAAATGTAACACCCGAGTTAACGGCCAGGTGATTTCCTAACTTTATTAACGGTCATGAATATTTAATCTTTACAGTTTAGGACTTATACCAATAATAATTAATTTCATGTGGATTTAAACTAGGTTGGGTGGCAAAGTTGTAATAATGGAGGGTGATGACCAATATATAAAGAAAAAGGAAATGTTTTAAACCTCACTCGAACCACTGTAGCCGACACCTTCCTCTTCGGCGACTTCTTCTCTCCCAAGCTCTTGCTCTCTGCTTTCAGCATACCCTCTTCGACGATTGGTTTTCTCTGCCACTACTAGACTACTCTGTGCCCGAGGTAAGCAATAGACAACGTAACTATCTGTTAGTTCGTTAGCCCTGTTTTCTACTCGGCATAGGAGTTTTGGGTTTTCCAATGGCCGACTAATAATAAGAACATTTGAAATCTGAAAGTGGGAATGACTCTTAGCTATCAGACCTTAGGATGACTTGAGATTAGAACTATTAGGATTTTGTTTTAACTACTGCAATGTAAATGTTTTAGGTGAAGAAGTTTGAAGAGAAAGGAGCTCAAAGTGCTAAGGAGACCAGGTAAGTGAATGTATTAAGATTTCCGGCTAATAGAGCCCTACATCGTGGGAGTACTAGGTTGTTTAGATGTCTAATGTTTACCTTATGATAATGAGCTTGTCTGCACTTGAAAGATTTATGTATGTTGTGAGTTATACTATTTGATGACCTGCCAGTGAATGTGAAGTTGTCTGCTCTGGTATGATCCTTGTCATAGTTTGATGAGTTAAAAGTTCTCACGTTCATGCATCATGAATGTTTTTCAAGCATAAGAAAATGTTTTAATGCATGTTTTCCATGAACAGAATATGTATGTATAAGTATATATATATATATAAGATTTATGCAACGTGGACTAAGTGAGGGTTGGGGGCGGTTCGGCGTATGTCACAGTCCAAAGAGGGACATATGAATACGACCCGCAGTAGGGAACAAGATCAAACTCACTGTCAAACCCCCTTTACCAGCACAAATCCTCTCTTATCCACACAACTTATATGAATGATGAATATGATCAATGACTATGAATGATGAATATGATCAATGACTATGAATGATGAATATGATCAATGATTATGAATGATGAATACGACCAATGACTATGAATGATGAATATGATCTATGACTATGAATGATGATTTCAAGCAAAGATATGAACAAGAAAAAGACTTATGAGCATGTGATTTTCCCAAACTATACATTCATGCATCCATGTTAGTGTTGCATTCCTTACTAAGCATTAGGCTTATAGTTGAAACCTTATGATGTAGGTGACGAGTTTTCAGGTGAGGAACTCAAGGTTAATGAGGATGTCTAAGCTTGGTTGCTGGAGGATGCTCAGTGTGACAGTGCAAGGCTGGATAGGCGATTAAGTTCCCTGGTTACGCTCATAGTAAGTCAGAATAGTTTATGATGAACAAATAACTAAGTAGAACAGAATTTCTTATAACAGTGAGATTTGGATTTGAAGGGCTTGTCTTTAGAGTCTAAATACGATTTTAAGGATTAATGAATGGTTTGTTTTGTTTGAGTCTTCCGCTATGCGTATTTTAGATGAGTTTATGATCTTTATTCTTTGAGGTTTATGGTTACTAAGTTAGGAATCGGGTGAGTTGTAGTATGTTCTATCGAATGAAGATGTTTGATGATTATAGTGTTTTTCTACCGTATGATAGAATCTGGATGAGGAAATCATCCGTCGTCTAGCGATCGGCAGATGTAGAGTGTTTAAGCCATCGGATGATGAAAGTGTTATTTGTCGTCTAGCGATCGGCAGATGTAGAGTGTTTAAGCCATCGGATGATGAAAGTGTTATTTGTCGTCTAGCGATCGGCAGATGTAGAGTGTTTAAGCCATCGGATGATGAAAGTGTTATTTGTCGTCTAGCGATCGGCAGATGTAGAGTGTTTAAGCCATCGGATGATGAAAGTGTTATTTGTCGTCTAGCGATCGGCAGATGTAGAGTGTTTAAGCCATCGGATGATGAAAGTGTTATTTGTCGTCTAGCGATCGGCAGATGTAGAGTGTTTAAGCCATCGGATGATGAAAGTGTTATTTGTCGTCTAGCGATCGGCAGATGTAGAGTGTTTAAGCCATCGGATGATGAAAGTGTTATTTGTCGTCTAGCGATCGGCAGATGTAGAGTGTTTAAGCCATCGGATGATGAAAGTGTTATTTGTCGTCTAGCGATCGGCAGATGTAGAGTGTTTAAGCCATCGGATGATGAAAGTGTTATTTGTCGTCTAGCGATCGGCAGATGTAGAGTGTTTAAGCCATCGGATGATGAAAGTGTTATTTGTCGTCTAGCGATCGGCAGATGTAGAGTGTTTAAGCCATCGGATGATGAAAGTGTTATTTGTCGTCTAGCGATCGGCAGATGTAGAGTGTTTAAGCCATCGGATGATGAAAGTGTTATTTGTCGTCTAGCGATCGGCAGATGTAGAGTGTTTAAGCCATCGGATGATGAAAGTGTTATTTGTCGTCTAGCGATCGGCAGATGTAGAGTGTTTAAGCCATCGGATGATGAAAGTGTTATTTGTCGTCTAGCGATCGGCAGATGTAGAGTGTTTAAGCCATCGGATGATGAAAGTGTTATTTGTCGTCTAGCGATCGGCAGATGTAGAGTGTTTAAGCCATCGGATGATGAAAGTGTTATTTGTCGTCTAGCGATCGGCAGATGTAGAGTGTTTAAGCCATCGAGTGTGATTTTGTAGTCTAGTGATCGGCAGATGTAGTGTATTAAGTCACCGGATGATGAGAATGATATTTGTCGTTTAGTGACCGGGTCATGTTTTAATTATTCCCGTGAGATGCACATGACCACCGGATGATGTTCCCTTATTTCATCGGATGATGTAGAGAGCTTCTCCACCGGATGGTATAAACACGGTTTTGTTGTCTAGTGACCGGTAGATGTGGTTTATTCTTCTATCGGTAGATGTAGTCTATAACTTAAAGTTTTTCCTTCATTAGCCGATACACATTGTACTATCCGCCGGCAGATATGTAATGTTTTCCTTTGCTGATTGAGGCTTAGCGAATCGCATATGACATCTTGAGTTAAATTATGTTTAAAAAAAAAGAAATACACTGCTAATAATGAATCATGTGTGAGTATTAAGGATTAAATGATTAAGAAAGATACAGATAATGTGACGATCCTCTCGGGTCGCTACAATTATGGTATCAAAGCAAAATCGGGTTCTAAAACCGATTCTGCAAACTGCCTACCAGCACTGACTATCACATGAGCACACTTCAGCAACTGTAAGTATTTATGATTTCAGTATATGTCATTAAGTTAAGATATACCTGTAATGATTTGTCTAGGAATCCCAAAATGGTTAGAGGTCAGCAGAGAGAGACCAATGAGGATAGCAATGCTATTGCTCAGTTGACAGAGTTGGTCATGCGCCAATCTCACCAGATAGAACGACTGATGACTGCTAGAGAGGAACAAGGAAACTCTAGTACTAATGCAACTCATTATCACGGGGGTGAGCGTTTCCACCGGCTTCGACCCCCGGTGTTTAATGGACATGTTTCAGATCCTATTTATGCTGGGGAGTGGGTTCGAAAGATAGAAGACATGTTTAAGTATGCAAAGGTTGATGAAGGAGATAAGGTCACCTATGCTGTCTTTCATTTGGAGTTAAGTGCAAGGCATTGGTGGGACTCGATCCAGAACACCGCTAATGCCGAAGCTATGACCTGGGAGATGTTCAAGATTGCTTTCTTTGACAAGTACTTCAATAGGACTGTTCGGGCCAACAAGAAGAAGGAGTTCATGAATCTGCGACAAACTGGCTCTGTGACGGATTACATATGCAAATTTGATGCTTTATCACGGTTTGCTCCCTGTATGATTGAGGATGACGAGGACAAGATTTACCAATTTGTTCAAGGACTGAAGCCGAGTTTGTATATGAAAGTAAAGACTGCTAGGATACACAATGTACCTTATGGTGAAGTGACGGCTAAGGCCTTGGAGCTGGAAGACGCGGAAATGACAGCATACGCACAGCGTGAGCAGCCAAGAAAACTCACGAAGGACACTCAGCCGCCACCACGTCAGAACAAAGGTTGGCAGCCGCAACAGAACAGGGGACCACACACAACAACAACAAGGAATAAAGAGACCCCTCAACCAGAATGATGACCAAGGAAAAGGAAAGAGGCCTCTGGCGCCCTTATGCCCCACCTGTCAGAAGAACCACCCCGGCGAATGCAAGTTGCGTTCTAGTCGCTGTTTCAGATGTGATAAGGTTGGACATATAGTTCGAGACTGCCCCATGCCGCCAGATCCGAACCGTGCAAGGGTAGCACCTAGAGTCTACGCAATGATGGAGGATGAGGAAGCCGTGCAGCATACAGTCATAACAGGTACCATTATGATCTGCGGTTTTGCTGCTTACACACTTATAGATACGGGAGCCACACACTCCTTTATATCAACTCTGTTTGTATGCCAACACAAATTAGAACTTTTACCAGCCGAAAGGCCATATGATGTTATGTTACCATCAGGGAAGTCTCTACATTCTGAACAGATTGTTAAAGGTGATGTTGTGTCCTTAGGAAGTAAGAAACTATATGTAGAACTGATTGTAATTGACATGAAAGGATACGAGGTGATATTAGGAATGGATTGGTTATTTAGGCATTATGCCACAATAAGTTGTAGATCTGGGGTGGTTGATTTTCGACCCCCAAATGGTGATCATTATTCCTTCCAAGCTATTCCTAAGATAAGCAAAATACCGATTATATCCTCACTAGAAATTTACCGGTTACTGAAAAATGGATGTGAGAGTTACCTGGCTAGTGTAATGGATGTTCGGATGAAGGATAGAATGGAATTACAAGATATTCCCATAGTCCGAGAGTTCCCTGAGGCATTTTTGGATGATTTGCCTGGTTTACCACTTGATAGAGAAATAGAGTTTGTAATAGATACGTACCCCGAGGCCTTACCGGTATCTAAGAATCCTTATCGGATGGCACCTGTTAAGCTGAAGGAGTTAAAGGTCCAATTACAGGAATTAGTAGACAAAGGATTTATACGCCCTAGCAGTTCCCCTTGGGGTGCACCTGTCCTATTTGTCAAGAAGAAAGATGGTTCTCTTAGAATGGGCATAGCTAAATAAGTTGACAATCAAGAATAAGTACCCCTTACCTCGGATTGATGATTTGTTTGACCAATTGCAAGGAGCAAAGGTGTTTTCAAAAATAGATTTACGTTCGGGTTATTACCAACTGAAAGTTAAGGAAGGAGATATACCAAAGACAGCCTTCAGAACCCGTTATGGACACTACGAATTCTTGGTCATGTCATTTGGACTGACCAATGCACCTGCAGCCTTTATGGACTTAATGAATCGTGTGTTTCGTGAGTATTTGGACAAATTTGTAATTGTGTTCATAGATGATATCCTGATATACTCACGGACAGAAGCTGACCATGCAGAACATTTAAGAGTAGTTTTGATGACATTAAAGGAGCACCAGCTCTATGCCAAATTATCCAAGTGTGAATTTTGGTTGGACAAGGTTAATTTTCTTGGTCATGTAGTTTCTGCTAATGGCATATCAGTGGACCCGACCAAAATTCAGGCAGTAAAGGATTGGCCACAACCAAAGAATGCTAGTGAAGTCCGCAGTTTCCTTGGATTGGCAGGCTATTACAGAAAGTTCATCAGAGGATTTTCTATGATAGCTAAGCCCATGACGAATTTGACAAAGAAGGACAATAAGTATTCTTGGACCGAAGCTTGTGAGGATAGCTTCCAGACATTAAAGGTGAAGTTAACAACAGCCCCGGTATTGACCCTTCCAACCAAAGAAGGAAAGTTTAGCGTATTTTGTGATGCATCAAAAGTTGGTTTGGGCTGTGTTTTGATGCAAGAAGGCAAAGTCGTAGCGTATGCCTCTAGACAGTTAAAGAGTTACGAACAGAACTACCCCACCCATGATTTAGAATTAGCCGCTGTTGTTTTTGCTTTGAAGATATGGAGGCACTACTTATATGGACAGCAGTGTGAGGTGTTTTCTGACCATAAAAGTCTGAAGTACCTCTTTACACAAAAGGAATTGAACATGAGGCAAAGGCGTTGGTTGGAATTTGTTAAGGATTACGACTTTGAGATCAAGTATCACCCGGGCAAGGCTAACTCTGTAGCTGACGCATTGAGCAGGATGTCAACAACAATGCAACCCGTTGTATCAACTATGTCTATACCTTTGAGGATAGAGATTCAGAAATTGGAGTTGGAGATAGTTCCAGAGTTGTCAGCTTTGCTTGCAAATTTGACCATTCAACCGACGGTTCTGGAAAAGATCAAAGAAGCACAACAGAAGGACTCAGAGGAGAATAACAGTATGATGAACAAGGTGAAGGACACCACCTCCGAGTTTAGTCTTTCCAAGGATGGGATTCTGAGATTTAGAAATAGATGGTATGTCCCTAATGATGAAGGATTACGTAAGCTAATCTTGGCTGAGGCGCATTCGTCTCCCTTTTCTGTACATCCTGGCAGCACCAAGATGTATCGAGACCTGAAGTCACTCTATTGGTGGCCAAACTTAAAGAGAGATGTTGCTAAGTATGTAGAGTCGTGTTTGGTTTGCCAACAAGTTAAAGCCGAGCACCAACGTCCAAGGGGTACCCTTCAGCCTCTACCTATTCCCGAGTGGAAGTGGGAACACATAGCTATGGATTTTGTTGTAGGATTACCTAAGACAACTAAGGGACATGATAGTATTTGGGTTGTGATTGATAGACTGACGAAATCAGCCCATTTCTTACCAGTAAGGACAACCTACTCGATGGACCAGTTTGCTGATCTTTATGTACGGGAAGTTATTAGGTTGCATGGAATCCCTGCATCTATTGTCTCTGATCGTGACCCTAGGTTCACCTCACGATTTTGGAAAGGTCTACAAAGCACACTTGGCACGAGGTTATCATACAGCACTGCCTTTCATCCGCAGACAGATGGACAATCAGAAAGGACTATCCAAATACTTGAGGATATGTTGAAGGCTTGTGTGCTAGAGTTCCAAACATCTTGGAGCAGATACCTACCCTTGGTTGAGTTCTCTTACAATAATAGTTATCAGTCCACCATAGGTATGGCACCTTATGAGGCGTTGTATGGTAGGAAATGTAGATCACCTCTGTATTGGGATGAAGTTGGTGAAGCAAAACTCATAGGTCCCGAGATGTTGTAGCAGATGTCAGATAAGATTGCCACTATTAAGAGGAGGATGATTACTGCACAAAGCCGACAGAAAAGTTATGCAGACCAAAGGAGGAGAGATCTTGAATTTGCTGTTGGTGACGAAGTTTTCCTGAAGGTTTCACCATTTAAAGGAGTACTAAGATTTGGCAGGAGGGGAAACTTTAATCCACGATTTATTGGACCATTCCCTGTTTTGGCTAGAATCGGTAGTACAGCTTACAGACTGCAGTTGCCTCCATCATTGGATAAAGTTCATAATGTTTTCCATGTGTCAATGTTAAGAAAATGTATACGAGACCCTACACAAGTTGTTAAATCAGTAGATTTTGAGATTGAGCCGACGCTAACATATGAAGAGAAGCCAGTGCAGATATTGGAATCCGCAGTTAAGACTCTGAGGAACAAAGAGATTCCGTTGGTCAAAGTCTTATGGAAGAATCATGGCATTGAAGAAGCCACTTGGGAGCGACGACAGGACATGTTAGACAAGTATCCAGAGTTATTTGTTTGATCAATTTTCGGGGACGAAAATTTTGTTTAAGGAGGGGTGGATGTAACACCCGAGTTAACGGCCAGGTGATTTTCCTAACTGTATTAACGGTCATGAATATTTAATCTTTACAGTTTAGGACTTATACCAAGAATAATTAATTTCATGTGGATTTAAACTAGGTTGGGTGGCAAAGTTGTAATAGTGGAGGGTGATGACCAATATATAAAGAAAAAGGAAATGTTTTAAACCTCACTCGAACCACTGTAGCCGACACCTTCCTCTTCGGCGACTTCTTCTCTCCCAAGCTCTTGCTCTCTGCTTTCAGCATACCCTCTTCGACGATCGGTTTTCTCTGCCACTACTCGACTACTCTGTGCCCGAGGTAAGCAATAGACAACGTAGCTATCTGTTAGTTCGTTAGCCCTGTTTTCTACTCGGCATTGGAGTTTTGAGTTTTCCAATGACCGACTAATAATAAGAACATTTGAAATCTGAAAGTGGGAATGACTCTTAGCTATCAGACCTTAGGATGACTTGAGATTAGAACTTGATGGGAACCCGGGTGCCAACCATGACACTCAGTTCATATTTGCGGAAGCTAATTACAAGAAAAGAAATGCACAATAAAAGACGACAAACAGAGGAGAGAAACAGAGAACAGATCAGGGGAAAGGAAATTGTACCGAGCGAAGATGAAGTGGGTGAAGTATTCTACGAGCTGAGTTTGTGAGAAACAACCTGTAGACGCTTCAGAGGATCGTCGTTGGATGAGAGGAGGTCCTGGCTGGTCCATAGGCGATCGCAGCGCCAATTTGGAGAAAACTGCTTCGGAGAAGCGAGTTCCAGCAAAAGACGATAATCCCTCTTGCAGTCCTTGCTTCTTCCACAGAGGAGGCCGACGGGGAGGATGGAATGTGATGAACCCGAAGCTGACCCAGAAGCAACATCATGCTTTGGGTGAAATAATCCTCGTTGCCGACGATTCACAGCGCAAGGGCGAATGGTTTTTACCCAACTTCCTCTGCTTTCCATCTCCTTCTGAGATTGGAGGGAAGATTGGGGATGAGAGCTCAACCAAGCAACCTGAACTTGGAGGAGCAATGGAGGCGCGACTCCTCGGTGAATCATCACCGAACTCACGGTGCTACACACCAACGAAGGAACTCCTTCAAGAAGAAACAATCTTCTGATTTTCCAAATATTTCATTCAACAACTAAAAATTACAAAGGAGGAAAGAAAGCTTTAATACAGAGGGAAAACTTCAGAAAGCTAAGGGAGGAATGAAAAAGCTGAACGCTTCAGAGAGCCGTTGGAGCGCTTAGAGAGGGAATAGCCGTTAGCGTGAACCGACTGAAGAATAGGCGTTGGGTGAACCGGTTTGGTCTAGCAATCTTTCTTCAATTGTTCTCCACGTGGCAGCTCCTCTTGATCTTCTCTTGTTCCATTCTTTTGGTCATCTCCTTTGTGCAATTGAGTGCTACAAAAATATTAAGGCATGCATGCCTTTTACAATACTAATGCTTGTTTTACCAAAATAACTTGGCAATTAAAGCCATAAAATATATGGTAATTATTGCCAACAAAATAAGATAAAAGCTTTCTAAAATAATAGAAGCTTGGTTACAATATTTGATAAGGGAAGACAAATTCCCTCTTTTGAATCCTTTTCCAAGCTACATAGAAACATTTTCATACAAAACTCAAGAACCAATTAGTAGATAAAATAATTAAAATAAGTACCTTGGTTCGTGTTCAGAATCGGGGTCGTGGGCATATCAGAACTATTAGGATTTTGTTTTAACTACTGCAATGTAAATGTTTTAGGTGAAGAAGTTTGAAGAGAAAGGAGCTCAAAGTGCTAAGGAGACCAGGTAAGTGAATGTATTAAGATTTCTGGCTAATAGAGCCCTACATCGTGGGAGTACTAGGTTGTTTAGATGTCTAATGTTTACCTTATGATAATGAGCTTGTCTGCACTTGAAGGATTTATGTATGTTGTGAATTATACTATTTGATGACCTGCCAGTGAATATGAAGTTGTCTGCTCTGGTATGATCCTTGTCATAGTTTGATGAGTTAAAATTTCTCACGTTCATGCATCATGAATGTTTTTCAAGCATAAGAAAATGTTTTAATGCATGTTTTCCATGAACAGAATATGTATGTATAAGTATATATATATATATATATATATATAAGATTTATGCAACGTGGACTAAGTGAGGGTTGGGGGCGGTTCGGCGTATGTCACAGTCCAAAGAGGGACATATGAATACGACCCGCAGTAGGGAACAAGATCAAACTCACTGTCGAACCCCCTTTACCGGCACAAATCCTCTCTTATCCACACAACTTACTGATGATGAATATGATCAATGACTATGAATGATGAATATGATCAATGACTATGAATGATGAATATGATCAATGACTATGAATGAGAATATGATTTCTGCTATGAATGAGGATTAAAGCAAAGATATGAACAAGAAAAAGACTTATGAGCATGTTATTTTGTCGTCTAGCGATCGGCAGATGTAGAGTGTTTAAGCCATCGGATGATGAAAGTGTTATTTTGTCGTCTAGCGATCGGCAGATGTAGAGTGTTTAAGCCATCGGATGATGAAAGTGTTATTTTGTCGTCTAGCGATCGGCAGATGTAGAGTGTTTAAGCCATCGGATGATGAAAGTGTTATTTTGTCGTCTAGCGATCGGCAGATGTAGAGTGTTTAAGCCATCGGATGATGAAAGTGTTATTTTGTCGTCTAGCGATCGGCAGATGTAGAGTGTTTAAGCCATCGGATGATGAAAGTGTTATTTTGTCGTCTAGCGATCGGCAGATGTAGAGTGTTTAAGCCATCGGATGATGAAAGTGTTATTTTGTCGTCTAGCGATCGGCAGATGTAGAGTGTTTAAGCCATCGGATGATGAAAGTGTTATTTTGTCGTCTAGCGATCGGCAGATGTAGAGTGTTTAAGCCATCGGATGATGAAAGTGTTATTTTGTCGTCTAGCGATCGGCAGATGTAGAGTGTTTAAGCCATCGGATGATGAAAGTGTTATTTTGTCGTCTAGCGATCGGCAGATGTAGAGTGTTTAAGCCATCGGATGATGAAAGTGTTATTTTGTCGTCTAGCGATCGGCAGATGTAGAGTGTTTAAGCCATCGGATGATGAAAGTGTTATTTTGTCGTCTAGCGATCGGCAGATGTAGAGTGTTTAAGCCATCGGATGATGAAAGTGTTATTTTGTCGTCTAGCGATCGGCAGATGTAGAGTGTTTAAGCCATCGGATGATGAAAGTGTTATTTTGTCGTCTAGCGATCGGCAGATGTAGAGTGTTTAAGCCATCGGATGATGAAAGTGTTATTTTGTCGTCTAGCGATCGGCAGATGTAGAGTGTTTAAGCCATCGGATGATGAAAGTGTTATTTTGTCGTCTAGCGATCGGCAGATGTAGAGTGTTTAAGCCATCGGATGATGAAAGTGTTATTTTGTCGTCTAGCGATCGGCAGATGTAGAGTGTTTAAGCCATCGGATGATGAAAGTGTTATTTTGTCGTCTAGCGATCGGCAGATGTAGAGTGTTTAAGCCATCGGATGATGAAAGTGTTATTTTGTCGTCTAGCGATCGGCAGATGTAGAGTGTTTAAGCCATCGGATGATGAAAGTGTTATTTTGTCGTCTAGCGATCGGCAGATGTAGAGTGTTTAAGCCATCGGATGATGAAAGTGTTATTTTGTCGTCTAGCGATCGGCAGATGTAGAGTGTTTAAGCCATCGGATGATGAAAGTGTTATTTTGTCGTCTAGCGATCGGCAGATGTAGAGTGTTTAAGCCATCGGATGATGAAAGTGTTATTTTGTCGTCTAGCGATCGGCAGATGTAGAGTGTTTAAGCCATCGGATGATGAAAGTGTTATTTTGTCGTCTAGCGATCGGCAGATGTAGAGTGTTTAAGCCATCGGATGATGAAAGTGTTATTTTGTCGTCTAGCGATCGGCAGATGTAGAGTGTTTAAGCCATCGGATGATGAAAGTGTTATTTTGTCGTCTAGCGATCGGCAGATGTAGAGTGTTTAAGCCATCGGATGATGAAAGTGTTATTTTGTCGTCTAGCGATCGGCAGATGTAGAGTGTTTAAGCCATCGGATGATGAAAGTGTTATTTTGTCGTCTAGCGATCGGCAGATGTAGAGTGTTTAAGCCATCGGATGATGAAAGTGTTATTTTGTCGTCTAGCGATCGGCAGATGTAGAGTGTTTAAGCCATCGGATGATGAAAGTGTTATTTTGTCGTCTAGCGATCGGCAGATGTAGAGTGTTTAAGCCATCGGATGATGAAAGTGTTAGCGATCGGCAGGATGTAGAGTTTTAGCCATCGGATGCTGAACGTGCTATTTTGTCGTCTAGCGATCGGCAGATGTAGAGTGTTTAAGCCATCGGATGATGAAAGTGCTATTTTGTCGTCTAGCGATCGGCAGATGTAGAGTGTTTAAGCCATCGGATGATGAAAGTGCTATTTTGTCGTCTAGCGATCGGCAGATGTAGAGTGTTTAAGCCATCGGATGATGAAAGTGTTATTTGTCGTCTAGCGATCGGCAGATGTAGAGTGTTTAAGCCATCGGATGATGAAAGTGTTATTTTGTCGTCTAGCGATTGGCAGATGTAGAGTGTTTAAGCCATCGGATGATGAGAGTGTTATTTTGTCGTCTAGTGATCAGCAGATGTAGTGTAATAAGTCACCGGATGATGAGAATGATATTTATCGTTTAGTGACCGGGTCATGTTTTAATTATTCACGTGAGATGCACATGACCACCGGATGATGTTCCCTTATTTCATCGGATGATGTAGAGAGCTTCTCCACCGGATGGTATAAACACGGTTTTGTCGTCTAGTGACCGGTAGATGTGGTTCATTCTTCTATCGGTAGATGCAGTCTATAACTTAAAGTTTTCCCTTCACTAGCCGATACACATTGTACTGCCCGCCGGCAGATATGTAATGTTTTCCTTTGCTGATTAAGGCTTAGCGAATCGCATATGACATCTTGAGTTAAATTATGTTAAAAAAAAAAAAAGAAATACACTGCTAATAATGAATCATGTGTGAGTATTAAAGATTAAATGATTAAGAAAGATACAGATTATGTGACGATCCTCTCGGGTCGCTACACTAAAAGAGGAAATATTCCAAACAGTTCCAGAATACCTCAGAGCATAAATTCAACTGTCAAATCAGAGGTTTTAAATACATCGACAAATTCAATACAACGTTTAAAATCACAGAAGCTATACAGAACTTGACATATGTTTCCAAAATTCGCCAAAACAGAAGTTTTAAAACATAAACACAAACTCTATACATCGGTTTGAGAATTTCAAAATCTATACAAGACTCGACATAAACTTACAGAAACACACTCTCACAGGAATAATCCTTGCCTGACTGCAGCAACCACCCCGTGAGCTAATCCCGCCAACTACATCAACTCCTCATCCTGAGGCACAATGTCCTCATCTGGAGGATCCATACCTACAACAAGGAGTTCAACTATGAGTCTAGAGCTCAGTAAGAACATACAATGCAAAGTGATGCACGTGTTATGCATGAACATTTTCAAATACATGAACATTGCATTACATTACATTACATTTCACTGGACAGGAATGTATAAGTGGGAAGAAGAGCTGGCGCAACCGGAGTACATGCCACAACAGGACATAACAGGAGTACATGACAGGATGTCAGTTCTCGTCCACACTTAACCATATATTTCATTACAGGTTTTATCTTGCTTAACTTCCAACCGTGTGCAGAAAACATTTTCATGACTTTCAGAGAAAACGTGTATGCATGAACATTCATAAACAGGCGACAAAATAATAAGAAGCAGGATATAAAACAGAACACACTTAACCTAAAACATAACCTATGGTTTAACTACCCAACAGAAATCCCGACAACATAAAACCTAGTACCTCCGTATTGTAGGGCCTTAAGGGCCAAACCTATACATATGAACTTACCTGTTGCTGTAGAGTTGCAAGTCTTGAACGTCTTGGTTATACACGGACCTAAAACATGAACGTATGGAAAATCAACAGAGCTACAAATGCTAACTAATAACTTAGTAGAATAAGTGATGGGCCTAAATCCAAGAATGAAAATGTAAAAGAAATATCAAACGTGCTCGAAACTTAATGAAATTTTAGGTGAATCTTGTGAAGTGAGTGAGGTGTGTGCTGGTGAAAATCGTGGTCCAGATTCGTTAAGATGAAGGATTTATGGACTATTTTCTGAGAATCGGCCGGTGAGTGCTTCAATGGAGCTTCCGGCAAGAGTTTCTTCCAAGGAAGATAACTCGATTCAAGGAATCGGTTAAGGCCACTCCTTGCTGTTTTCTGCTCTCAAAGAGTGGGGAAGGAGGTGGCAAAATCCACTCCAACTAGCTACCAAGCTAGAAGAATGGTTCGGGGGCGCAACCCCTCAGTTGTTGTCAACTGAGCTTACCTTGAAAGCTCTTTGCTCCAAGTTTTTTCTTCTATTGAGAGAGAAATCCGTGGGTGCTCATAAATCAACCAAAAAAAGATACAAACACCAATGCCATGAATATATAGACCTAATGGTGGTCTTGGGCTTGGGCTTGGAATGGGAATGATGGGTCATCATGTGGGCTTCCATGTCTTCAACTTCAATGGGCCAAACCAAGCCACCAACTAATCCTATCATTCATCTAATCCTAACATCCATCTAATCCTAACATGCATCTAATAAAGTTTAAACAAGAAGGCCAACGTTTGCTAATAAGTTTGAAATTTCAAAAAAGCAACAAATATCAATCAAAGCTCGGGAAGACAAATTCTCATGTGAGCATTAAGGTGCCTCTTTAGTCTTTCCACATGAGTAGATGCTTTGGTTGGTCAACGTCCCCAGCTTTAATCTCCCACTTCAAGTCGTCCACGGTGTCCTCCAAGTCTTCACACGAACCATGACCTGCAAAAGAGACAAGTGTGTTAGTAAAATTATGGACTCGGGTCTGGGATCGTGTAATGGGCCTATGGGGCACATCATCCTCCCCAGGTGATTGAGGATTTGACCTCAAATCCTTTAAGTCAGGCCTCTCGGAGTTTTTGTCATCACTTATATAGGGTGATAGGTTCATGACATTGAACGTTGCCGATACTCCGTAATCTCCATGCAGTTCAATCTTATAAGCATTGTTATTGATCCTCTGCAACACCTTGAAGGGTCCATCCGCACGAGGAAGAAGCTTAGATTTTCTTTTGTCGGGGAATCTATCTTTTCGTAGGTGCAACCAAACCAAGTCTGAGCACGTTGATATTTCTTTTACATTTTCATTCTCAGATTTACTCGGATTTGTGTCACCCGGAGCTAACGGTCTTCTTTCGAGTTCTTGAGTCCTATTTGCAGGTCGGAGCTCATCAATAAGCTTCGACTCCATTCAGACCTTTAGAAAACAAACCAATGTGTTTTCATGTAAAAACAGTGAGTTCACTCCAACTATCGTAACCTTTAACTTCCACAAAACTCACATATTAACTTGTTCAAACTCGTTAACTAGGTTAGATGATTACCTTTGCTGAAGGAAACAAAAGAAAACAAGAGAAACAAGTTTTGGAAATTTGTCTCAGTAGTCTGGAAGAGAGAAAACAGAGGAAGAGAAGATGGAGAAATGGAAGATTTCACGTAGGAGAGAAGGGAAGGCTGGAAGAGAGAGAGAAGGCTTGTCTTCTTCAACAAGTTGCCAAGTGTCATTCATCCATTGGTTTTCTTCCACCAACCTTAATTGCTTCCCAATTTACCCCTCCATTCATTTTCAACTAATTTATTAATTAGCTCTTCAACCCGGTTTTTCCATTAAACACGCCAACAATTCATTAAAACATTCATCGCATTTATATAAAAATTCATCCCGCTAAATAATTTGGGGAATAATTACAATGGCATAATGCCGGGTGTTACAGAAACAAAACCCGACGCTTCTTTAATATGTATATATACCAAATAGAGGTTGGATCGAATCAAAATAAAGAACAAACAAAGAAGTAGGAGTAGAGGAAGATTATTATTAAACAAAGGCAAATAAACAAACTTACACGAAAGAGAGAGCAAGAGAGCAAAGAGTTTTTAGAATACAAGACAAACTCTTCAAAAACTAGAAAAATAAAAGAGATACAAGCTCCATTATATAGAGAAAGGAAGGAGCAAAAGTAAAGCCAAATACGTCATAGCTTATGAATATCTTCAATAATAGAAGAAGAAGAGGATGGGTGGTCCTTCTTTAGCTTCTTTTGAGGAGAGGGGTCCACCTGACTTTTCTTCTTTTCAGCAGCTTTAATTAATAACCAATCACATAATAACCACTTTTGAGGAAAGCTTAGTGGTTTGACTTCTTTTAATGTTGGGGCCGTCATTCTTTATCTTGTCTTGTCCAGCTCCAATAGTAGCTTGTTCATATCTTTGATAATCACCATCCCTGGTTTTTCCATATCTTCGACTCCACCAGGGTAAAGGTTCTTCTTTAATAATAGAAGTAATAGGAGCAATACTTTGGCCTGTCTCTTTACAATATTTACATTGACATAAGTAGTCATATTCTTCATTATCTCTATATTCAATAAAATGATGATTATAACGAAAATAAGGATGATCCCTGATATATCTCTGCCAACGTTGTAGATTAATAGTACGGCAATTACAATTTGATATAGGCCATAATAGAGAGGGCTGATGATTTAGCCATCGCCATATTATTCTTTCTCTTCTTTCTTCATCAGGATTCTTTTTTGAATAAGTTTTTCTTTTCCCTTTCTGCTTTGAGATAGATCAATAAAAGAATCCCATAAATCAGCAATTGAATATTCAATATCTTCTTCCGGCTCTTGAGATTCACTTGCAAGAACAGCGAAAGAACCAGATTTTGTAGATCCAGCTTTGTTCATAGAAGTATCACTATCATTCTGATCATCATTTATCTGATTTTCATCTTGACGTGAATCTTCAATAGAAAATAATTGCTCTTTCATAACTTCAAATAATTTGAGCTCTTTAGCCTTTTTATTCATATCAGGATATTGTGTAACGACCCAAATTTTTATAACCCGATTCGCTACTCATAACACTGGACAGGACTAAGAAATATATATATATATAGATATATATATTTTTTTTTTAAATCTTCACTCAACAGTCAAAAACGACATTATTTAAAACATAAAAACTTGCAGCGAAAAATCAGTTAAACAGAATCACGACGAATACAGGCTAGCAAAACTTTGGGTTCAACATCGTTTAAATCTTCCCTATACCACCTGCAAACAGTTCGACAATACTAAGAAGTTTGTCGATCACAGAGTCTGTCTACGACTCTGGATGACGAGCTCTGGACGAGCGACTTTGGATGATGTCACTACAGAAAGCCTTAATTTAGATGACAGCGTTTCAGATGACAACATACCTCAACTGTCGACGATGTTCTCGTCCACGACTACAAGGACTTAACGACTACGGGTTTTTGTCCACAGACCACGTGACTCATTTAAATTGTCTCCCATGGTCCACGTGACCTTATCGACCACGGGATTATACGAACTCATCGTCCACGGACCCAACGTACATAGACTTACTTAAATTTTGTCGTCCACAAGCCACGTGACCTAATCGTTCGCCCACGTGACTTATTTAACTTAATCATCCACACAACTTACTCAACTCACTAGTCCACATAGGCTACTTAACGCACTCGTCCACGCAGACTACTTATACCTTATTCGTCCACGCAGACTACATAACTCACTCGTCTACGGAATAGACTACTGTTTTTCCCTATCAACTTTGGACGACTATCCTCAAGACATAAGCATAATTTGACCAATTATACACCCAACATTAGACAATCCTGACTACTAAGAGGACTTATAAGCTTTGACAGCAAGCATTCAAAACAACTTAAAACCACAACTTACTCAAAATCCAGAAAATAACTCCCATCAAAATCAACCATGTTTTATCATCAGAATCATTTCAAAAGCATATCGAAACATTTAAAACTATCACTGCTATCAGAATTCTAATCTCACAATTAACTAAACCTTTATCCATAAAAATTCCTCACATGACGACACTAGTCAAACCGCCTCATCAGTGCACCAAGTCGTGGCAAGGATGCATTCCATCAACTGCGCCTATTCATCAGTAAACTTAGAGAATTCACCTGTAGTTACCTCAGCACCTACATCATAAAACTCATCTATTAGCCTAATGCTAAATAAGTAGAGCAATAATGAAATGAAATACTGAAACATAAATCCTATTCATGCAGTTTCTACTTTCAGAACTCAGTTGAATTCATACTCGTTCTCTGCTGATCTGATCCTTCTGTCTATTGGGAAGTGGATCAATTTTTCGAAAGTCATACATCCTCTAACTCGATTAAGGGGCGGATTAGTTCCCTTAATAGCTGATCTGATTAATTCTGTTCATGCCTTACCATGCCATTACATGTAAATTCATTTTCGTAAGCTTCCAAAACAAACATGATGCATGAAGTACTGGAAAGCATACAAAACATGCATAAATCCTACTATTTTGTGATGTAGGCCCGAAGGCGCACACAAACTCTACTTACCTGACTTTCTGAAAAATGAACAGTTGTAAGCTACTTCAGAAGTTTGCTCACCTAAAGTCATAAACAGAACATTAATCAAATCTCCACCAAACTAAATCCTAAATCGACCAGAAATCTAAGGAAACTAGTTTGGAACTCTGTTAATCGTGGATTCCTGATTTTTCACCAAAACCTGAACCTATTCTCAAACACACACATTGTACTCTCTCTGTTATCTCGCCACTAAAACACAAGGTAAACGAAGGAAACTCACCTAGGCTGGAGGAATCAGAAGGAGAATCTCTTAGAGCACTCTGCTGAGTTGAGAACCGAAAATGAAGTGGAAAACAGTGGCGGCTAAACATCATTAAACCCTTTCCTTAAATATGTTATCCACTATATAATCTAATTACATATATGCCCCTGCCTAAACACTTATTAACCTAATCACCTTTTCCTCCAATTTCATCCTTAAAAATGTACATCAAAATTTGATAAAATAATTTGATTTAATGGAACCGGGTGTTACAATCCACCCTTCTTAAAAGAATTTTGTCATCAAAATTCAATACCTGAATAATTCTGGATGTTGGTCCATCATGTCTTGCTGGCGTTCCCAAGTTGCCTCCTCAACATTCTGGTTATGCTATAAGACTTTCACCAGTGGGACCTCTTTGCTGCGCAACACTTTTACTGCATAGTCTAGGATCTTCACAGATTTCTCCTCGTAGGTAAAAGTAGGATGAACCTCAATATTCTGCTGTTCTACAACCTGAGATGGATCCCGCATACACTTCTTCAACATGGAACACATTATGAATTCCTTCCATAGAGGTCGGTAACTGTATTTGGTAAGCTGTCTTCCCAATCCTCTTCAAGATTGTGAATGGTCCAATATATCTAGGGTTCAACTTGCCTCTCTTTCCAAATCTCACAACTCCTTTGAAGGGTGATACCTTAAGAAAAATTTCATCACCTACTTCAAACTCCAATTCTCTACGTCTACAATCAGCATAACTTTTCTGTCGGCTCTGAGCTGTCAAGATTCTCTGTCGGATGAGGGTAATCTTCTCCACTGTTTGCTGCACAACATTAGGACCAAGCAAACGTGCTTCACCAACCTTATCCCAATACAAAGGAGATCTGTATTTTCGTCCATATAATGCTTCATACGGTGTCATACCTATTGTTGCCTGAAAACTGTTATTATAAAAAAATTCCACCAATGATAAGTACTTACTCCAAGAACCCTGAAAATCTAATGTGCATGCTTGAAGCATATCCTCCAATGTTTGAATAGTCATTTCAGATTGTCCATTAGTTTGAGGGTGAAAAGTTGTACTAAAATTGAGCTGCGTACCCATATCCTTATGCAAACTTTTCCAAAACTTAGATATAAATCTAGAATCTTGGTCTGAAACTATTGTGACTGGAACTCCATGCAATCGTACAATCTCATGCACATACAATTCAGTGAGATGATCCATCGAGTATGTCATCTTTATTGGCAGGAAGTGAGCAGATTTGGTTAAACGATCAACTATCACCCAAATTGCATCATGTCCCCTTGCTGTCCTAGGCAATCCTACAACAAAATCCATCGTTATTTGGTCCCATTTCCATTCGGGAACTGGTAACGGTTGCAATGTTCCAGCAGGCCTCTGATGTTCAGCTTTAATCTGTTGGCAAACTAAACACGATCCTACATACTCTGCCACACTTCTTTTCATATTTGGCCACCAATAATATTGTCTAAGGTCTCTGTACATTTTTGTATTTTCAGGATGGACAGAGAGTCTAGAAGAATGTGCCTCATAAAGGATCTCCTTTTGAAGTTCATCATTAGCCAGGACAAACCATCTATTCTGAAACTTAAGAATTCCATCTTTAGAATAATTGAAATCCAACTTATCTGTAGAATCCATGCATGACTTATACTTATCGCATTCAACATCATTCGCTTGAACTTCCTTTATTCTATCCAAAATTGTATGCTTCAAGGATATAGCAGAAAGCATGGCTGACACGCTGGACACTGCTTCCAGATTGAATCTATGGAATTCTGATTCTAAGGCTAACGGCATGTCAATAATTATTGCTGAGACTGATGTTGTCACTCTGCTTAAAGCATCAGCCACTACATTCGCCTTGCCGGGGTGGTATTTAATCTCAAAATCATAATCCTTAACAAATTTCAACCATCGACGTTGCCTCATATTTAATTCTTTCTGTGTGAAAATATATTTCAGACTTTTATGGTCCGAGAATATTTCACAAGATTGTCCATACAAGTAATGTCTCCAAATTTTTAATGCAAAAACTACTGCAGCTAATTCTAAGTCGTGGGTAGGGTAATTCTTCTCATGTGTTTTCAACTGTCTAGAGGCATAAGCTATTACCCTTCCATCTTGCATCAACACACAGCCAAGATCAACCTTGGAAGAATCACAATAAATGCTAAACTTTCTATTCTCATCAGGAAGTGTCAGTATTGGAGCATTGGTCAATCTCTGTTTTAAAGTCTGAAAACTATACTCACATTCATCAGTCCACACATACTTCATGTTTTTCCTTGTTAACCGAGTGAGAGGTGTTGCAATCTTCGAGAGTCCTTCAATAAATTTCCTGTAATATCCTGCTAATTCAAGAAAACTTCGAATATCTGTAGCATTCTTTGGTTGGGGTCACTCCTTCCAAGAAAGTGAACTCTGTCCAACCAAAACTCACACTTGAAAACTTGGCATAAAGTTGATGTTGCCTTAGTACTCCCAATACCAAGGTCAGATGCCTTGCATGCTCATCTTTAGTACGTTAATAGAATAAGATATTATCAATAAACACTATGACAAATTTATCTAAATAATTGTGGAACACTCTATTCATAAGGTCCATGAAGGCTGTTGGTGCATTTGTTAATCCAAATGACATTACTAAGAACTCATAATGTCCATACCTCGTGCGAAATGCAGTCTTTGGAATATCTTCGGATTTAACTTTTAGTTGATAGTAACCTGACCTTAGGTTAATCTTAGAGAAGACATGCGCACTATATAGTTGGTCGAATAAATCATCAATCCTTGGTAATGGATACTTATTCTTGACGGTTAGCTTATTTAATTTCTGATAATCAATACACATACGTAATGTTCCATCCTTCTTTTTGAAAAAAAGAACAGGTGCACTCCATGGTGAAAAACTAGGGCGTATGAACCCTTTCTCTAAGCTCCGTTGGTGCTAATCTATAGGGATTCTTAGATACAGGCTCGGCGCTTGGGTAATTGTCTATAACAACTCAATTTCTCTATCAGGTGACAAACTAGGAAGGTCATCCAGAAATACTTCTGAGAAGTCTCGGACAACTAAGACATTTTGGGGACTTGCTTTTCCTACAAACTGTGTATCTATAACGCTAGCCAAAAAGAATGAATACTCTCTGCATGGAGAGGGTCTACAACTGATAGGAGTCATAACAGACATCTCCCTACCCTTTTTCAAAGCGTAAAAGGTGTGGCTCAAACCACCAGGGGGTTGAAAACTAACAATTCCAGTCCTACAATCGATTTTAGCATAATGCTTGAACAACCAATCCATTTCTAGGATTACATCAAATCCCATTATATCCATAATAATGAGATCAGCAGGTAGATTCATGTTTCCCACTAACACAACACTATCAAGCATCACTTGGTTAGAGTGCATGCGTTCACCAGAGGGTAATGCGACGTTAAACACATGTTCAAAAGGGGTAAACTGTACATCTAACTTGACAGCAAACGCAGACGCTATAAATGAATGTGTTGCACCGGAATCTATTAAAATAAAAGCAGGTATAGAGTTGAACAATATGGTACCTGACACTACAGCGGGCTGATCTTCATCACCCGACTCCATCATGGAGAATATCCTCGGCTTCAACTTAGCAGGGCCATTCTTTAAAGCTGGGCAGTCTCTATTAATATGCCCAACTTTGTTACAGTTGTAGCATCGAATGACTCTGGGTTTCGGGCAATCCTTGAATGTGTGTCCAACTTCTTCACAGTTGAAACAATTTCCCATCCCAAATCTGCACTTGCCCGAGTGACTCTTCAACCAATTCGGGCACTGGGAAACTTCCTAGCATTCTGTACTTTCTTTCCTGCTCCTTGACTACCCTGGCCTTCACTGGGCCTCTTCATCCCGCTTTCTTGGTGTGGCTGAATAAACTTTCGTGAGGCTTCTCATGCTCCAGTACACTTTATTTCTGCTTCTTCCACTTCCAACGTCGTGGACACGACTTCACCGTAAGACAAACCTTTAATACCCGAAAACTTTACCCCTCTGTAAATCTCCGGTTTCAGTCCATGCATAAATTGAAACACCTTATCCTCATTTATGTGAACAAGATGTCCAGCAAACCTGGACAGGGACTCAAATTGTCTATTGTACTCAGACACGGACCCCGTCTGCTTCAAGTTCAGAAACTCCACCTTCTTTGCGGTCTGGACGGTGCTGTTAAAGTATTTCTCATAGAAAATTTTCTTGAATTGTGACCAAGTAGCCAGAACATCAGTGGTGGTCTCCATTGTTTCCCACCAAAGTAGAGCTTCCCCAGCCAAATGGAACGTTGCCAACGTGACTTTGTCTCCCTCTCCAATGTTGGCACAACTGAACATACTTTCAATCTTCCTAAGCCATCCTTTAGCAACAACCGGATCGGATGACTTTCCATCAAACGTGGACGGCTGTAGTCTCCGGAATCTGTCCCCTGATTGCTCATTGTTGGAACACGAGTTGGCACTCCCTTGCACATCTCGGTTCAGAAGCAGTCCCAATTGTTCAGACTGCTGACGTACTAAAGCTGTCAGCTCCCTAATCACACTAGGATCCTCCTCACTTCTCAAATTTGGCATCTCTCTCGGTACTCTTGGTCTTCCTGGTCGTCTAGCCATTTTGTTATATTTCTTGACAAGGTTAATTTCTCTCATAAATATCTAATAACTTAGGTTAACATAAACACTTACAGTTGTTGGAGTACTTCCATGCAACGATCGGCCCTGATGAGTAATCTTTTGAACGGTTTAACTAATTGTCTCTGATACCATACTGTAACGACCCAAATTTTTATAACCCAGTTCGCTACTTTTAACATTGAACAAGACTAAGAAATATATATATATTTTTTTTAAAAAAAAATCTCCACTCAACAGTCAAAAACGACATTATTTAAAACATAAAAACTTGCAACGGAAAATCATATTATTTAAACAGAATCACGACGAATACAGGCTAGCAAAACTTCAGGTTCAACATCGTTTAAAGCTTCCCTACACCACTTGCAAACAAGTCGACAATACTAAGAAGTTTGTCGATCACAGAGTTTGTCTACGACTCTGGATGACGAGCTCTGGACGAGCGACTTTGGATGATGTCACTACAGACAGCCTTAATTTAGACGACAACGTTTCAGATGACAACACACCACAACTGTGGATGATGTTCTCATCCACGACTACAGGGACTTAACGACTACGGGTTTTTGTCCACAGACCACGTGACTCATTTAAATTGTCGCCCATGGTCCACGTGACCTTATCGACCACGGGATTATACGAACTCATCGTCCACGGACCCAACTTCCATAGACTTACTTAAATTTGTCGTCCGCAAGCCACGTGACCTAATCGTTCGCCCACGTGACTTATTTAACTTAATCGTCCACACAACTTACTCAACTCACTAGTCCACATAGGCTACTTAACGCACTCATCCACGCAGACTACTTATACCTTATTCGTCCACGCAAACTACATAACTCCCTCGTCTACGGAATAGACTACTGTTTTTCTCTATCAACTTTGGACGACTATCTTCAAGACAGAAGCATAATTTGACCGATTATACACCCAACATTAGACAATCCTGACTACTATGAGGACTTATAAATTTTGACAGCGAGCATTCAAAACAACTTAAAACCACAACTTACTTAAAATCCAGAAAATAACTCCCATCAAAATCAACCATGTTTTATCATCAGAATCATTTCAAAAGCATATCGAAACATTTAAAACTATCACTGCTATCAGAATTCTAATCTCACAATTAACTAAACCTTTATCCATAAAAATTCCTCACATGACGACACTAGTCAAACCGCCTCATCAGTGCACCAAGTCGTGTTAAGGATGCATTCCATCAACTGCGCCTATTCATCAGTAAACTCGAAGAATTCACCTGTAGTTACCTCAGCACCTATATCACAAAACTCATCCATTAGCCTAATGCTAAATACGTAGAGCAATAATGAAATGAAATGCTGAAATATAATTCCTATTTATGCAGTTTCTATTTTCACAACTCAGTTGAATTTATACTCGTTCTCTGCTGATCTGATCCTTCTTTTCATTAGGAAGTGGATCAATTTTCCCAAAGTCATACATCCTCTAACTCGATTAAGGGGCGGATTAGTTCCCTTAATAGCTGATCTGATCCTTCTATCCATTGGGAAGTGGATCAATTTTTCCAAAGTCATACATCCTCTAACTCGATTAAGGGGCGGATTAGTTCCCTTAATAGCTGATCTGATTAATTCTATTCATGCCTTACCATGCCATTACATGTAAATTCATTTTCGTAAGCTTCCAAAACAAACATGATGCATGACGTACTGGGAAACATACAAAACATGCATAAATCCTACTGTTTTGTGATGTAGGCCCAAAGGCGCACACAAATTCTACTTACCTGGCTTCCTGAAAAATGCACAGTTGTAAGCTACTTCAGTAGTTTGCTCACCTAAAGTCATAAACAGAACATTAATCAAATCTTCACCAAACTAAATCCTAAATCGACCAGAAATCTAAGGAAACTAGTTTGGAACTCTGTTAATCGTGGATTCCTGATTTTTCACCAAAACCGGAACTTATTCTCAAGCACACACATTGTACTCTGTCACAACCCGAAACCCTATGGGTCGAGAATATCGTATAATCATATTCATCATCAAATTGTCAACTCAATTCTCCTTTTTTTTTGTATATATATATAAATACGTTTTTAAAGAAATTCAAATCAAATTCAAAGTCATTTAAAATCATTTGGAAAATATTTATTTAAAGAAAAGAATCAACAGACAATCGAATTAACCTCTGTCGTTCACATCCACTGTTCACATCTAACGAGCGACATCCACCGCCCAACAGTGGTATTCCTCGTCTACCGATGACGTCAGCCGGAGGACTCACACGTCTAGCATCCACTGATCACCTTTGCCGAGCGACATCCACCGGCTCAACAGTGATATTCCACGTCTACCGATGACGTCAGCCGGATGACTCAATCACCCAGCATCCACCGATCACCTTTGCCGAGCGACATCCACCGCTCAACAGTGATATTCCACATCTACCGATGACGTCAGCCAGATGACTCAATCACCCAGCATCCACCGATTCTCATAAACACTCAACATCCACTGGTGAACAGTAACACTCAGCATCCACCGGTCAAACCACGTGTTACCCACATGACTTCATTAAATCGGCAGACGACATCCACCGCTCACATTCACCACTCATTCCTACCACTCATATCCACAGAACACATCCACCGATGACGTCAGCCGGATGACTCATTCACCCAGCATCCACCGGTTATTTCTGTCGAGCGACATCCACCACTCAACAGTAATATCCCACATCTACCGATTACATCTACTGAGACTTCAATTCTTTCCTTTTATTTTCAAAAGAACTTAACTCCTTTTACCAAAAATCCCCATACACATAAACCTCGCAATTCTTAATTTAAGGTCATAGCGGAAGACTCATCACATAAAGAAGATCCTTAAATTCGAAACTTTATAAATTTAAACTCGTATCTTAATAAGTCAAATATTTGTTAGCATAGAGAGGTTCTTTTCCTATTATGCATCATATCATAAATCTTACTAAATTCTACTAAAAGCAACACTCCATGGGTTAAAATCGCTTCTCAGCCACAAATCGTCACCATGAGCAGCAACCAATAACCAGCAACCAGACTTAAGCATTTCCTTCTAGACTGAAATCCTCACCTATTGTTTTGTCACCTACATCATAAGGTTTAAACTATAAGCCTAATGCTTAGTAAGGAGTGCAACAAACACATGAATGCTATATAAAATCATGTTCACATCTTTTACTCAAATCAGGGATCATGCTTGTGTTCATATTCACTTTCAAATTGTGGAAATCATATTCTTGTTCATCGTTTTCATATCATGGATTAAGGAGGAGTTTGTGCCGAAGGGGGGTAGGTAGAGTGCGTGTACATGGCCCTTTACTGGCAGGAATCATGGTCCATCTGTGGACAGTGACATAGCCAATACCGCCCCAACCCTCACTTAATCAAGGTTTCATACGTTTCATTTTCTTGTTTCATTCATAAGGAATATGCGTGTCAAACATTTTGTATACTCGGTAAATAAATCATGATGCATGGACATAAACATTCTCAGAACATGAGACCATGGAAGGAGTCATTCATCAAAAAACAGAGCATACACTATTCCAAACATTATACTGAAACAGACGATCTTTCCAAACATCATTGAATACCAGAAACAAACTCACCCTACTATCCCTGCGATGTAGGGCTCTAATAGCTGGAAACTTAACACACTCACTTACCTGGATTCCTTAGCAATGTCTTTCCTCCACTTGGAGCTTTTTCCCACCTAAGTCATTTCATGTATTAATGTAAGAAAACAAATCCTAAGTATTCTAATAGTAGCTTTCTAACTATGCATATATCCTAGAAGTCTAACTCATTTCCCTTCGAGCATTATATCAGTTACCTAGTGTGCATAAAAACCTCAGCTAAACGATAATGGCATTCGGGTTCACCAACTACCCAGGTTCAGCCAACGTTCATTATTTCTACTTATTATCTACAACAATCATAAATGCTATGTTAATAGCTATATCTACCATGATACTTCAACTTCCTTAGAAAACCCGAATCTAAATCTCAAATCAACTTTCAAATGATTAATCAGTAAACACATTGTCCAAATATTACCTCGAGCTTGGAGTATCGGAAGAAATCCGAAGGAAGTTGATCGCTGGAGGAAGAATAGAGAAGGAGGCTGAGGGTAGAGAGAATCAACTGAGAGAGGAAAGTCGGCTGGTGGAGGTTTTTGTGAGGTTTAAGGATTTCCATTTTCTATTTATACACCTAATAAGCTAGGCTTAATTACAAGTTTGCCACCAAACCTAATTTTTATAAAAACGACTAATTAAACTCTGGCGCCCAAAATTTCGTCCAAAGAGATATATGCATGGATGACAGTTAATTCCGTTTCGTTAAAAGAAAGTTCACCTGCCCGAAGTTGTCGGGTGTTACATACTCTCTCTGTTATCTCGCCACTAAAACACAAGGTAAACGAAGAAAACTCACCTATGCTGAAGGAATCGAAGGGAGAATCTCTTAAAGCACTCTTCTGAGCTGAGAACCGAAAAGGACTTGGAAAACAGTGACGACTAAACCTCATTAAACCCTTTCCTTAAATATGTTATCCACTATATAATCCAATTACATATATGCCCCTGCCTAAACACTTATTAACCTAATCACCTTTTTCTCTCAATTTCATCCTTAAAAATGTACATCAAAATTTGATAAAATAATTTGATTTAATGGAACCGGATGTTACATATTGACTGCTAATCATATCATGAATCTGCTTAATAAAATTAGTTTGATTTGAAGGCATAGAATCTTTCTCAGTAGATTTCGAATAAGTCTCTTTATACTGCAAAATAGTCTTTGATATAGTAGATAAACAGGTGTCAGAATCAAAACGATTCCACCATTTAACATAAAAATTTCTCAGAATTTCATAAAGACCTATAAGGTCTCTGTCAACTTCCAAGCTCCATTGCCAAATCAAATTTATTTGGAATTCAGCGCAGAACCAAAGAATATCTTGACCAATAATAGTTGATTTCTTGTTAGATAAATTAGGATGATATTTTTTCCATATAGGAAATTTTTCTTTCATAGTTTCAGGGAATAGAGATAACTCCGGAGAGTGCTCTTACCACCAAATATAAAACTAGGGTGGAAACTCATCTTCTGATTTTAATAAATTCAAATTTAAGGTGAAGAACAACGAGTGAGTTCTTTTTAGATTTTGATAATAAAAAACATAAGTCCAAGCCTGAAGATAATCCTAATAGTTGTATTTTTGGTCATTCTTCAAAGTTCTAAGACCAAAAACAGAGAGACTCCATTCTTGTGGATGTATAATCATTATAATATAACATTTAGAATGGGTAATAGGGGATTTCATACTGTTGTCATCATTATAGTGATGAACAATTTGAACTGACTTATATTCAATAAAAATCATTTCATAGAATAACCGAGATTTTCCTTCGGTAACCAAATAATTATGAGAGCCTAAATATCTCTCTTTTAGAAACCAAGCATCCTTTAGATGCAGTGATAAATCTTTTTCATAAAAAGGAAATATGGACTCCACAACTTTCTTTTTTATATATTGGGATTGAGATTCTAATACTTCTTTAGCAATTTTCTGCTGTTGATAAGGTAGGGATTGAGAACTTTCTCCTAAAGCGGGAAAGTTGTAATTATAAGATTTTCTGCCTCGGCTTCGACCTCGGCCTCTACCCCTGGAGAGATGGTCCATTCTGTAAAGGTTCTCTAGTCAGAAAATCAGGAAGAGAATTATGTTTTCCTTTAATATATTCAATAGTAAAATCAAAAACAGATAAGTCTGAGTGCCATCTAGCAAAAATTTGTTTAGAAACTAAATTTTTAACATCTTTAGATAAAATATATTTTGCAGCAGAACAATCAACACGTAATATAAACTATTGATTTAATAGATCATCTTGAAATTTAGTAATACATTTAACAATAGATAAGATTTCTTTTTTCACCGTTGAATAATTTTTCTAAACATGTTTCCATATACCAGAGGTGAATCTAATTAATTCTTCTTTATTAGAATTGAGATTTAATTGTTTTCATATACCTCCATAACCTATATTTGAGGCGTCTGTCTCAACAATTTTCTTCCATAATATATTGGATAAATTTAAACAAGGTAATACCTTAGCTTTTAACTTTATGTTTTGAACCGCCTTAGTATGATCTATAGTCCATGGTGATGGGTTCTTTTGTAATCTTTGATAAAGTATAAAAGTATCTTGAGCAAGATTTTTATAAAAATCTCCTAAATAATTTAGACTTCCTAAGAATCTATGAAGTTGAGTTTTTTCTTTAAGTTCATCAGGAAACTTAGATACAAACTCAATATTTCTATTTATAGGGACAATAGTACCTTGATTTATGTTATGTCCTAAAAATCTTACGGTGGTTTGAAATAATTTCATTTTAGGAGCAGAGATAACTAAACCATTTCTTTTTATAGTTTCTTTAATAATCCTAAGATGTTTAATAGGTTGATCTATTACTTTAGAGAAAACTAAAATGTTATCAATATAGACAATACAGAAGTCAGAGTATATTGAAAATATATTATTCATAATATTCTGAAACTCAGAAGGGGCATTTTTTAACCCAAAAGGAATAACATTCCATTCACAATGTCCTAACGGGACCACAAAAGTAGTTTTATATCTATCATTTTTCGCTATTTGGATTTACCAATATCTCGATTTTAAATCAAATTTAGAAAATATTAAAGCATATTGTAATCTGTCTAATAAATCTTTCTTATTAGGAATAAGATATCTAGTCTATGTTAATACATTATTTAATGGTTTATAATTAATAACTAATTTAGGAACTCCTTGTTCCTTTTCTGCACTATTGTTTACATAAAAAACAGTGCAACTCCAAGGAGAATAGCTTTTACGAATAAGCCCTTTTTCTAAAAGGGATTCGATTTCCTTTTGACATATTTTCAAATAATATTGTTTCACCTGACTAGAACGAGCTTTAGTTGGAATAAATTTTTCGTTAAAAGTATCAAGATAAGGTAAAGAAACTATATGTTTCTTTCTATCCCAAAAAGCATTAGGATTAATATTACATACTTCAGAAATAAATTGATTTTCAATTTCTTTAATTTTTTGAATTATTTTTGGATTTTGTAATTGATCTTCATTTTTTAAATAATAAATTTCCTTTTTAAGGAAATTAATATGTTGTTCTTTATTTTTATAAAATGATTTTAATTCATTTATAATTTGTTCTTCTAGATCAGTTACAAATGAGTAAATAATATCCTGATCATTAAATGTTGCAATTATCCCTTTTTCATTTATACTTTTAATAGGCATAATTTGATTCAAAAAGGGAGTTCCAAGAATCACCTTGTGCTGAAGATTTTTTACTAATACAAAAGTGGTTTCTACATAACTAGAATGGTTGTTTATCTCCGCCTTTGATAATTTATATTTAACTTTTAATTTGCTACATTCTGCAGCAATTAAAGATTGTTTAGTTTTTCAAAATATTTTGTAGGTACTAGACCTTCTTGAATACAATTGATATCAGTTCCACTATCTACTAGAGCTATAATATTAGGAATTTCATATTCCTGATTTATAATTAAGGTTATTTGAATATACCATTTTTGAAAAATAACTTTGTTTATAAGATTTATATCTTCAACTTTTTCTTCCTCACTTTCTGAATTTCTAGAAGTTGAGCCTATATTTGATTCAAGCTTTAAAGATCGATTATTAATTATAATATGATATTTATCATAATTATATTACAATTGTTTTAATTCATATTTTAAATTATTAACTTCTCTATTTAAATCTTGAATAGTTACTGGTTTAACCTTATTTTGTTCTAACCTGTTAAATACTTCATTCATAGAATAATATTTTGAAGTTATAAGTTTATCTTGGTTTTCGGTTTTAATAATATTAGGTTTTGAATCAATAGCATTTTGAATAATTATTTCAATTATTTTTTTCTTGAAAATAGAATTTTCAACTTGATATAATCCTTCGATATTTTCTTATATTAATCCGCTTACAACAGTTGTTAATACATTCTTCATCTGAAGAGGAATTTTCTTCATACAATTCTGCTTCAGAAGATGCAAATTCTTCCTCTGATGAGGTTAGTAAAACATTAGATAGTTGAATTCTTAAACCTTCATCTATATCAACAGCATTTAGTTTTTTCTTTGTGGAATATTTAGAACCATAATGACCAATTTTTTCACATTTATAATATTTTATATTCGATTTCTTATTCTTCTTATACCTTTTTTCATATTTTTGTTTTTTATATTCATCTTTATTTTCATATTTCTTTTTATTTCTTTTATAGTATTTTTTCTTTTTCTTATTAGCATAATGTTCAGCTATTTGCTCTTTTCTAGACATACGTTTTTTATAAGAACTGTGACAGCCCCCGACCCGATCGGGGTCCGAGGAACCATCACTTCTGGACATTCAAAACGGGGACTATATTTGTAACGCCCTGAGTTATCTGAACCCGGTTCGCCACGCATAATACTAAACCGAACTATGACTTTCTGAGAAAATTTTAAAATTTCATTCAACGATCAAGACTTGACCCCTTAAACATTAAAACTTACAGCAGAAAAACATTTGCATTAACGACATTTATTAAATAGTTAAAATATTGAAGAGGGTTGGTTGAAAAAGAAAAGAAAATAGAACACATCTGTCGCTGAATAGTTCCAGCGGTAGAAATAGAGACAAAAGAGTCTCGGCGGTAGAAGCCGTACAAATTACATATTTCACTCGCAAAACGACAACGTTTTACACTCGCATCCACCGCTCACAAACGACAAATCTCCTATTCACTTCTACCGCTCACAAACAACAAACATTCTCAGCTCACATCTACCGATAGAACAAGCTGCGTCTTCCGATCACTAGACGACAAAAATCCTCAATTCACATCTACCGATCGCAAAACGACAAATTTCTTCCTACATCTTCCAATAGATATAATACTCGACATCACCCGGTCACAAAACGACAAATTTTTATACTCACATCCATCGATGGACTACATCCACTGACAGATATTACACTCAACATCCACCGATAGACATCATCTACCGATAGATCAAAAATACTCAACATATACCGATAAACATCATCTACCAATAGATCAGAAACACTCAACAAAAACAGCATAGCAACAATTTCACTCTAAACAAAGAAAACTCCGACTACCAAAAGAACTTGAACATTTTACTAAAAATCGTTCAAAACTACTTAAATCCGTGCATTACTTCAAAATTTGGTAAAACCACTATTAAAACCAACAGAGTATCATTATCAGAAAAATCTCGAATTGTATTAAAAAACATTACAGCTACCACTGTCATAAAAACTCTCAACATACTTAAATTGAATCATGGTTCACTAAACCTTCTCATCTACTGCCACCAGTTAAACCGCCTCATCAGTTGCCAGATCGATGCATGAATGCACCCCTCCAACCTGCCTAGTTCTCAGCAAACTCAGAGAACACACCTGTTGTCACTTATTCACTTACATTACAAAACTCATCTATTAGCCTAATGCTAAGTAAGTAAAGCAGTAATGAAATGGAATGCTGAAACACAAATTCCTAGTCATGCAGTTTCTACTTTCTCATCTCAGTTTCATATGCATTCGTTTCTGGTCTGATCCCCCTGTGAAATTGGGAGTTGGATCACTTCTCCCAAAGTCATACATCCTCTCTCTTGATTAAGGGGCGAATTAGTTCCCTTAATAACTGTTCAGATCCCCCTGTGAAATTGAGAGTTGGATCACTTCTCCCAAAGTTATAAATCCCTTCATAAGTTCAGGGGCGGATTAGTTCCCTTAATAGTTTATCTGTTACAGTCTGTTCATTCCTTACCATGCTATTTCATGTAAATTCATTTTCGCATACTTTCAAAATATGATGCATGACATATAAATACATTCAAGCATACATAATCCTACTGTTTTGTGATGTAGGCCCGAAGGCACAAGCATACTTCACTTACCTGGTCTCTTGGAAAATATTGGGTGGAAGACTACCTCGGGAGCTTATTCAAACCTAAAGTCATAAACAGAACATACATTAGACTTTCTCTAAACTTCATTCTAAACCACTAGAATTCTAAAGACACTAGTTTGGAAGCTTAGTTCATTGAGCATTCCCGATTTACCACAAAACCCGAACTAGCTCACCCATACGACATTCACAAAACTCACATTTATACTCTCCCCAATCATCGATAGCTACCAATACAGCAAGGAATCGAAATAGGACTCACCTAGTTTGGGGAAGAATTAAGTAGAAGAATCGCCTAGAGAGCTCTGCTGCTAGAGCTGAAGACCGAAAGAGGAAGATAGAGAATAGTGGCGACTACAGTGCATTAATCACAAAGTCTCTTTCTTTAAATAGGTTATTACTATAGGTCTCTATTTACCATTATGCCATTACTTAGTCACACATTAACCTAATCAATAATTCTCCCAATTTCATCCATAAAATGTATACTATTAGTTGATAAGATAAGTTGGTTCAGTAGAACCAGGTGTTACAATATTTTTTTTTTGAACTTTAAATAGAATGAACCTTTAAACAACAAACGCTTAAAACTTTTTAGAGAGAGAGAGAGGGAGCGTTCTCTGGAGTCAAAAACAAAACGGAAAAATAGTTAAAACCAAACTGCATAATAAACAACAGTAGGGAATTAGAACACTTGGAACAGAATCAGAAGACATATTAATTTTTGAACCACAGAAATAAAATACTGAAGAAAATAGGGAGACAAAACACTTTGAATGTTTAAATAAAAGGCTGGGTGGATGACGGGCATGCAGAGAACGACGTGATAAAATACATGCAGTGAAAATAATTGAGAAATATAAACTGAAAGACATAATGAAAGAAAGGCTACAGGTAATACTGGAATCGGGTGATCTGTGACCGAAGGAGTAAATAAAACGGGGCAGAAGATGACACGGGGGCCCCTAGAAAGGGTGCCCGTGTACGACCCACGAATATGCTAGGTGGGTGCTCGGTTGGGTGCTAGTGAACAATATTTGAATATTGAAATAAAATACTAAATTAAAGGCAAGAAATAAAGAAGGCAAATATTAATATAATGGCTGAGATTATAGGTTAGTAGAGAGAAACGAAATTACAAGAAAATAAAGAGAATAAGATGACAATATATGTTAGAAATGACAAGGAAATGTAAAGCAATGGAAATAAAGAAACGATGAAAAATAGAAAATGAGTGTGTGGATAATGAAAAGCTGAAAAGTAAAGAGTGATTTGTGTGCCAAAGTGATAGCAATAAAAGTAAAGAAAACCCTTAGTGGATCCGAGGAGCGAGCTTACGGTTTAAGCTCCCGGATTCACGTTTTTCGTGAGGAAAACGACAACCGTAGGCCGGAGATTTTCGTCCTCGTTTCAACTCCCAATGGAGATGATGAGGGAATGGATAAGAGATAACCTAGCAACCCAAGCTAGGCTAGCAATGGAGGCTAACTCCTCTTGGTTCAAGGAACCAAGGAAAACACCAAAGGAAACCTTGGATATTTAGGGAAATATTAGTGTATTGATTGGCAAAAAAATTGTCTACAATCACCAATCCCATGCTTAAATAGAAGTCCTAGGTGGATTAGGGCCATTGGATCAAAAACATAATCAATGGCTAGGAGAAAAGAGGCTTGGAGTGCTCGGATTGCTGATGGAGGCGCGCTGGCGCGCGCCCAGATCGGCGGCCAGGATGCAGCGTGCGCGCCGCTTAGATTGATGGCGCCTGCTGTCCGCGCTAGCTGCTGCTCCTGCGCGCCCCAGCGCGCCCAAATCGTGCGGTTGGCCTTCCATTCGAGCCAAAAGTGCATCAACGGCTCCAAATCACCCAAGTCATGAATCCATGCCTTCACCCACTCATATACCTGCAAAAATATACCTTTAGGAGTGGGCTCTTCTTTGGGCCAAGACTCTCTTTGGGCTTGATGTTGTTGAGGCCTTTTTCCTTGGCTTGAAAATTTGATTGAATTGTCTTCAACCCCTCATCCACCACATGCATCTAACCCTAACCACACAATCTAATGCATGATATGCAATTTATAAAATCTTTACAAAAAGGCTAATGTATGCTGATGAGTTTGAAAAAAAATAAAAATTACAATTTCATGGCCCGGGAAGACAAATTCCCATAGGGCTGTCATCAAGCTCCGTGCGAATGCTCCAACGGACGACATGGCAAGGCTTCTCCTCATCCTCCTTAGTCGGCTTCCAAGTGAAGTCCATGAGTGAATCGAAACCTGCAAAAAAAGGCAAGTCGTTAGAACATTGAACAATTACATTTTGTGCCCGGGTTTGTGATCTAGTAACGGGCCTCCGAGGCACGTCATCCCCTCCGGGTGGCTGAGGATTTGACCTCAAATCCGTTAGCTCAGCCTCCTCTTCATGTCCCAATTCTCCAATATAAGGAGACAAATCTTGCACGTTGAAGGTGGATGATACCCCATAATCGCCAGGTAACTCCAATTTGTAAGCATTATTATTTATGCGCTCTAAAACTTTAAAGGGGCCTTCAGCTCTAGGTAATAGCTTGGAGCGTCTTTTGGCAGGAAATCGTTCTTTCCTAAGGTGTATCCACACCAAATCTCCAACATTGAAAATTACCTCCTTTCGTCCTTTATTCTCATGCCTCGAATAATTGGCGTTATTCTTCTCAATGGTTTGGCGAACCTTTTCATACAACTTTTTCATCTGCTCTGCTTTATTCGCTCCCGAAGGGTTGATTAGATTCTGGGTTGGAATAGGAATAAGTGTCATGGGTGTATTCGGGTTAAAGCCATATACTACCTCAAAGGGCGTTTGCTGGGTGGTGGAATGAAGGCTTCGGTTGTAACCGAATTCGATTTGGGGTAGTATGATATCCCAATTGGAGAGATTTTTACCGATGACACTTCGGAGAAGGGTACCCAAGGTCCTATTGACCACTTCCGTTTGGCCGTCCGTTTGGGGATGAAAGGATGTACTAAAACAAAGTGTAGTCCCCAACTTCTTCCATAAAGTCTTCCAAAAGGTGCTCAAAAATTTGGTATCACGGTCCGACACAATAGACTGAGGCACACCGTGGAGTCTAACTATCTCCTTGAAGAAGAGATCGGCTATAGCAGCAGAGTCGTAAGTTTTGTTGCAGGCGATAAAATGCGCCATTTTGGAGAATCTATCTACCACAACTAAAATAGAATCTTTGTTACGTCCTGTCCGTGGTAGCCCTAAAATAAAATCCATACTAATTTCCACCCAAGGATGCGTAGGAACTGGTAAGGGAAGGTAAAGTCCTTGGGGTAGAACCTTGCTTTTGGCCTTTTTACACACAATGCACTTTTCAATATAGTGGTGCACGTCCTTCATCGTATGAGGCCAATAGAATTTTTCTTTCAATAATTCTAGGGTCTTCTTTTCTCCAAAATGTCCAGACAATCCTCCTCCATGAGCTTCTTTAATGAGGCATTGTCTTAGACTGCAATGTAGAATACACAATTTTCCATTCCTCAAGAGGAATCCATCCACGAGACTATATCCTCCTTCAGCCTTATTTTGATAAACTTGGTAAGGCAATCCAAAATCTTTATCGGATGCATACAAATTTTTAATCCATTCAAATCCGAAAAATCTAACACTTAGTTTTGTCAAAAGGATACGTCTTCAAGAGAGAGCATCGGCAACGGGATTATCAGATCCTTTCAGATATTTTAAAATGTAGGGGAATCTTTCCAAAAATTCCACCCATTTTGCGTGACGCTTGTTGAGTTTGTGTTGGCTCTTAATGTGCTTAAGGGATTGGTGGTCGGAGTGAATCACAAACTCCTTTGAAAGTAAGTCATGTTGCCAATGTTCGAGAGCTCTAATCACAGCATAAAACTCTTTGTCATAAGTTGAATAGTTCAAAGCAGCTCCTTTCAATTTTTCACTAAAATACGCAAGAGGTTACAATCTTGCATCAATACAGCTCCAATGCCAATACCGGAGGCATCACTCTTGATCTCAAAAACCTTATTGAAATCGGGGAGTGCCAAAACAGGGGATTGACAAAGTTTTTCTTTTATCATATCGAAGCTACTTTGGCATACCGGTGTCCAATTAAAGTCAACTCCTTTCTTAGTGAGGTCCGTAATAGGAGAGACTAAAGAACTGAAGTCTTTAATGAACCTCCTATAAAAAGAAGCTAATCCGTGAAAACTACGGACTTCAGTGATGCTATTAGGAGTGGGCCAATCCTTGATGGCTTTAATCTTATCCTCGTCCGCTTCTAAGCCATCCTTTGAGATGATAAAACCCAAAAAGTAAACTTTCTCTTGTCCAAAGGAGCACTTACTCAAATTCC
The DNA here is from genome assembly GCA_022432975.1 of Begonia masoniana. Taxonomy (NCBI): domain Eukaryota; kingdom Viridiplantae; phylum Streptophyta; class Magnoliopsida; order Cucurbitales; family Begoniaceae; genus Begonia; species Begonia masoniana. Next base: position 11,807,633 of record CM039512.1, on the reverse strand, counting down.
CAAACAATTTAGTGCGACGGAGGGTTTGAAATAACATCCCGAGATGGTTGACATGTTGTGGGAGGTCGCGACTATACACCAAGATGTCATCGAAATACACGACAACAAATTTCCCAAGGAATTCCTTAAGAACATGATGCATTAACCGCATAAAGGTGATCGGGGCATTTGTAAGACCGAATGGCATAACCATCCATTCAAACAATCCGTATTTTGTTTTGAAGACGGTCTTCCATTCATCACCCTCTTTCATCCGTATTTGGTGATAACCGCTCTTCAAGTAACCTTTGGAGAAAATGGATGCTCCACTCAATTCGTCCAACATATCTTCTAACCGAGGGATAGGATACCTATACTTAATGGTTATTTGGTTGATAGCCCTACTATCAACACACATTCGCATAGAACCATCCTTTTTAGGTACCAATAAGGTAGGTATAGCGCATGGGCTCATCGACTCTCTTATGTATCCTCTCCCTAATAATTCTTGGACTTGATCTTGTAATTCTTTTGCTTCTTCAGGCCTCATCCTATAGGCCGGTCGATTTGGTAACATAGCACCGGGTTGGAGGTCGATTTGATGTTCTATTCCTCTAATCGGGGGTAGCCCAGGGGGTAGTTCTTCAGGAAAAACATCTTGATAAGTCTTAAGTAGGTTTTGAATCGGTAAGGGAATCTCTCCAAGCTCCATAATTCGGTCTCTGAATAAAATAAGAATCACCGTTTTTCCTTTAGTTACTGCAGCTCTCATTCCTTTTTTGGTTAACAAAAGATTTTCTTTAATCTTTTCCTCCTTCCTAAGCGCATCATCATGAGCAATTTGTTCAGGGGTCATAGGAAGTAATTTGATATTTCTACCGCCGAATTTCAAACTATAGTTGTTGAGGTAACCATCATAATGTACCCTACGGTCGTAGAGCCATGGTCGTCCTAATAGAAGATGACTCGCTTTCATCGGCACGACATCGCAAGTAACCGAATCCTTATATTTTCCAATAGTAAAATTAATAGTTACTTGTTTGGTCACTTTAATGTCATCTCTATCATCCAACCATCTCAACTTATATGGTTTAGGGTGGTTTGTCGACTCCAATCCAAGCTTGTTAACCATATCTTGGGAAGCTACGTTAACGCAACTTCCACTATCTATAATCACCGAACATACTTTATCTTTGACTGCACATCTACTTTGAAAAATATTTTCGCGTTGGCAGTCCTCCTCAACATTTTTAGAGACAAGGGATCTTCTAATCACCATTAAAAGTGGTCCGTCTTGAGCAGCACACTCATCCGACTCGTGCTCGCTCTCGTCATCAACCTCTTCTCCTACTTCTTTATCGAGGTATTGACCTTCATCGTTCTCACTCTCCAATTCTCCGGTTGACTCCTTGATAACCATCACTCGACGGTTAGAACATTCATTGGCGTAATGTCCCTTGCCTAAGCACTTGTAGCATTGGACATCACGGGCTCTTAGTCCTTTAGGAGGGTTTGATTGATTTTTATCCGTAGGAGAGGGTTTGCTTTGGTTGAATGTGGTTTTAGGTGGCCAATTACGGTTAATGGGCCTTTTCTCTTCGTTCTTCCATGGAGGTTTGGGCTTGTCTTGATCTAAGTGCCTAGGTGGAAATTTAGTTGGGAAGTTGGTCTTGCGTTTTCGTTTGAGTTGTCTTTCCACCGTGAGGGCAAGTTGAATGACCATGTCCATGGTTTGCAATTGTTGTACTTCAACCGCATCTCCAATATCACGGTTCAGACCTCGAATGAATCTCGCGATGAGTTGCTCTTCAGGCTCATCAATAGCACAACGCATATTGAGAGTCTCAAATTCCGTAATATACTCATCGACCGAGAGAAAATTTTGTTTGAGGTTATGAAGTTGATGGAAGAGTTCGTGTTTGTAATGTCGGGGAACGAATCTCTTGTGCATTTTGTCTTTCATGGAATTCCAGGTTGAGACGGGGTATCCTAAAATTCGCATTCTTTGGTTTCTAAGGTTGGACCACCATAATGCGGCATGGCCTGTTAGTTCAAGAGAGGCAAGTTTGATTTTGACTCGATCAGAATAGTCGTGACATTCAAAAACTCTCTCCACCTTATCAACCCAATCAAGATATGTGTGTCTGTCACAAGCTCCATTGAAAGGGGGAATTGACATCTTAACATTACGGAGGTCGTCGTTTTCCCTACGACGATTAGGTCAGTACTCTTCATCATCTTCCGTCCAAATATCATCCTCCGAATTAAAATGACGTGGTCTCCTTCTTTGGGGGTTCAACCCATTCCTCTTCCTCTATGGGTGGTTGAAAAGATGCTCTACGCCTAGGACGTTCAGGGATAACCCTAGAGGAGGTCTCTTGAGAAGGAACACGTTCATGAAAATCTCTACGATGAGGGTTATTCAGCATTGTTTGTACTTGTTGGGCAAGGCTATTAACTATGCTTGTTAAGGCATCAATTTGTCCTTGCATGCCTCCTTGTGAGCTAGTTTCTCCTTCGTAACGGGTGTGTTCGGGTGGGGGAGTATCCCTAGCTCGATGTGGTTCTTGGTGTGGTGATTCTCTATTGAGTCCACTACGGTTAGTCATGGTTGGGTGAGTTAATTAAAATTGAAATTCTTGTCTAAGTAAATTTTCCCGAGATTTGCGTGATTGTTATCTTCTTAATGTCTTAGACAATTTTAGGCACTAAGGAATAATCTTAACTAAGACAACAATAAAAAAAAAAAAAAATAGGGATCATGCTAATGAGGATGATAACTAGACAATTTAATAACACTTAATATCTCAACCAAAAAGTGAATATTTCAATAATTCATTTTTTTTTTACCACAAATTTTCAAGAAACTCAATCAAGTTATCAATTTTTACTAAGGGTTACTTAGAGCAATATTAATGACAACTAATTAACTCTAAAAACAGCAAATGAATAAATTTAGAACATCATTTAAGTCAAATAACATGCTGGAATTTAATTCAAATATAGCAGAATTTTTAATCTAATGTCCAGCCCCAATTTGCTACTTTAATTCATGCTTTTGCCAATTTCTTGTTATCCCATTTCATGCATTCACTTAACAGCATATATTAGGCACATTTATGAACTAAAACATGTTCAACATTCAGCAAGAATAACGGACAAATTTCGAGCTAAGCAAAAGAAACAAAATCAAAGCGATAATTTCACAATATTCCGATTTTCGATAGTAATAATTCTAAACCGAATTGAAGCACCAAAATTCCCAGAATATTAATATGGTGTTTGGACAATAATTAAGTGCTAAAACAATGTTAGAATGCTAACAAGAAATGCCAAAAAAAAATTCGAGACTAAATGAGCAATAAACCGAGGCAAATATAGTGAAAACCGTGAAGTTTATGCAACAAATATAACCCGGTTTAGCAATTTTTTTTTTTCTTAGACCGATTTCATGCTAGGTTTTCTACCAAATTTTCGACAGAGTTTTGGCTTAGATCTAAAGGAAAATAAGGACTCAAAATAAAGCAAAAACAAGGTAGAAAACCGTGGCACACAAAGGAGAAGGAACCGAGAAAATAAAGGAATGAAACTAAGAGATTCGGGGCTTTACCTTGTGCGTTTTCTTGTAGGATTGTTCACCATATTTTTTCACATTAGAACAAGCATTAATATAGCAAAAATAATGGTAACAAAAAAAAAATAAAAATAAAAGTTGGATTAGCACAAGTTAGCTCAAAGTTAGCACTAAATATAAAGAAATAATGCGAGAAACGAATCGAGCGCTATCCCGGTTTTTGTGTATAGCTTTTGGCGATTGCCAAATGCATCAAAAACACATCGAGGGAAGCCTATCGCTCTGATACCACTTAACACGGGGGCCCCTAGAAAGGGGGCCCGTGTACGACCCACGAATATGCTAGGTTGGTGCTCGGTTGGGTGCTAGTGAACAATATTTGAATATTGAAATAAAAAACTAAATTAAAAGCAAGAAATAAAGAAGGCAAATATTAATATAATGGCCGAGATTATAGGTTGGTAGAGAGAAGCAAAATTACAAGAAAATAAAGAGAATAAGATGACAATATATGTTAGAAATGACAAAGAAATGTAAAGCAATGGAAATAAAGAAACGATGAAATATAGAAAATGAGTGTGTGGATAATGAAAAGCTGAAAAGTAAAGAGTGATTTGTGTGCAAAAGTGATAGCAATAAAAGTAAAGAAAACCCTTGGTGGATCCGAGGAGCGAGCTTACGGTTTAAGCTCCCGGATTCACGTTTTCCGTGAGAAAAACGACCACCGTAGGTCGGGGATTTTTGTCCTCGTTTCAACTCTCAATGGAGATGATGAGGGAATGGATAAGAGCTAACCTAGCAACCCAAGCAATTGAGGCTAACTCCTCTTGGTTCAAGGAACCAAGGAAAACACCAAAGGAAACCTTGGATATTTAGGAAAATATTAGTGTATTGATTGGCAAAAAAATTGTCTACAATCACCAATTCCATGCTTAAATAGAAGTCCTAGGTGGGTTAGGGCCATTGGATCAAAAACATAATCAATGGCTAGGAGAAAAGAGGCTTGGAGTGCTCGGATTGCTGATGGAGGCGCGCTGGCGCGCGCCCAGATCGGCGGCCAGGATGCAGCGCGCGCGCGCTGCTTAGATTGATGGCGCCTGCTGCCCGCGCCAGCTGCTGCTCCTGCGCGCCCAAATCGTGCGGTTGACCTTCCATCCGAGCCAAAAGTGCATCAACGGCTCCAAATCACCCAAGTCATGAATCCATGCCTTCACCCACTCATATACCTGCAAAAATATACCTTTAGGAGTGGGCTCTTCTTTGGGCCAAGACTCTCTTTGGGCTTGATGTTGTTGAGGCCTTTTTCCTTGGCTTGAAAATTTGATTGAATTGTCTTCAACCCCTCATCCACCACATGCATCTAACCCTAACCACACAATCTAATGCATGATATTCAATTTATAAAATCTTTACAAAAAGGCTAATGTATGCCGATGAGTTTGAAAAAAAAAATAAAAATTACAATTTCATGGCCCAGGAAGACAAATTCCCATAGGGCTGTCATCAAGCTCCGTGCGAATGCTCCAACGGACGACATGGCAAGGCTTCTCCTCATCCTCCTTAGTCGGCTCCCAAGTGAAGTCCATGAGTGAATCAAAACCTGCAAAAAAGGCAAGTTGTTAGAACATTGAATAATTAAATTTTGTGCCCGGGTTTGTGATCTAGTAACGGGCCTCCGAGGCACGTCAGAAGACGTAGGTAGAAAATGTAAGTAAACTGGCGGGCAATATAGACTAGCGGTGGATGTGAATAAGACAAAAGTGAACAGTAGCAGCGGTGGATGTGAATAAGACAGAAGTGAACAGTGGCAGCGGTGGATGTGAATAAACAAAAGAGAACGGTGGATGTGAATAAATAAAGGAGAACGATGGATGTGAATAAGACAGAAGTGAACAGTGGCAGCGGTGGATGTGAATAAGACAGAAGTGAACAGTGGGAGTGGTGGATGTGAATAAGACAAATGTGAACAGTGGCAGCGGTGGATGTGAATAAGACAAAAGTGAACAGTGGTAGCGGTGGATGTAGAGTTTAAAGACAAAGTTGACAACTTTTAACAGGATTACATAAAAACAGAAGTCGTGAAGACAGAAAGTATGAAAGCTTCAAATTTCAGAAAACGATTCAAAATATGATTTTGAACAAATCAGGAAAACACGACAGAAATTTAAGGAAAGCAGATTGCATGGATGGCTCTAAAATCAGAGATAATCCATGCACACCCTAAAAGAGAAAATATTCCAATCAATTCCAGAATACTTCCGAACAGAAACTCAACTGTCAAATACAAAGGTTTTAAACATCAGTACAGATGCCATACATCGTTTTAAAATCTCAGAAACAGTACAAAACTTGGTATGCATTTCTAGAATTCACCATAACAGAAGTTTTTAAAACATAACACAAAACTTTAAAACCTCTTTCTCTCTGGTCAAGAATATGTCTAGCTGCCACAACCAAACCCCATGAGCTCGATCCGCCAACTACATCAAATCATCATCTTGAGGCACAAAGTCCTCATTCACGGGTTCAGTACCTACAACAGGGAGTTCACCTATGACTCTAAAACTCAGTAAGAACATCTAAAAATGCAGTGATGTATATGCTATGCATGAACTTTCAAAATACGGTGACAGTACAGTACATTACATTTCACTAGCAGAGGGGTATAAGTGGGGCTTATAGGGGAACTGGCAAGTGCACGACAAGCACATAACAGATTTACAGAACAGAAACAGAACAAAACAGAAACAGTAGGCCAGTCCCCGTCCCGCACTTAACCAATACATTTCAGTCAGATTTTATCTTTCTTAACTTCAAAACGTGTGCAGAAGACATTTTTGCATGAGCTTTCGGGAAAAATATGTATGCATGAACTTTCACAGTGCTTAAACATAAAACGGCAGGCAACAGAAATAATACAACAGAACATAATTAGAGACACAGATAACTCAGAACTTAACTCTAACTTTCTCTACCCGAAACCTCCAGACAGAAGAAAAACCTAGAGTGTAACACCCGGCATTTTTGCCATGTAATAGTTTTTCCCGGATCGTTTAAACGGGATTAATATTATATTAATACAATGAATATTTTGGTTAAAATGATGGAATGTTTAAGGGAAAACCAAACTAAGTGTAATCAAAACAAGTCAATTAGGTTAAAAGCTAATGGAAGGGTAAATGTGGAAGTAATTAGGGTAGGTGGAAGCAAACCAATGGATGAGTGCCAAGTGGCAACTTGTTGAAGAAGATATGTCTCCTCTTCCTCCTACGTGAAGCTCACTTCTACCTCCCCTTTCTGTTTTCTCTTTTCCAGGCGACCAGCAATGATTTTAACCTCAATCCTTTTCCTGATTTCTTCTTGTCTCTCCAGCAAAGGTGAGCGTCTTTTAACGCTAACAAGTTTGGACAAGTTTAAAGTGAGTTTTTACCGAAGTTTAGGGTTTTAGTTTTTGGTGAAAACTCACTGTTTTGGATGAAAACACGTTGGTGTGTTTTCTAAAGTGTTTTAAGTGTGTTTGCTGCATTTCCTACGTGATATTAGTTAGCATTTGTAGCGTTTAAATTCTGTACATTCATGTTACAGATCCGAACTCTCCAGGGACGTTCGAGCACACTGCATTGCCGCGAACAGGTAAGTTCATAACCATAGGTTGGCCCTTAAGGCCCTACATCACCGAGGTACTAGGGTTCCTGTTCTGTCGGGTAGTTTTGGGTAGAACTGTTATAGCTTCTGTTCAGTTTGTGTTCTGTGTTGTCTGTTCGGTTCACGTTCTGAGTTGTCCGTTTTCTGTCTCATAATATGCCCTGTTATTTCTGATGTCTGCTGTTATAGGTTCAGGCACTGAGAATGTCATGCATACACGTTTTACTGAAAATCCATGCAAAAACTGATTTCTGTACACGGTTTGAAACTAAACAAGATAAAATCTGACTGTCTGTAATGTACTGGTTAAGTGCGGGACGGGGACTGGCCCTCTGGTTTTATCCCTCCCTGGGAATCTGAAAATGTTGTCCCTGGCAAGGACCCTCTGGTTTTATCCCTCACTGGGAATCTGAAAACTGCCGTGCCTGATAGTGCACCTACTGAACCAGTTCCCCTATAATCCCCACTTAATTCTTCTGCCACTGTAATGTAATGTTCTGTTCTGTCACTGAATTTCTGAAAAGTTCATGCATTGCATATGCACCACTGCATTCTGATTATGTCCTTACTGAGTTTTAGACTCATAGGTGAACTCCCTGATGTAGGTACTGAACCCGAAACTGAGGATCTTGTTCCTCAAAGTGATGATCTAATGTAGAGGGTGGATCGAGCTCATGGGGTGGTTGCTACAGCCAGACATATATCTGCTCCGAGGTTTAAGTTTTGAAAGAGAAAATATTGTCTGTGAATTTTACTTAGATTCTGATGTTTTGGTTTTAGGAAAACTCTGTTGAAGTTCTGTGGTATTCTGGTAATGTATGGGATTTGTCTTGATGTCTAAAACCTCTGTATTTGACAGTTGAATTTATGTTCTGAAGTATTCTGGAATTGTTTGGAATATTTTTCTGTTGGCCTGTGCATGGATGGTTTCTGGTTTTAGAGCTATCCATGTAATTTGATTTTTCTTAAGTTTCTACCGTGGTTTACTGTTATGTTTGAAAAAAAAAAAATCATATTTGAATCGGTTTTGAAGGTTTGAAACGTTTATGTTTTTATGCTCTCTGTTTGTTTGTCTTTCTGTTAAATGTTGACAAATTCTGCCTTTAAAACTATGTCTCCCGATTGCATCTTCCGTTGCTTTAAAATCACATCTACCGTTGTTGTTTTTAATTCATCTTCCGGTCACTGTTCAAAACTTAATCTTCCGGTTACTGTTCACAACTTCATCTTCCGGTTACTGTTCACAACTTCATCTTCCGGTTACTGTTCACAACTTCATCTTCCGGTTACTGTTCACAACTTCATCTTCCGGTCACTGTTCACAACTTCATCTTCCGGTTACTGTTCACAACTTCATCTTCCGGTCACTGTTCACAACTTCATCTTCCGGTCACTGTTCACAACTTCATCTTCCGGTCACTGTTCACAACTTCATCTTCCGGTTACTGTTCACAACTTCATCTTCCGGTTACTGTTCACAACTTCATCTTCCGGTCACTGTTCACAACTTCATCTTCCGGTCACTGTTCACAACTTCATCTTCCGGTTACTGTTCACAACTTCATCTTCCGGTCACTGTTCACAACTTCATCTTCCGGTTACTGTTCACAACTTCATCTTCCGGTTACTGTTCACAACTTCATCTTCCGGTCACTGTTCACAACTTCATCTTCCGGTCACTGTTCACAACTTCATCTTCCGGTCACTGTTCACAACTTCATCTTCCGGTCACTGTTCACAACTTCATCTTCCGGTCACTGTTCACAACTTCATCTTCCGGTTACTGTTCACAACTTCATCTTCCGGTCACTGTTCACAACTTCATCTTCCGGTTACTGTTCACAACTTCATCTTCCGGTTACTGTTCACAACTTCATCTTCCGGTTACTGTTCACAACTTCATCTTCCGGTCACTGTTCACAACTTCATCTTCCGGTTACTGTTCACAACTTCATCTTCCGGTTACTGTTCACAACTTCATCTTCCGGTCACTGTTCACAACTTCATCTTCCGGTTACTGTTCACAACTTCATCTTCCGGTCACTGTTCACAACTTCATCTTCCGGTCACTGTTCACAACTTCATCTTCCGGTTACTGTTCACAACTTCATCTTCCGGTTACTGTTCACAACTTCATCTTCCGGTCACTGTTCACAACTTCATCTTCCGGTTACTGTTCACAACTTCATCTTCCGGTTACTGTTCACGGTTACTGTTCACAACTTCATCTTCCGGTCACTGTTCACAACTTCATCTTCCGGTCACTGTTCACAACTTCATCTTCCGGTTACTGTTCACAACTTCATCTTTCGGTCACTGTTCACAACTTCATCTTCCGATCACTGTTCACAACTTCATCTTCCGATCACTGTTCATTTCTGTCTTATTATATCCCGAAGACTGTTTTCATTCCTTCCCGCTTCCAACCTCCCAGCTTTTCTTCTGTTACTCTTCTGTCATTTAATCTGAACACCGATCTTAAGTATGTTTTCAAATTTAAATGCTTAAAGTGCTCTGCTTCCTGTATTCATCTGTTGTTCATTTCTGTGGTCCAACAATTAATATATTTTCTGATCTTGTCCCAAGGATTCTGATCTCCTTCTGTTGTTTACCCTGTAGTTCGGTTTTAACTGTTTTTCCCCTGTTTGATTTCGACACCAAAGAACTCTCTCTCTGCGAAGTTTTAAAGTTTGTAAATGTTATGTTCACTCTTTCTTCTGACTGTTCTGTTTCAAAAAAAAAAAAATAGTCTCTGTTTCCTGTTATCTATCCCGGAGTGATGGCTCCGATCCCGGATTCCGATCGGGTTTCGGTTTCGGGCTGTCACATAGAGTCTCCGTGATGTGGGGCCTTAAGGGCCAACCTACAGATATGAACTTACCTGTTTGTTGTAGAGTTGAAAGTCTAAATTTAATATCAGTCGGTGCTCTTGATGAGGCTGGTTTTAAGAGCAAATTTGCTGGCAGAAAATAGGAGCTCAGCAAAGGTTCGCTAATCATAGCGAAAGGAATCAAAGAGTCTAGCTTGTATATGACGCAAGAGACTGTGAAAGAAGCATCAGTAAATGCTGCACAAGATGACTCATCCATTGAGTTATGGCACAAACGGCTTGGTCACATGAGCTAAAAGGGACTTCAATTGATTGGCAAAAGAGGTTGTTTGCAGGAAAACAACACAGAGTTTCCTTTCAGAAGAATTCTGCATCAAGGAAACCAGAAGTGTTAGAAGTTGTCTACTCAAATGTTTGCGATCTCATGTCCACGAAAACGTTAGGCGGTGCCCAATATATGGTGACATTCATTGATGATCACTTCAGAAAAGTGTGGGCTTATGCACTCAAATCCAAAGATGAGGTGTTTAACGTTTTCAAACAGTTTCATGCCTTCATAGAGCGGGAAACTTGAAAGAAGCTAAAATGCATTCACACTGACAATGGTGGTGCATATATGGGATCATTTGACGATTACTGCAAATTGCACGAGATCAGGCACGAAAGATCTGTTCTAAAAAAATGGCGTTGCAGAAAGAATGAACCGAACTATCGTGGAGAAGATAAGGTGCATGCTATCACATTTAAAGCTTCCCAAAACAATCTGGGGAGAAGCGATGAATACCGCAGTAAATGTCATTAACTTGTCTCTGTCAACACCTCTGAGTGGAGAAGTGCCAAACAGACTATGGACAGGGAAGGACATCTCGTATAAACATTTAAAGGTGTTTGGATGCAGAGCGTTCGTCCATATTCCCAAAAGAGGTCCAAGCTAGACAACAAAGCTAAAGAATGCATATTCCTTGGATACGAAAGTTATGCATTCGGATATAGGCTGTCGGATCCGGTTGAAAAGAAAATTGTCAGAATTCGAGATGTTGTCTTCTTTGAAGATCAAGCCATTGAAGACAAGAAGAAAGATGTGGAGATCACCGAAAAACATCTAGTAAGAGTTGTCTAGGAAAATCAACTTTTGACACGGGAGATGCTAGAGAATCTAGTGATCTAGTAGTTGATGATGTTGACCAAAGAGAAATAGAGATTTCTCCTGAATTAGTTGCAGAACCAGATTTAAGGAGGTCAACAAGAGATCGTCGACCATCGAGGAAATACTCTGTGAACGAGTATGTGATGATAACTGACGGCGATGAAACTGAGTGCTATAAGGAAGTTATAAGCATCAACAAAAGAAGAATTGGTTGGATGCGGTGCAAAATGAGATGAGATCATTGCATGAGAACCATACTTATGAGTTGGTTCAGCTTCCAAAAGGGAGAAAGGCACTCAAGAACAAATGGGTATACAGACTCAAAGACGAAAATTCACAACCAAAGTATAAGACACGACTGGTCGTAAAAGGCTTTGGACAGAAGAAGGGGATTGACTTTGAGGAAATTTTTTACCGGTAGTGAAAATGTCATCCATACGAGTGGTACTTAGATTAGCCTCAAGTCTTGATTTGGAGATCGAGCAACTCGATGTGAAGACTGCCTTCTTGCATGGTGAATGTGAAGAAGAGATTTACATGGAACAACCAGAAGGGTTCGTTGTCAAGGGAAATGAACATCTGGTGTGTAAATTGAAGAAGAGTATGTATGGAGTAAAGCAAGCCCTAAGAAAATGGTACAAGAAGTTTGATTTCTTTATGAGAAATCAATGATACAAGAAAACTTCCTCAGACCATTGTGTGTTCGTGAAAAATTTCACAGATGGTACATTTATAATTCTCTTACTTTATGTCGACAGACATGCTGATTGTAGGTCCAATAGAGAAAAGATTGTTAAGTTGAAGAATGAACTTAACAAGTCTTTTGCCATGAAAGACTTAGGACCGGCAAAACAGATGCTTGGGATGAAAATCACTCGTGATAGGAAAAATGAAAAATTATGGCTATCACAGGAGAAGTATATCTAGAAAGTTCTCAGCCGATTCAATATGGATAAGGCAAAACCGGTCAACACTCCTCTTGCTAAACATTTCAAACTTACTTCCATTCAAAGTACTTCCACTGAATAAGGAAAAGCAGAAATGCAGAGAATTCCATATGCCACAGCAGTTGGCAGCTTGATGTATGTCATGGTTTGTACGAGACCTGATATTTCACATTCTATTGGAGTAGTCAACCAATTTCTAACAAATCTAGGCAGAGAGCATTGAAATGTGGTGAAGTGGATTCTTAGGTATCTTAAAGGTACCTCAGAATTCAGTCTATATTTTGGAAGTGAAAAGCCTTTGTTGGTAGGCTATACTGACGCAGACATGGCTGGAGACATTGACTCCAGAAAATCAACATCAGGTTATTTGGTTACTTTTGGAGGAGGAGCAGTGTCATGGCAATCTAAGAGACAAGGGTCAGTTGCATTGTCAAAGACAGAAGCTGAGTTTATGGCGGCTATAGAAGCCGATAAAGAAATTTTGTGGATGCAAAAATTTCTGACGGAATTGGGTCATAAACAAGATAAATATATCTTATATTGCGACAGCCAAAGTGCTATTCATCTAAACAAGAACCCGAGCTTTCATTCGAAGTCAAAGCACATAGATATCAAGTATCATTGGATACGAGATGTGTTTGACAACAAACAAGTATATCTTGAGAAAATCCACACCGACGATAATGGCTCTGACATGATGACAAAGATATTGCAGAAGAATAAGCATGAATTATGTAGAAGCTCAGCACGATTGGAGATACCTTATCATAAATCGGGAGGGGGAGATTTGTAAGGTCCCTCTTTATGATGAGGGACCTCCTCATTTAATTTCTCATTGAAATTAAATGGAGAGAAAGAATCTCTTTCGGTGCCTACAACAAACATCTATTTAATGAGATGTTGAAAATGAAAAAGAAGATTGCGGCATCTTCAATTGCGGCTGTTCACATTTCTTATTTTAAAGAGTGTGTTCCTTCAGAGGCTCGATAAATAGAGGCCTCAATGAACTTCGAAGATCATCCGAAAGCAGAAGAAGAATCTAAGGAAGAGGATTTCTTTCTAAGAAGAGGAAGAGAGATAGTGAGAATTTTGGAGGGAGAGAAAAGAAAGAGTCTGAGAGAAAAACAGGTGTGGTACTTTTGAGTACAGTAAGAGTGGTGATTTCTCTTAGTGAATATTTTATAGGATATTCAATATCTATAAAAATATTGTAAATCCTATTTTTCGTAGTGAGATCTTTCTGGACTCGATCCCCGTGGTTTTTTTCCGATTTGGGTTTCTACGTAAAATTCTCGGTGTTCATTTTTTGCTATTATTTCTCTTACTTCTTGGCCATTATAATTTTACTGCAGTGGAAAAATATTCCTGGTATTTTTCGGATCGCATCTGCTATCGTTTCTAGTACCACTTATTAAAGTGGGGTTCTCGTCGAATTTCTTTATTATTTTTCCCAACAATTTATAATTTGCCCCTCTGCAGAAGTTTTAGGAGGTGTGTTCCTCTTGCATTGTTCATTTAGATATCCCTCATAAATTGAGTTCATCCAAGCACAGTTACTGCATTTTGTGGCATTAACTTACTTAATTGGAAGCGTTAACTTTAACGTAGGATTCTTGTGAGAGTTTTTGATCATATGGGAGGCAGAGATGTTAAACTAGTCAGCTGAGCCGAGCCGAGCCGAGCTGATACTGAAAAAATCTTGTTCATTGAGCTTAGTGAGCTTAACAAGCCGGCTAGCTTGACTTGATCCCCGATGGACTCGCGAGCCCGATATTCTGAGTTCGGCCCAGCCCTTCGTCATGGCCTTGGCCAAGCTGATAGCCCAGCCGTATGACATCTCTACTGGGAGGATGATTGTTGTGGCGAATAAGGTGAGAAATGTGTATTTTATTATACTTAATGATGTTGAGCATTCTTTATGGAAAAATACAAATAAGAAAATAAAATTACTTAAGATATTTTTTGAAAATCCATTAAAAGAAATTGAAAAAAATCCAAGAGATAAAATAAGATATATATATATATATATATATATTAAAATATATTAAAAGAAATTAAGATAAAATAAAGATGAAAATATAAAATGCATAAGATAAAAAAATAAAATGTATCATAAAATTAAATTTTAAGTTTAAAATGGTAAATGAAAAAATCAATATAAAGAAAATACAAAGATAAGCTTTTAAGCACGTAGACATAGTTATTGATATTGCACGGGGGTTCAAGTCCCGAACCACCGTATTTCATCTCTCGTGCTTAATGTCTGGTATTTCGGTCAAATTTCGTCGTCCTCGTCCTTTCTTCTAATGTCCAGGTGTTGAATTTTCAGCTGGGTTAGGTTCGGATTACGAACTGTCGAATCGACTGTGTATGGGAAGGAAGTGAAATTTGTAGATATGGCGAATCAAGGTGAGAAAAAGTGCCAAGAGGAGAATGCTAGTCATGTGACTAATCTCCGCAGCCAGATTAACGTCTGCAATGTATGTTATTTGTCCTGCACTATCATACGTACTACCTCCTGAATACAAGAAAAAACTTTGATGCTACGTGCTGACTTCTTCATGGATAATGTCCAATTAAGTGGCTCGATCAGAACAATTGGGGAAACATATTTCTTTCGATCACCATTATATTTCCATTAATCAAATTTCATATCACTTTCTGGTTACTGTCTAAGGATTGACGAGCATTGCGTGCGAGGGAAGCCCATTTAAGTTTTGGCGATATTTGTTTAAGACTACGAAGAAGAGATCGGGTAATTCCATTGCAGCTTCCAAATCAAACATTGTCCAGTACCCACCTAAGTTTTCCGGATCGAAGCAAGTCAAATTGTCAACATCTTATGTTTTTTCTAAGCCACACAGAGTGTTTGCTTTCTCCTTGGTTTTCCGCATCACGAATGCTTTGATGTTGTAGACTTATTTCAATCCGGATGAACAATGGCAAGCCCTTGAAGTCGCCCACTACTTCACATTTGGGTAAATGCTTCATTAATTCAAATTGTTGGCTTTATTGGATCTCTATGTTTGCTTTCGTACCCGTTGAAGCACTTTCAGGTGATTTTGTTTAAGAGTATTTCATTTTGATTCATGAAAACGGCAGGTATGGTCATTTGACATGGGAGTGGAGGAAGGGTATCCGGAGTGACTTACACCCTCTCTTGTTTGCTTTGCTTTACAAAGTTCTTGCTTTACTTGGCCTTGATAATCCATGGTTTATGGTAATTCTTTCAATTTTTTATTATTTACACACACATAAACTATGCCAAGAGACTGATATGATTTTTTAAATTTAAAGTTGCTTGAATTGGATCTTTTTTATTTCTGTTATCGAAAATATATTTACGAATTTGTTTCAACTTTTTGATTGACTCTAACACTAAAAGTATTTGATGGATATTTTATCAATGTCACTCTTTTATCCTTTCTTTCATTGAAAGCTTTCATGGGTATCTTCTCAATCTAATTTTGTTGTATAGAAGCAATAACTTACCTTGTAGGGGTGAGCAAAAACCGAATTGGACCGAAGAACCGGACTAGAAACCAAAAATTTGGTCCAGTTCTGGTCGGTTTTGTAAATTAAATAATCAAAATTTGGTTTTTTTTTAAGTAGAACCGAAAAATGCGGTTCGATTTTCGGGATTAATGATGCAAAACCGAATTTTCTACCCAGAACCGGATTTTCTACCCTACGCCCTAAGCTGAAGCTTTGCTCGACTGCTCTGCTCCTGCCTCTCATAGTCTCACTTCGCTCCTTCAGTTCGCTCCTCAGCTCTTCAGAAATCAGATCGCTCGACTGCCTGTCTCCGCGCAGTCGCAGTTCGCCATCGCCGACGCCCTACCGGGCAACCACTCCGTCTCTGTCTCTCTCTGCTCGCACTCGCAGTTCGCACTCGCAGTCGCCCTGACGCCAAACCACAGAGCAATTTTGGTTCGCTCCTTCAGTTCGCACTCCGACTTCGCTCCTTCAGTTCGCACTCCGACTTCGACGAAGGTAAGCAGCATTACTCGTTTTATAATATCAGAGCAATTTTTATAGCTAGTCACCGACTTCTAAGCTTCTTCAAAGAAGATTCAGAGAAGACTCTCCTCCAATTTCACTTCTCTGATTTACGATCCTCATTCACAGGTAATTGAAGATAACGTCAAAATACAGATTGGATTCAGAGGGAAGAATTGAGTACTTCGGCCTTTCACTGAAGGTTTTTTCTTGCTCTACTTTCTTAAAACTATCGTAGTTGATGTTGTGTGCAGTGTGCATTAGTTGATTTTGAGTGCAGTGTATTGTTTAGGTTTTTGCACACTGCAAGTGTGCATTAGCTGATTTTTGTGTGCAGTGTATTTTTTTGGTTTTTGCACACTGTCGATGTGCATTGTTGATGTGTGTGTTTGATGTTGATTAGTTATTTATTGATGTTAATGTGCTGTTCTAATTTTAGAATTTTTAGATTGTTAGATTGTTGGATTTGACTTATTGATTACGAATTGTTGTGATTTGTATTTTATAGGATGGAAACGGAAAGCACTAATGATAATCAAAATGTAGGTAGTTCTAGTGTTAATGTTCGAAGGAAAAGAAAAAACAAATCAGATGTTTGGAATTATTTTGCTATTGATGAAACTAATTCTAGAGCAAAATGTAATAATTGTGGAAAAACATATGCATGTGATACACTGAGAATGGGACATCAAGTTTGAAAAAACACATCCGTATTTGTGCAAAATTGTTGGCAAATATAGATGTAAGCAAAAGACTTTGAGCTTTCAGAATACGAATAATAAAGGACAACAAATTACATGTTTTAGTATTGCTACTTGTCGAGAACTACTTGCGAAGATGATAATTAACGAAGAATTGTCTTTTAAGTTTGTTGAAAGACAGAGCTTTAGAGCATATTCTCAATATCTGCAACCGAAGTTTTTGCTTCCGTCTAGAATTACAGTTGCTCGTGATATTTTGAGTCTTTATGAAAAAGAAAAGATGAAATTGAAAGAGTACTTTAGAAGAACCCCACAACGAGTATGTTTGACTACAGATACATGGACTTCTATTCAGAATATAAATTATATGGTTTTAACTGGTCATTACATTGATAGTGATTAGACCATTCATAAGAAGATTTTAAATTTTTGTTTGATTTTGGATCATAAAGGTGATACAATTGGTAGAGAATTGGAAAGGTGTTTGTTTGAATAGGGAATCGAAAATGTTTTGACTGTCACAGTTGACAATGCTTCTTCAAATGATGTTGCAATTTCATATTTGATCAAAAGTGTTCGAAATTGGAATGATTTAGTTTTGAATGGACAATACATGCATATGCGATGTTTTGCACACATATTGAACTTAATTGTATGTGATGGATTGAAAGATCATCAAGAGGCTATTGATAGAGTGCGTAGAGCTGTTAAATATGTCTGATCATCACCTGCAAAGTTACAAAATTTTAAGAATTGTTCTGATAATGTTAAAATCACATGCAAAAGTAGTGTTTCTCTTGATGTGTCTACAAGATGGAATTCTACATATTTGAAGTTAGCAAGTGCTGAAAAATTTGAAAAAGCTTTTGACAAGTTAATGGAAACCGATAGTAATTTCATTGGTGGGTTGAGTGGGGATACATCTCCCACTATAAGCGAACTTTGCAATTTGAAATTTGTTATCATGGAGTATGCTGAGTGTGACGATCCATCATTGAGGAAAATGGCTATTGGAATGCAAGGAAAATTTGACAAGTATTGGGAAAATTATGATAATATTAATTTCTTGATGTATGTTGCAGTTGTTTTAGATCCAAGATGTAAGATAGAGTTTTTCGAACATTGTCTTACAATGTTGGTTGACAATGATAAAGCTACAAATTTGGTGAGTAAAGTACGAACTGTGATAAACAGATTATATCTTCAATACAAAATGGATTTGGGGTTTGAAATATCACAGGATTATGGTAAAACTAGTGTTGCGACATCTTCATCCACAGAACAAATAACTGGTTCTGCTTACGATAAGCTATTTGAGAAATTTTGTAATCGTAATAGTCAGCGAGGTGCTGCAAGCAATAGGACGGAAGTTGATCAATACTTATCTGAGGAATTGGAAACGTTTTCGGAAAATCAAGATATTTTGACATGGTGGAATTGAATTCATTGAAATATCCAATATTAAGTAAAATTGCAAAAGATGTATTGGTCATTCCTATTTCTACAGTTCCTTCGGAGTCAGCTTTCAGTTGTGGTGGACGTGTACTTGATTCTTTTCGTAGTTCTTTATTACCAAAGACTGTCGAAGCGCTTATTTGCACTCAAAGCTGGATTCGTGAGGAAAGTAATAATTTAGAAAACTTTAATGATGTGATGGATGAGTTTGAAAAAGGTATGTTTTAAATTTTACTCTTATTCTTTAGTAATTACTAATTATGTACTTATTTTGAGACTTATATTATTTTGCAGATTTTATATCACGAGGTGAAGATGACGAACTAATTAAAATTAGCGATGTAACGACCCGAGTTTTCTGAACTCGGTTTGTTACACAATCTTGCACGAAACTCGGAAAAACTTTGAACCAAACTTAGAGGTCTACTCAAAAGTCAAAATTTGATGTTTTCTAAAACTTCAAACATTCAAGAACTTACAGCGGAAATCGTTTAAGTAAAAAAAATTAAACAAAGTTATTGTACGATGCTTGATTAATCAGTTGAAATGTTGAGGAATAATCAGCAAAAAGAATAAAAGTTTAAATTGCAAAATACTCCATGAGTCTTAAAAAGTCAAACGAGTCGTCCGCTGAACAAAGTCAACAAAAAGGGGCTGAAGCAGAAAATAGAAGACATCATCCGGTGACAAAACGACAAAATATTCTCTACACCTACCGGTGACGTCAGCCGGATGATCGACGTTATACTGCATCCACCGGTGACTAGACGACAAAACGCTTCTTACATCTTCCTGTGGATTATCACACGACATCCACCGGTCACTAAACGACAAAACACTTCCTACATCTTCCGGTGGTTTAACACACGACATCCACCGGTCACTAAACGACAAGAGACTCTCTACATCATTCGTCGGGTTTTCACACGACATCCACCGGTGAGTAGAATACTCGACATCATCCGGTGACGTCAGTCAGATGATTTGATCCGCCAATGTCTATCAGCGAACAAACACCCAACATCCACCGGCGAACCCATTCGCCTATAGTTGAACTTGCAAACTCACTCAAGACATTCAAAAACCCCTGACCCTAAGTAACTCCAGAAAACTCAACAGAAAGTAGAACAATATCTTAACTACTCAAATTCCATACAAATACATCTCTAGCTGCGAGAAGGACGAGTTTACTTCACTAAAACCATTAGAACAGTTCAAAATCCTTACATTACTCGAATTCAGTAAAATCGCATTTAAGCCTAACCAAATACTATTATCAGAAAGCTCAAAAAGAACATATTCGAAATATTGAAAACCACTACTGTCATGAAAACTCAACACACAAAAATTGAAACACTGTCAACTGCACCTTCACACCAACTGACATCAGTTAAACCGTCCCATCAGCTGCCAGATGGTTACAAAGATGCACTCCAAAATAGTCTAGTCCTCAGTAGACTCGAAAAACACACCTGCTATCACTTCTTCACCTACATCACAAAACTCATCTATTAGCCTAATGCTAAGTAAGTAAAGCAGTAATGAAATAAAACACTGAAACATAAATTCTTAAACATGCAATTTCTACTTTCTCAACTCAGTTGTTCATACTTCGTTTCTGTTCAGATCCCCCTGTGAAGTTGGGAGTCGGATCAACCCTCCCAAAGTATAAATATTCACTGTCTCATTAAGGGGTGGATTAGTTCCCTTAACAGTAAATCTAATTCACATGTTCAGATCCCCCTGTGAAATTGGAAGTTGGATCAATTCTCCCAAAGTATAAATATTCACTGTCTCATTAAAGGGCGGATTAGTTCCCTTAACAGTAAAACTGATTCACATAACTGTTTCAATATGTTCAATCCTCACCATGCTGACATGCATTCAAATTCATTTTCGTTTATTTTTAAAACATGATGCATGACATACCAACATATTCTAGCAAACAAACCTTAACGTTTTGTGATGTAGGCCCGAAAGCACAAGCAAACGTTACTTACCTGACTCTCCTGGTGATGCTCGATTTCAATTACTCCAAAAGCTCACTTACCTAAGTTTATGGCAATACATTAATCCAACTCTCACTAGACCTTACCAAAAATCAATAATAAGATTGAGGAAACCGATTTGAAACTCTACTACCCGTGTAATCCCATTTATCTCTAAGAACCCAAATCTACGCTCAATCTCAGCACCTTCAAAATCCTCACATTGTACTTCCCTCAGGTAACTAACTACTATATCTTAAGAGAAATGAGGAAAACTTACCTAAGTTGAAGGAGAATCGGGCGAGGAAAATCGCCTAGGGAGCTCGGCTGCTTGAGCTGAAAACCCGAAGAGGAAAAGTATGAAATTGGTGGCGGCTACAGTGTATTAAACTCAACCCTCTTTCCTTAAATACGTTATCCACTTTTGAAAATTATAAATTTACTCTAGTGCCCTTGTCTAACCCTACTTAAATTATTGATTAATCAGGTGTATACCATTAATAATAAAAGAGTTGGTTCGATAGAACCGGGGGCTACAAGCGAATAGAGAGAACATCGTTGTATGTTTGATTGTTTTTACTTCATTTTCTATTTAATTATATTTTTATTAGTATAATATTTTTTTGCATCTTGTAGTGACTACGTGTACATGTTGTATTTTTTTCATTTTTACAGGGTTGTAGAACAATTGTGAAGCTGTGCACTTAGTAAAAACTGGTTGTAGAAGTTGAAGCCTATCCTCAGTGACGCCTTGCTCCTTCATTCCCTGTTTTATAATGAAACACCATATAGTTAGAATTTTGAAATATGAAATTGCAAGAACAAAACAGCTCTACGAATTCAGGTTGTTCTTACCGGGGGCATATCCACAAAATAATTTACAGCATCAAAGGACATAGAAAGAGGAGCAAATGGAAGAACCATTCCCCTCTTAGGGGTGACCTCACGGGCCACTTCTATGGAGGAATCAGCATTTTTACTTAATCCACTGCTTCTTCTGATATGGTTGCTTGTGGCTTTCCAAGAGCTATTTTAATATACTTTTTGTGACCACCAGTTTAGAAAAATATAAAACACTCTTGTCTACTTATAGAATACAAAATAGAGAGAATTTTTTTAATTTAAAAAAAAAGTGGGAAAACCGAACCGAAATTCGATTCTGGTTCTGGTCCAGTCCTTAAAAAAATAAAAACAGTCCCGATTTTAAAAATTAAAAACCGAATTTTATTATTTTGGTTCCAATCTTCTTCAAAACCGGACGGGACCGGTTTTTGCTCACCCCTAATATCTTGTTTAAATTTCTTTTTGTGTACATGTGGTCATCATGATCATTAGTGTTTGACAATTTGCAATTGCAACACTTCATGAAACTTGGTGAAAAAATAGTTTGAGAGTTTTGATCTTTTTAATTATGTGCGTACATGAATTCATATAATATGCTATTGTATTATTCTTTTCATATGATTTATAGCATATCTTGAGTGTAACAATATTAGAGCATTTGGTTTGCTATGTTTCTGTTTACATTCTCTTTTTGTTAAAAAAATTAAGTCATGATCTTACAAGTTATTTACAATTTTTGGCTGCTAGAGACCTACATATCATCTTACTTGTGGTTTTTTTTTTTCAATATTTGACCTAATGTTGTTTTTCAATATATGATTTATTTTTTGTTTCTTCTAAACCACTCCTTGAAAATGGCGGAAAACTCCATCAGAATCAATTCCAAAGTGTAGAAATGAAAGAAGAATTGTAAGTGCCCGTCATT
>CM039512.1:11650600-11783100 GCA_022432975.1 Begonia masoniana | reverse complement strand
ATAAATTATTTTATAGTTTCTTTTAACGCTGCAATGCTAACTATGCAAAACGTACTACATGAAGATCGTTTCATTAATGTCGCCGAGCAAAAATACTAGAGTTGCAACGTCATTCAGGATAGGTCTAGATCTATTCTAGATTTAGACCTGAGCAGGCCTAAAGCTATTATTAAAATAATAAAAGTCATACTCAAGGTAATGCTGGGGTAGACTAAGTGTTGATCGATATGTCATTGTTGAGTTGGATGATGTGGTCAACGTTAAGTATAAGATTAATTTTATGAATCACAGTTGATATGGTTGAATCTATTCTTCATATTGAAGTTGATTACTCATTAGGAAGAAGAAAGGTAAGATTGATGATGTCTAAATTCTTTTGTATTTGCAAGAAGGATTATTTTTCTTTTAAAATAAAGCTTTATGCGTACAATCAAGAGACGCAAATTTTGATCGAATATCAATTGTTCAAGAGTAATCTTTGATATAGTGACTCAAAAAAAGAGGAAAATGGAGGAGACTTGGTCTCACATGGAGGAAGGTTAGAGCTCGATAAACAAAGATCACTATTAAGACCGTAATACATGTGATAACGTGTTTAAAAATAATTAAAAAAAGAATATTGTTACATTTAGATCTCACACCTCCTGACATGACAAACATTAATTGGTATAATTAATAAATTGCAATAATTAATATTTGTCATGCCAGAGTGTAAAATTAAAGAATAATATTAGAGAATAAACGTAGTATTACTCTTAATTAAAGTAATACTCCTGGAAACTCTAATTCAAAGTCCACTCGGTTGTCCACGCTCTTTGTCTCTGTAGAATTAGAATGCGTAATCCCAAATTCTCTAAGCATGAATGTCAAGCCGATCAAAAACAGTAAATCAACAATCAAGAAACATAGAGATTAACGTGGTTCGGACACTAAGTCCTATATCTACGGACGCAACTCATTCACTTTCTTATTGATTGAAACAGAGAATCAACCTTCTCTTTTCAATCAGAAATTGCCTATCACCTAGGGCAAACACAAAACCTACCTTGCTTACCTGTCAACGGTCGAAATTACCTCACGCCATCAGAACTTTGAAGCACAACGCCGATGAATGCCTTCGAGTCGCAAGGAATTTGTAACGACCCCTTTTTCCAACAAGATATTGTCCGCTCTTGGGATTGAGCCGTAACCCAATATTCTCCCCTCACTGCTTTGTTTGGCGAGGACTTCCCAGTCGGTCACCCAATCTGGTACTACTCTTAGCCGAAGCACTTTTAACTTCGGAGTTCTTATGGGATCCGTTGCCAATTGTGCTCCAAAACGCGTCTTACTATCTTGGGATGGTCTCTTTACATATGTTTCATTTTCACATATTTCCCAAGCGATATGGGATTGTGACGAACCCCTTTTTACAACCCGTCACCTTCCGGTTCGCCCCATCCGATGACTATACTGAAGACATCATCCGATGACTATACTGAAGACATCATCCGATGACTATACTGAAGACATCATCCGATGACTATACTGAAGACATCATCCGATGACTATACTGAAGACATCATCCGATGACTATACTGAAGACATCATCCGATGACTATACTGAAGACATCATCCGATGACTATACTGAAGACATCATCCGATGACTATACTGAAGACATCATCCGATGGCTTTACTGAAGACATCATCCGATGACTATACTGAAGACATCATCCGATGACTATACTGAAGACATCATCCGATGACTATACTGAAGACATCATCCGATGACTATACTGAAGACATCATCCGATGACTATACTGAAGACATCATCCGATGACTATACTGAAGACATCATCCGATGACTATACTGAAGACATCATCCGATGACTATACTGAAGACATCATCCGATGACTATACTGAAGACATCATCCGATGACTATACTGAAGACATCATCCGATGACTATACTGAAGACATCATCCGATGACTATACTGAAGACATCATCCGATGACTATACTGAAGACATCATCCGATGACTATACTGAAGACATCATCCGATGACTATACTGAAGACATCATCCGATGGCTTTACTGAAGACATCATCCGATGACTATACTGAAGACATCATCCGATGACTATACTGAAGACATCATCCGATGACTATACTGAAGACATCATCCGATGACTATACTGAAGACATCATCCGATGACTATACTGAAGACATCATCCGATGACTATACTGAAGACATCATCCGATGACTATACTGAAGACATCATCCGATGGCTTTACTGAAGACATCATCCGATGGCTTTACTGAAGACATCATCCGATGACTATACTGAAGACATCATCCGATGACTATACTGAAGACATCATCCGATGACTATACTGAAGACATCATCCGATGACTATACTGAAGACATCATCCGATGACTATACTGAAGACATCATCCGATGACTATACTGAAGACATCATCCGATGGCTTTACTGAAGACATCATCCGATGACTTTACTGAAGACATCATCCGATGGCTTTACTGAAGACATCATCCGATGGCTTTACTGAAGACATCATCCGATGGCTTTACTGAAGACATCATCCGATGGCTTTACTGAAGACATCATCCGATGGCTTTACTGAAGACATCATCCGATGGCTTTACTGAAGACATCATCCGATGGCTTTACTGAAGACATCATCCGATGGCTTTACTGAAGACATCATCCGATGGCTTTACTGAAGACATCATCCGATGGCTTTACTGAAGACATCATCCGATGGCTTTACTGAAGACATCATCCGATGGCTTTACTGAAGACATCATCCGATGGCTTTACTGAAGACATCATCCGATGGCTTTACTGAAGACATCATCCGATGGCTTTACTGAAGACATCATCCGATGGCTTTACTGAAGACATCATCCGATGGCTTTACTGAAGACATCATCCGATGGCTTTACTGAAGACATCATCCGATGGCTTTACTGAAGACATCATCCGATGGCTTTACTGAAGACATCATCCGATGGCTTTACTGAAGACATCATCCGATGGCTTTACTGAAGACATCATCCGATGGCTTTACTGAAGACATCATCCGATGGCTTTACTGAAGACATCATCCGATGGCTTTACTGAAGACATCATCCGATGGCTTTACTGAAGACATCATCCGATGGCTTTACTGAAGACATCATCCGATGGCTTTACTGAAGACATCATCCGATGGCTTTACTGAAGACATCATCCGATGGCTTTACTGAAGACATCATCCGATGGCTTTACTGAAGACATCATCCGATGGCTTTACTGAAGACATCATCCGATGGCTTTACTGAAGACATCATCCGATGGCTTTACTGAAGACATCATCCGATGGCTTTACTGAAGACATCATCCGATGGCTTTACTGAAGACATCATCCGATGGCTTTACTGAAGACATCATCCGATGGCTTTACTGAAGACATCATCCGATGGCTTTACTGAAGACATCATCCGATGGCTTTACTGAAGACATCATCCGATGGCTTTACTGAAGACATCATCCGATGGCTTTACTGAAGACATCATCCGATGGCTTTACTGAAGACATCATCCGATGGCTTTACTGAAGACATCATCCGATGGCTTTACTGAAGACATCATCCGATGGCTTTACTGAAGACATCATCCGATGGCTTTACTGAAGACATCATCCGATGGCTTTACTGAAGACATCATCCGATGGCTTTACTGAAGAAATCATCCGATAGACAACAGGACAACAACAATTTCACTCTAACAAATAAAACTCCGACTACAAGAAGAACTTGAGCAATTTACTAAAATTCATTCAAAACAACTTAAGTTCGGACACTACTCCAACATTTAGTAAAACCACTATTAACACCAACAGAGTATAATTGTCTAGAGGAAAATCTCAAGATGAGTTCAGAAACATTAAAACTACTACTGTCATGAAAATCCAACATACTTAAATTGAAACATTGTCAATTAAACCTTCACACCAACTGACATCAGTTAAACCGCCCCATCAGCTGCCAGATTGCTGCGTAAATGCACTCCTCCAACCAGTCTAGTTCTCAGCAAACTCAGTAAACACACCTGCTGTCACTTCTTCACCTACATCACAAAACTCATCTATTAGCCTAATGCTAAGTAAGTAAAGCAATAATGTAATGTAATGCTGAAACATAAATTCCTAAATATGCAGTTTCTACTTTCTCATCTCAGTTGCATATGCATCATTTCTGATCTGATCCCCCTGTGAAATTGGGAGTTGGATCACTTCTCCCAAAGTATAAATATCCACTAACTCATTAAGGGGCGGATTAATTCCCTTAACAGTAAATCTGATTCACATAGCTGTTTCTGATCCCCCTATTCGATGGGAAGCGGATCAAGTTTCCCAAAGTCTAAATATCCACTGTCTCATTAAGGGGCGGATTATTTCCCTTAACAGTAAATCTGATTCACATAGTTGTTTCATTATGTTCATTTCTTACCATGCCAACATGCATTCAAATTCATTTTCATATACTTTTAAAATATGATGCATGACATACAGACACATTCAAGTAAACAAAATCCTAATGTTTTGTGATGTAGGCCCGAAGGCACAAGCATACTTCACTTACATGGATTCATGGTGGATACTCGGTTAGAAGTTGCTTCAAAATTGCTCACCTAGAACCATAAACAGAGCATTAAGCCAATCCTTACTAATCCTCATTCTAAAGCATTCAGAAAACCTAAGTGGACAGTTGAGAGTTCTATTCTTTAAGCATTCCCAAATTCTACACTAAACTCGAATCTACTCTCATTCATGGCAAATCACAAAATACATATCCACAATCTCAACTCAATCATCCTTAGTCACTAAATCAGTAAGAAATCAAGGTAGAACTCACCTAGATTAGGAGAAAGGAATCAGGGAAGAAAGTCGCCTGGGGAGCTCTACTAAGTTGAGCTGAAAACCGAGAGTGAGAATAAACAGTGGCGGCTAAACCTCAATAAATTCTTCTTTAAATAGGTTATCCACTACTAATTTATAATTACTAAAATGCTCTTACTTATTCCTTCATTAACCTAATCAGTAATTCCTCCCAATATCATCTGTAAAACATTCATTGCAAGTTAGTAAAATAAATAGTTCAATGAAACCGGGTATTACAATCTACCCTCCTTAAAAGAATTTTGCCCTCAAAATTCAGTACCTGAATAATTCTGGATGTTGGTCCATCATGTCTTGCTGGCGCTCCCAAGTTGTCTCCTCTATATTCTGGTTACGCCACAAGACTTTCACCAATGGAACTTCTTTGTTGCGCAATACCTTAACTGCATAATCTAAGATCTTTACTGGTTTCTCTTCATAGGCAATGGTAGGATGAACCTCAAAGTCTTGTTGTTCCATGACCTGATTTGGATCCCTTATGCACTTTTTCAGCATAGAAACGTAGAATACATCTTGTATCCCTTCCATAAAAGCCGGTAACTGCAGCTGATAGGCTGCTCCCCCAACTCTCTTCAAAATAGTGAATTGTCCAATAAATCTGGGGATCAACTTGCCTCTCTTCCCGAATCTCACAACTCCTTTAAATGGTGATACCTTGAGGAAAACTTCATCACCTACTCCAAACTCTAGTTCTCTGCGTCTTCTGTCGGCATAACTTTTCTGCCGGCTTTGAGTTGTTAAGATCCTCTGGCGGATGAGAGCAACCTTCTCAACAGTTTGTTGCACAATGTCAGGACCAGGGAACTGTGCTTCACCAACTTCATCCCAATACAAAGGTGATCTACATTTCCGCCCATACAAGGCCTCATAAGGTGTCATTCCTATTGTTGCCTTAAAACTGTTATTATAAGAGAATTCTACTAAGGATAGGTACTTGCTCCAGGAACCTTGAAAATCCAATATGCATTCACGAAGCATATCCTCTACTATTTGGATGGTTCTTTCGGACTGTCCATCTGTTTAAGGGTGAAAGGCTGTGCTAAAGTCGAGCTGTGTACCCATAGCCTGATGCAAACTCTTCCAAAACTTAGAAGTAAATCTAGAGTCCCGGCAGAAACTATAGTGCTTGGAACTCCAGCAGTCTAACAACTTCATGCACATACAACTCATCAAGCTGATCCATCGAGTAAGTCACCTTTATCGGTAGGAAATGAGCTGATTTGGTTAGACGGTCAACTATCACCCAAATTGCATCATGTCCCTTTGCTGTTTTAGGCAATCCCACAACAAAGTCCATCGTTATTTGTTCCCATTTCTATTCGGGAGCTGGTAAGGGTTGTAACATTCCTGTAGGTCTCTGGTGCTCAGCTTTAACCTGTTGACAAACTAGGCACGATTCCACATATTCTGCCACACGTCTTTTCATACTTGGCCACCAATAATGTTGTCTGAGGTCCTTGTACATCTTTGTACTCCCAGGATGAACAGAGAACCTGGAACAGTGTGCTTCAGAAAGAATCTCTTCACGAAGTTCTTTAATGGCAGGAACAAACCATCTATTCCTAAACTTAAGGATCCCATCGGTAGAATGGTTAAAATCTGACTCGTCCGTAGAATCCATGCTTAACTTGTACTTGTTACACTCATCATCATTCATCTGAGCTTCCTTTATTTTCTCTAGAATTGTAGGCTTTAAGGTTAAGGCTGAAAGTATAGCTGATACACTGGATACTGCTTCTAGGTTAAACGTTTGGAATTCTGACTCTAAGGCTAATGGTATATTGAAAATCATAGTTGGGGTTGGTGTTGTTACTCTACTCAAAGCATCTGCCACAACATTTGCTTTGCCAGGGATGATATTTAATCTCGAAATCATAGTCCTTTACAAATTCGAACCATCGACGTTGCCTCATGTTTAGTTCTTTCTGTGTGAAAATATACTTTAGGCTCTTATGATCTGAAAATATCTCACAAGATTGTCCATACAAGTAATGCCTCCAAATCTTAAATGCAAATACCACTGCAGCTAATTCTAAGTCATGTGTAGGATAGTTCTTCTCATGTGTTTCAACTTTCTAGAGGCATAAGCTATTACTTTTCCATCTTGCATTAAAACACACCCAAGACCAATTTTGGAAGCATTACAGTAAATGCTAAATTTACCGTCTTCAACTAGAAGGGTTAAAATTAGAGCATTGGTCAGTTTATATTTCAAGGTCTGAAAACTATGCTCACATTCGTCAGTCCATATATACTTCACATTTTTCCTTGTTAACTTAGTAAGGGGTGTAGCAATCTTCGAAAATCCTTCAATGAACTTTCTATAATATCCTGCTAGTCCAAGAAAACTCCGGATATCTGTAGCATTCCTCGGTTGGGGCCACTCCTTAACTGCTTGAACCTTAGCTGGATCGACAGATATACCATCCCCAGAGATAACATGTCCTAAAAAGTGAACTTGGTCCAACCAAAATTCACACTTAGAAAACTTGGCGTATAGTTGGTGCTATTTTAATACTTCTAGCACCAAGGTCAGGTGCCTAGCATGCTCATCCTTAGTACGTGAATAGATTAAAATGTCATCTATAAACACTATGACAAACTTATCCAAATACTCATGAAACACTCCATTCATAAGATCCATAAAGACTGCTGGTGCATTTGTCAATCCAAAGGACATAATCAAAAACTCGTAATGTCCATACCTTGTACGAAAAGCAGTCTTTGGGATATCTTCAGATTTAACCTTCAACTGGTAATAACCGGACCTAAGGTCAATCTTAGAGAAAACTCTTGCACCATTAAGTTGGTCGAATAAATCATCGATCCTTGGTAATGGATACTTGTTCTTGACAGTTAACTTATTTAATTCTCTATAATCAATGCACATACGCATTGATCCATCTTTCTTTTTGACAAAAAAGACAGGTGCACCCCACGGTGAAAAGCTAGGGCGTATGAACACTTTCTCCAATAAATCCTTTAACTGTTTCTTCAATTCCTTAAGTTCTGTAGGTGCTAGTCTATATGGATTTTTAGACACAAGCTCGACACCGGGGTAAACATCTACAACAAATTCAATTTCCCTATCTGGTGGTAAACCAGGAAGGTCATCTAGAAATACTTCAGGAAAGTTTTGGACAATTAAAACATTTTGAGGATTTGCTTTTCCTACAAGTTGTGTGTCTAAAATACTAGCTAAGAAGCACAAATACTCTCCACATAGGGAAGGTCTAGTGTTAATAAAAGTCATCACAGACATTTTCTTACTCTTCCTTGAACCTTGAAATGTATGCTTCAAACTACCAAGGGTTGAAAGCTAACTATTCCAGTCCTACAATCAATCGTGGCGTGGTGTTTAAACAACAAGTCCATTCCTAGGATTATATCAAATCCCATTATATCCATAATAATAAGATCAACAGGTAGACTTACATTCCCTACTAACACATCACTGTCAAGCATCACTTGGTTAGAGTGCATGCGTTCGCCAGAGGGTAATGCAACATTAAACATATGCATGGAATGGGTGAACTGTACATCTTACTTAACAGCAAATGCAGATGCTATAAACGAATGCGTTGCACCAGAATCTATTAAAGTAAAAGCAGGCACAGAGTTGATCAATATAGTACCTGACACCACTGCAGGCTGGTCTTCATCCCCCAACTCCATCATGGAGAATATCCTCGGTTTAATAATAGCAGGGCCACTCTTAGGAACTGGACAGTCTCTACTAATATGGCCGACCTTGTTACAATTATAGCATCTGGTGATTCTAGGCTTCGAGCATTCTTTGAATGTGTGTCCAACCTCCTCACAGTTGAAACACTTCCCATAGCCCAGTTTGCATTCGCCCGGGTGGTTCTTCAAACACTTAGGACACTAGGAAAATTTCCTGACATTCTGTATCTTCCCTCCTGTTCCTTGACTATTCTGGCCTTCACTTGGCCTCTTCGTTCCTCTTTGTTGGTGTGGCTGGATAAACCTTTGTGGGATCTCCTTTGGTCCAGCACACTTCCTTTCAGCTTCTTCCACTTTCAGAGCAGTGGACACAACCTCACTGAATGTCAAGCCTTTAATACCACAAAATTTAACCCCTCGGTAGATTTCTGGCTTCAGTCTATGCACAAATTTGAATACCTTATCTTCGTCCCTGTGAGCAAAATGTCCAGCAAACCTGGACAGGGACTCGAACTGCCTACTGTACTCGGCTACAGACCCTGTCTGCTTCAAGTTTAGAAATTCCAACTTCTTTACAGTTTCGACAGTACTGTTGAAATACTTCTCGTAGAAAATGTCCTTGAATTGTGACCAAGGCATCGCCGAAACATCGGTGGTGGTCTCTACCGTTTCCCACCAGAGTTGAGCTTCACCAGCCAAGTGAAATGTTACCAACGTGACCTTGTCTCCTTCTCCTATGTTGGCACACCTAAACATACTCTCAATCCTTCTAAGCCATCCTTCAGCAATAACTGGATCAGATGACTGCCCATCAAACGTGGGTGGTCTTAGTCTCCAGAATCTATCTCCAGAGTGTTCATTGCCAGAACCCGAGTTGGCACTTCCTTGCACCTCTCGGTTCAACAGCACTCCTAGTTGGTCAGACTATTGGCGCACTAAATCAGTTTGCTGACACACTAAATCCGTCAGCTGCCTAATCACACTAGGCTCCTCTTCATCTCTCACATTTGGCATTTCTCTTGGCACTCTAGATCTCCCTGGGCGTCTGGCCATCGTACTAAATTCCTGTACAAGGTTAATTACACTCTTAAATATCTATTAACTAAGGTTAACATAAACACTTACAGTAGTTGAAGTACTTTCATGCAACGATTGGCACTGATGAGTAATCTTTTGAACGGTTTAACTTAATGTCTCTGATACTATAATGTAACGCCCCGAGTTTTCTAAACTCGGTTTGTTACTCATAAACCCGAACATAACTAAGAAAATTTCGGACCAAATTTAAAACTTCGCTCGAAAGTCAAAATTTGACATTTTCTAAAATCTCAAAACATTTAAAGAATTGCAGCGGAAATCATTTAAGGAAAATAGAGTTAAACGAACAATGCTTGAATAATCGGTTGAGATGTTAAGAACAATGCTTGAATAATCGGTTGAGATGTTAATGAGTAATTGGTCAAAAGTAATAAAGGTTTAAATCGCAGAATACTTTAAAAGTTGCAAAAGTGAAACGCATCTACCGCTGAACAAAGTCAACGGAAGAGGTTGAAATAGATAACAGAACGCTCCTTTCGGTGACAAAACGACAAAACTTCCACTTCATCTTCCGATAAGTCTAATACACGACATCCACCGGTCACTAAACGACAAAACTTCTACTTATATCTTCCGATGGCTTCCACTGAAGACATCATCCGATGGCTTAACTGAAGACATCATCCGATGGCTATACTGAAGACATCATCCGATGGCTTTACTGAAGACATCATCCGATGACTATACTGAAGACATCATCTGATTGCTTTACTGAAGACATCATCTGATGACTATACTGAAGACATCATCCGATGGCTTTACTGAAGACATCATCTGATAGACAACAGGACAACTACAATTTCACTCTAACAAAGAAAACTCTAACTACCAGAAGAACTTGAGCAATTTACTAAAATTCATTCAAAACCACTTAAGTTCGGACATTACTCCAACATTTAGTAAAACCACTATTAACACCAACAGAGTATAATTGTCTGGAGGAAAATCTCAAGATGAGTTCAGAAACATTAAAACTACTCCTGTCATGAAAATCCAACATACTTAAATTGAAACATTGTCAATTAAACCTTCACACCAACTGACATCAGTTAAACCGCCCCATCAGCTGCCAGATTGCTACGTAGATGCACTCCTCCAACCTGTCTAGTTCTCAGCAAACTCAGTAAACACACCTGCTATCACTTCTTCACCTACATCACAAAACTAATCTATTAGCTTAATGCTAAGTAAGTAAAGTAATAATGTAATGTAATGCTGAAACATAAATTCCTAAATATGCAGTTTCTACTTTCTCATCTCAGTTGCATATGCATCGTTTCTGATCTGATCCCCCTGTGAAATTCGGAGTTGGATCACTTCTCCCAAAGTATAAATATCCACTGACTCATTAAGGGGCGGATTAATTCCCTTAACAGTAAATCTGATTCACATAGCAGTTTTTGATCCCCCTGTTCGATGGGAAGCAGATCAAGTTTCCCAAAGTCTAAATATCCACTGTCTCATTAAGGAGCGGATTATTTCCCTTAACAGTAAATCTGATTCACATAGCTGTTTCATTATGTTCATTCCTTACCATGCCAACATGCATTCAAATTCATTTTCTTATACTTTTAAAATATGATGCATGACATACAAACACATCAAGTAAACAAAATCCTAATGTTTTGTGATGTAGGCCCGAAGGCACAAGCATACTTCACTTACCTGGATTCCTGGTGGATACTCGGTTAGGAGTTGATTCGGAATTGCTCACCTAGAACCATAAACAGAGCATTAAGCCAATCCTTACTAATCCTCATTCTAAAGCATTCAAAAAACCTAAGTGGACAGTTGGGAGTTCTATTCTCTGAGCATTCCCAAATTCTACACTAAACCCGAATCTACTCTCATTCATGGCAAATCACAAAATACGTATCCACAATCTCCACTCAATCATCCTTAGTCACTAAATCAGTAAGAAATCAAGGTAGAACTCACCTAGATTGGAGAAAGGAATCGGGAAGAAAGTCGCCTGGGGAGCTCTGCTAAGTTGAGCTGAAAACCGAGAGTGAGAATAAACAGTGGCGGCTAAACCTCAATAAATTCTTCTTTAAATAGGTTATCCACTACTAATTTTTAATTACTAAATGCCCTTACTTATTCCTTCATTAACCTAATCAGTAATTCCTCCCAATATCATCTATAAAACATTCACTGTAAGTTAGTAAAATAAA
This sequence comes from Begonia masoniana, assembly GCA_022432975.1. Classification (NCBI taxonomy): domain Eukaryota; kingdom Viridiplantae; phylum Streptophyta; class Magnoliopsida; order Cucurbitales; family Begoniaceae; genus Begonia; species Begonia masoniana. The sequence continues at coordinate 11,771,195 of CM039512.1, read as the reverse complement.
TAGTTCAATGAAACCGGGTGTTACACTTGGTTCTGAGTTTTCCCCAACCAATAACAAAATAAGTGAATTGCATCAAGAGGCTCACTGAAGTGCCAGAGATCTTACTTACCCTCACCAAGCTTATGAAATAATTAAACTTAGGTGACTAGCAACTCATTGGTTAGCGCATCAGCATGATTCTCTTATGTGAGAATCTTTTCAACGATGATACCTCATTTTGCATGGAGTGATGAATTCTTTATATGATGAATGGTGTTTTGACTGTCACAATAAACAACTAGGTTAGTACAATTAATACCTAGTTCATAAGCTAACCTTTTAAAGTTGACTTCTCCACCACAAATTGTAAAATTGTCCTCGTGAGGATCTTCTAGTATCAAAACACCCTGCATAATTATCATTGATAAATGCAACAATCGTACATGTACCTGCATTCACTAAACCAAATGTAAGCATGAATATAGAGAGTTAGAAACATACCTCATAAGCCATTTTAACGCTTGCACGTAACTTTCTCAAAGTTCTAGCACAACCTTTCTCACAATGCTCATACCATAAGACAGCTTCAATATTGTGCTCATATTAGCATACGTTAAACTTCCAACCATATCTTCACATGGAACTTTGCTTACGAATTTCTCTTCTTCCAGATCTCCATCCCCTCTTTCTATTACCTCATAGAAAGAGTCCGACTTACTATGCTCAACTTCCAAGTTAGTCGTAAGTGCATAAACAATTATATCAGTATACCTGAATTTCTAAGTCAGTTTAATTACTCCTATAGTTCGGTCTCTAGTTACCTGATAATCTGTAACATCCCCCACACCAGTCTCAATTTCAATCAGCTCAGTTTGAGAGCTATCACTACCTTGAAATGATATGTCCAATCACTTATCTTCTTCTTGTCCAACTCAACCTACACGGTTTCCACCATATCAGCAAGTTTCTTGTCTTTATCCTTAAATGGGAAACTTGTTTCATTGAAAACCATGTTCCGACTTATCAAAGCTTGTTGGTTTATCTCCCATAAGTGATATCTTTTGACACCATCCAAATATCCAAGCAATATGCACTTTTTTGCACGAGGATGAAACTTTCATTGCTTTATATGTGCATATGTTGTACAACCAAATAACTTCAACCTGTTATAATTGGCCAAATATCTATGTCAAACCTCAAATGTAGTCTTAAACTCAAGAGCAGTAGAAGGACAATGTAACGCTCCGAATTATATAAACCCGATTCGTTACTCATAAACTCGAACTTGACTAAGAGACTTTGGACTAAATTTAAAACTTCGTTCAAAAGTCAAAATTTGGCATTTTCTAAACTTCAAAACATTTGAAAACTTGCAGAGGAAATCATTTAAGCAAAAATAGAGTTAAACAAAACTATAGAACAATGTTTGAATAATCGGTTGGAATATTAAGAAATAATCGACCAAAGAAAGTAAAGATTTAATCGTGAAATACTTGAGAAGTTACAGAAGTCAAACGTAGCAGCCGCTGAGCAAAGTCAACGGAAGAGACTGAAACGGAAAACATAAGGCTTCTTTCGGTGACAAAACGACAAAACTTTGGATACGTCATCCGGTGGATTTAACAAACGAAATCCACTGGTGACTAAACGACAAAGTCCATTTTTCCTTCACAAGACAAAACAAAACTGAATACATCGTCTGGTCACTAAGTGACAAAACCCATTGCTCGCAACCACCGGCCATAAGACGACAAAAGTCTTCCTACATCAACCGATGACGTCAGCCGGATGATTTTCCTTCATTCGATCGACTTAATCTCGCATCCACCGGTGACGTCAGCAGGATGATTTCCTTCATCCGATTGACTTTATCTCACATCCATCGGTGACGTCAGCCGGATGATTTCCGTCATCCGATCGACTTTATCACACATCCACTGGTGACGTCAGCCGGATGATTTCCTTCATCCGATCGACTTTATCTCACATCCACCGGTAGACAAAAAACACAAAACACCCACCGGTGAACTTCATTCACCAATGGTGGAATTTACAAATTTTACTCAAAGCATTCAAAACAACCTGACCCCAAATAACATCTAACATTCAACAAACAACCACTAACAAAAGAACAACGTCTGTATCCTCGACACAACTTGGAAATATTAAACTCTAACTACATTTAAATCACGTAAACATTAAATAACTACTATCGTTAAATTCTCAGCATTCATCAATAAAATACTTAACTACTGAAACTTCACCCACAGACAAGTGTTAAACCGCCTCATCAGAACACCAAACCGTCGCAAGAATGTGCTTCAACAGCATCGCCTATTCCTCAGTAAATTCAGAGAACTCTCCAGTGGTTACTTCAACACCTACATCACAAAACTCATCTATTAGCCTAATGCTAAGCAAGTAAAGGAATAATGAAATGGAATACTGAAACATAAATCCTAATCATGCAGTTTCTACTTTCACAACTCAGTTGCAAATTCGTTCATTCACTGAAATGATCCCTCGGTTCCATTGGGAGGTGGATCAGTTCTCCAAAAGTCATACATCCTCTTCTCAATTAAGGAGCGGATTAGTTCCCTTAACAGCTGATCTGATCCCTCAATTTCATTGGGAGTGGGACCAGTTCTCCCAAAGTCATACATCCTCTTCTCAATTAAGGGGCGGATTAGTTCCCTCAACAGCTGATCTGTTTCAATCTGTTCATACCTTGCCATAACATTTCATGTAAATTCATTTTCGTATTTCTTCAAAAACATGATGCATGACAAAAAAGAAAACAATCAACATACATAAACCTACTGTTTTGTGATGTAGGCCCGAAGGCACACACAATACTTCACTTACCTGGTCTCCTAGAAATCGCTCGGTTTCAACTACTCTGGAAGCCCTGCTCACCTAATGTCATAAGCAAAATACCGATTAGATCATCACTAACCTTATCCAATATCATTCAGAAACCTAAGGAGCTAGTTTAGAAGTTTTGTTCATCTTACATTCTCGGCTCAACACTAAACTCGAACTCAACTCACTCACAGCATTATCAAAAATACACACATTGCACTCTCTCTGCTATCTAGCCATAAAAATCTCAAGAAAACAAGGGGAGAACTTACCTAGTTTGAGGGTTGAAGATCGGAGAGGAAAAAAATCGCCTGGAGCTCTGCTGAGCTTGAGCTGTATACCGAGAAAGGAAAAATGAGAGAACAGTGGCGGCTAAACCTCATTAAACCTTCCATTAAATACGCTATCCAAAATAACATCTCAAATTACCATCATGCCCTTACACTCATATTTATTAACCTAATCACTAGCTCCCCAATTTCATCCATAAAACATCCACTAAAATTTGATAAAGTAAATTGGTTTAAACAAAACCGAGTGTTACAAACTACCCTCCTTAAAAGAATTTTGTCCTCAAAATTCAATGCTTGAATAACTCTGGATGTTGGTCTATCATGTCTTGCTGGTGCTCCCAAGTTGTCTCCTCTATATTCTGGTTGTGCCACAAGACTTTCACTAGTGGAACCTCTTTTTTGCGCAATACCTTCACTGCATAATCCAGGATTCTTACTGGTTTCACCTCATAGGTAATAGTAGGATGGATTTCAATACTCTGCGGTTCCACAACTTGAGATAGATCTCTAACACACTTCTTCAGCATGGAAACATGAAACACATTATGGATTCCCTCTAAAGAGGCTGGTAACAGTAGTTGATAGGCTGACTTCCCAATCCTCTTCAAGATTGAGAAAGGTCCAATATATCTGGGGTTCAACTTGCCTTTCTTTCCAAATCTCACAACTCCTTTGAAAGGTGACACCTTAAGGAAAACTTCATTACCAACATCAAATTCCAGTTCTCTTCGTCTTTTGTCTGCATAGCTTTTCTGCCGGCTTTGAGCCGTCAAGATTCTTTGTCGGATAAGAGCGATTTTCTCCACTGTCTGCTGCACAATGTCAGGACCAATCAATTGTGCTTCTCCAACTTCATCCCAATACAATGGGGATCTGCACTTTCGTCCATACAATGCCTCGTATGGTGCCATGCCTATTGTTGCCTGAAAATTGTTGTAATAAGAAAATTCAACTAAAGACAAGTTTTTGCTCCATGAACCTTGAAAGTCTAATACACATGCACGGAGCATATCCTCTAATGTTTGAATAGTCCTTTCGGATTGTCCATCAGTTTGAGGGTGGAAAGCTGTGCTAAAACTAAGCCATGTGTAAACTTTTCCAAAACTTAGATGTAAATCTAGAGTCTCGGTCTGAAACTATGGCGCTTGGAACTCCATGCAGTCTAACAACTTCATGCACATACAACTCAGCAAGTTGATCCATTGAGTATGTCATCTTTATCGGTAGAAAGTGGGCAGATTTGGTTAAACGATCAACTATCACCCAGATTGCATCATGTCCTTTTGCTGTTCTAAGCAATCCCACAACAAAGTCCATCGTTATTTGCTCTCATTTCCATTCAGGAACTGGTAAAGGTTGCAATGTTCCTGAGGGTCTCTGATGCTCAGCTTTAATCTGTTGACAGCACAAACATGATTTTACATACTCTGCCACACTCCTTTTCATACTTGGCCACCAATAATGCTGTTTAAGATCCTTGTACATCTTCGTACTTCCAGGGTGAACAGAAAATCAAGAAGAATGTGCTTCTGAAAGAATCTCATCTCGAAGTTCCTTAATGGCAGGAACAAACCATCTATTTCTAAACCTAAGGATTCCATCAGCGGAATAGTTAAAATCCGACTTGTCTGTAGAGTCCATGCAGGATTTATACTTATTACATTCAGTGTCGTTCCTTTGAGCTTCCTTTATTTTCTCCAAAACAGTAGGCCTCAAGGATAAGGCCGAAAGCATAGCTGATATACTGGATACTGCTTCTAGGTTAAACTTTTGGAATTCAGACTGTAAAGCTAGTGGCATGTCTAAAATCATGGCCGAGGCTGATGTTGTCACTCTACTCAAGGCATCTGCCACAACATTTGCTTTGCCAGGGTGGTACTTAATCTCGAAATCATAATCCTTTACAAATTCTAACCATCGACGTTGCCTCATATTTAATTCCTTCTGTGTGAAGATATACTTCAGGCTCTTATGATCCGAAAATATCTCACAAGATTGTCCATGCAGGTAATGCCTCCAAATCTTAAGTGCAAATACTACTGCAGCTAATTCCAAGTCATGTATAGGGTAATTCTTTTCATGTATTTTCAACTGTCTAGAGGCATAAGCTATTACCTTACCATCTTGTATTAACACACATCCAAGACCGATCTTGGAAGCATCACAATAAATGCTAAATTTACCATTTTCAACAGGAATGGTCAAAATTGGAGCGTTAGTCAGTTTCTGTTTCAAGGTCTGAAAACTATGCTCACATTCGTCAGTCCATATATACTTCACATTTTTCCTTGTTAACCCAGTAAGGGGGTAGCAATCTTCGAGAATCTTTCAATGAACTTTCTATAATATCCTGCTAGTCCAAGAAAACTCCTAATATCCGTAGCACTCTTCGGTTGGGGCCATTCCTTAACTGCTTGAACCTTTGCTGGATCAACAGATATGCCATCTCCAGAGATGACATGTCCTAGAAAGTGAACTTGGTCCAACCAAAATTCACACTTAGAAAACTTGGCGTATAGTTGGTGCTGTTTTAATACTTCCAACACCAAGGTCAGGTGCCTAGCATGCTCATCCTTAGTACGCGAATAGATTAAAATGTCATCTATGAACACTATGACAAACTTATTCAAATACTCATGAAACACTCTATTCATGAAATCCATAAAGGTTGCTGGTGCATTTGTCAATCCAAAGGACATGACCAAAAACTCATAATGTCCATACCTTGTGCGAAAGGCAGTCTTAGGAATACCCTCAGATTTGACCTTTAATTGGTAATAACCGGACCTAAGGTCAATCTTAGAGAAAACACATGCACCATTAAGCTGGTCAAATAAATCATCAATCATCGGCAGTGGGTACTTGTTCTTGACAGTTAGCTTATTCAATTCTCTATAGTCTATGCACATACGCATTGATCCATCTTTCTTTTTGACGAAAAGGACAGGTGCACCCCATGGTGAAAAACTAGGGCGTATGAACCTTTTCTCCAACAAATTCTCCAATTGCTTCTTCAATTCCTTAAGTTCTGTTGGTGCTAGTCTATATGGATTTTTAGACACAGGCTCAGCGCCGGGGTAAACATCCACAACAAATTCGATTTCCCTATCTGGTGGTAAGCCAGGAAGGTCATCTAAAAACACTTCAGGAAAGTCTTGGACAATTGAGACATTTTGGGGTGTTGCTTTTCCTACGAGTTGTGTATCTAGAACACTGGCCAAGAAGCATAGGTACTCTCTACATGGTGAGGTTTTACAATTCATCGAAGTCATAACAGACATGCCCTTACTCTTCTTTAAAGCTTGGAAGGTATGATTTAAACCATCAGGGGGTTGGAACCTAACTACTCCTGTCCTACAGTCGATTGTGGCATAATGTTTAAATAGTCAATTCATTCCTAGAATTACATCAAATCCCATTATATCCATAATAATGAGATCAGCAGGTAGACTCACGCTTCCTACTAACACATTACTGTCAAGCATCACCTGGTTAGAGTGCATGCGCTCACCAGAGGGTAAAGCAACACTAAACACATGCATAGAAGGGGTAAACTGTGCATCTAACTTAACAGTAAAAGTAGATGATATGAATGAATGTGTTGCACCAGAATCTATCAATGTAAAAGCAGGTATAGAATTGACCAATATAGTACCTGACACAACAGCAGGCTGCTCATCATCGCCCGACTCCATCATGGAGAATATCCTCGACTTAATCATAGCAAGGCCATTCTTAGGAGCTGGACAGTCCCTAACAACGTGGCCAACCTTGTTACAGTTGAAGCATCGGGTGACTCTGGGCTTTGGGCAATCCCTGAATGTGTGTCCAACTTCCCCGCAATTGAAACACTTTCCCGAACCGAACCTGCATTCACCCAGGTGATTCTTCGAGCATTTCGGGCACAGGGGAAACTTCCTGGCATCCGGTACTTTCTTTCCCGTTCCTTGGCTATGCTGGCCTTCATTAGGCCTCTTCATTCCCCTTTGATGATGTGGCTGGACCGACTTTTGTGGGACATCTTTTGGTCCAGCACACTTCTTTTCAGCTTCTTCCACTTCCAGAGCAGTGGACACAACCTCGCTGAATGTCAAGCCTTTAATACCGCAAAATTTAACCCCTCTGTAGATTTCTGGCTTCAGTCCATGCACAAATTTGAATACCTTGTCCTCGTCCCTGAGAGCAAAATGTCTAGCAAACCTGGACAGTGACTCGAACTGCCTACTGTACTCGGCTACAGACCCTGTCTGCTTCGAGTTTAGAAATTCACACTTCTTTGCAGTTTGGACAGTACTGTTGAAATACTTCTCGTAGAAAATGTCTTTAAACTGCGACCAAGGCATCGCCAAGACATCAGTGGTGGTCTCTATTGTTTCCCACCAGAGTTGAGCTTCACCAGGGAAGTGAAATGTCGCCAATGTGACCTTGTCTTCTTCTTCTATGTTGGCACACCTAAACATACTTTCGATCTTCCTAAGCCACCCTTCAGCAATAACTAGATCAGATGATTGTCCATCAAACGTGGGTGGTCTTAGTCTCCGGAATCTATCTCCAGAATGTTCATTGCTAGAACCCGAGTTGGCACTTCCTTGTACCTCTCGGTTCAACAGTACTTCTAGTTGATCAGACTGCTGGCGCATTAGGTCTGTTTGCTGACGCACCAACTCCGTCAGCTGCCTAATACACTAGGCTCCTCCCCACCACTCAAGTTTGGCATTTCCCTTGGCACTCTGGGTCTTCCTGGGCGTCTAGCCATTGTACTAAATTCCTGTATAGGGTTAATTACACTCTTAAGTATCTAATAGCTAGGGTTAACATAAACACTTACAGTTGTTGAAGTACTTCCATGCAATGATTGGCACTGATGAGTAATCTTTTGAACGGTTTAACTGACATGTCTCTGATACCATACTGTAACGCCCCGAATTATATAAACCCGGTTCGTTACTCATAAACTCGAACTTGACTAAGAGACATTGGACTAAATTTAAAACTTCGTTCAAAAGTCAAAATTTGACATTTTCTAAACTTCAAAACATTTGAAAACTTGCAGCGGAAATCATTTAAGCAAAAATAGAGTTAAAACAAAACTATAGAAACAATGTTTGAATAATCGGTTGGAATATTAAGAAATAATCGACCAAAGAAAGTAAAGATTTAATCGTGAAATACTTGAGAAGTTACAGAAGTCAAACGTAGCTGCCGCTGAGCAAAGTCAACGGAAGAGACTGAAACGGAAAACAGAAGGCTTCTTCTGGTGACAAAATGACAAAACTTTGGCTACGTCATCCGGTGGATTTAACAAACGACATCCACCGGTGACTAAACGACAAAGTCCATTTTTCCTTCACAAGACAAAACAAAACTAAATACATTGCCCGGTCACTAAGTGACAAAACCCATTGCTCGCAACCACCGGCCATAAGACGACAAAAGTCTTCCTACATCAACCGATGACGTCAGCCGGATGATTATCCTTCATCCGATCGACTAAATCTCGCATCCACCGGTGACGTCAGTCGGATGATTTCCTTCATCCGATCGACTTTATCTCACATCCACCGGTGACGTCAGTCGGATGATTTCCGTCATCCGATCGACTTTATCACACATCCACTAGTGACGTCAGCCGGATGATTTCCTTCATCCGATCGACTTTATCTCACATCCACTGGTAGACAAGAACACAAAACACCCACCAGTGAACTTCATTCACCAATGGTGGAATTTACAAACTTTACTCAAAGCATTCAAAACAACCTGACCCCAAATAACATCTGACATTCAACAAAGAGCCATTAACAAAAGAACAACATCTGTATCCTCGACAGAACTTGGAAATATTAAACTCTAACTACATTTAAATCACGTAAACATTAAATAACTACTATCGTTAAATTCTCAGCATTCATCAATAAAATACTTAACTACTGAAACTTCACCTACAGACAAGTGTTAAACCGCCTCATCAGAACACCAAACCGTCGCAAGAATGTGCTTCAACAGCATCGCCTATTCCTCAGTAAATTCAGAGAACTCTCCAGTGGTTACCTCAACACCTACATCACAAAACTCATCTATTAGCCTAATGCTAAGCAAGTAAAGGAATAATGAAATGGAATACTGAAACATAAATCCTAATCATGCAGTTCCTACTTTCACAACTCAGTTGCAAATTCGTTCATTCACTGAAATGATCCCTTGGTTCCATTGGGAGGTGGATCAGTTCTCCCAAAGTCATACATCCTCTTCTCAATTAAAGGGCGGATTAGTTCCCTTAACAGCTGATCTTATCCCTCAATTCCATTGGGAGTGGGATCAGTTCTCTCAAAGTCATACATCCTCTTCTCAATTAAGGGGCGGATTAGTTCCCTTAACAGCTGATCTGTTTCAATCTGTTCATATCTTGCCATAACATTTCATGTAAATTCATTTTCGTATTTCTTCAAAAACATGATGCATGACAAAAAAGAAAACACTCAAACATACATAAACATACTGTTTTGTGATGTAGGCTCGAAGGCACACACAATACTTCACTTACTTGGTCTCCTGGAAATCGCTCGGTTTCAACTACTCTGGAAGCCCTGCTCACCTAATGTCATAAGCAGAATACTGATTAGATCATCACTAACCTTATCCTATGTCATTCAGAAACCTAAGGAGCTAGTTTGGAAGTTCTGGTCATCGTACATTCTCGGCTCAACACTAAACTCGAACTCAATTTACTCACAGCATTATCAAAAATACACACATTGCACTCTCTCTGCTATCTAGCCATAAAAATCTCAAGAAAACAAGGGGAGAACTTACCTAGTTTGAGGGTTGAAGATCGGAGAGGAAAAAAATCGCCTGGAGCTCTGCTGAGCTTGAGCTGTATACCGAGAAAGGAAAAATGAGAGAACAGTGGCGGCTAAACCTCATTAAACCTTTCATTAAATACGCTATCCAAAATAACATCTCAAATTACCATCATGCCCTTACACTCACATTTATTAACCTAATCACTAGCTCCCCAATTTCATCCATAAAACATCCACTAAAATTTGATAAAATAAACTGGTTTAAACAAAATCGGGTGTTACAGACAAAGATTTATCAAATAACACATTGTTTTCACAACTTCTGCCATAAATGACCTACAAAGACCTGAAGTAAGAATCATACACCGAACCCTCTCAAAAATTGTTATATTCGTCTGCTTAGCAAGTCCATTTTGCTGAAGTGTGTATTTTATTGAATGATGTCTGACAATTCCCTCTTTCTTACAATATTCATCAAACTTGACAAAACAAAATTTCATACCATTTTCAGTTCTAAGTTTTTTGATCTTCCTATCAGTTTGATTCTCCACCATCTTCTTGTATGTCACAAAAGTCTCAAATACTTGATCTTTTATACGTATGCGGAATATCTAAACTCTCATTGAGAAGTCATCTATGAACGTCACAAAATAGTGTGCTCCACATTTAGACGGTCTCTTTTTTGGCCCTTATAAGTCCGAGTGAATGTAATCTAAGATGCCTTGAGATGAATGTATCAATTATGAAACTTCACTCTACTGCTTTTATCCAAGACACAGTTCTCACAAAACTCTAGTTTTGATACATTGTCCTTGTTGAGAAGATTTTGTTTGCCAACCTCAATAAGACCTCTTTCACTAGTATGACCTAACCGAAGGTGCTAGAGATTGGCTTTAGTCTTATGCTCACCAAAAACTGAACCAACCTCGCCACAACTATGGTTCCTTTCAAAATGTACAACCCATTTTTAAAGTTCCCCTTAATCACCGTCATAAACCCCTTGGATATTTTCATAATCCCCTCTTCAAATTTTACTGTACAACCCATAGGTTAAAGCATCATAATCAATAACAAATTTCTTTTTAACTGAGGCACATACCTCACTTGTTGAATGATACGACACATACATCAAACATCTTAACTGTGATTGATCATTCTCCTTCAATCGTGCAAGCTTTTTTAACACCAAAGAAGACTTTTCCTTCAACAACGTTGTTGAAGTTTTGGAGCCACTCTTTCCTCAATGTCATGTGAAATGAACACCCTGAGTCCAAAACTCATTGTTCCCCCGATTCAATCTCAGAAGCAACCAACACATCTGAAGATTGATATGAATCAGCAAAAATAAAAGCATCCCTTCTCTCAGACTTCTTCTCTCTCATATTTTGTTTCCTTTCATAACAATCTTTTTTAGTGTCCTTTATTACAAAAGAAACACATCATTCTTTGCTTTCATTTTGACCTCGATTTTCCTTTAGAGTTCATTTCCCTAGTCTCCTGCCTCCTTCTAACGGAGTGACCCTTTTCTTCAGAATTCTCTTTTCTCTCAGTCTGCCTTTGCAATTCTTTAGAATTAAGGGCTGCATTAACCTCAGCCATGGTTAAGGTTTCCTTACCATGTAACATGGTGTCCACGAAGTGCTCATATCTTTCGATAATGAGTCTAAGATTATTATAGCTTGGTCCTCCTTGGCTATCTTCGCTCCTATGCTATTAAGATCCAAAATGATCTTGTTGAAGTCATCCAAATGTTTTCTCATCTCTTTTAAATCCTCCATATTCAGGATGTATTACCTTTTTTTAAGTACAATCAATTAGTCGAGGATCGCTTCATGTAAAGCACTTCCAACTTCAACCAAATCGAAAGAGCAAATCTCTCTTCAGTCACCTCATCACCTAAACTTAAAAGTATAGCACTATGTGTCTTTGCCTCCACATCATTGGTTTTCACCCTATTAGTAGCCTTAAGGCTCTGCATAGCATTTTCATCAATTGCTTGTGCAAGTCCTTGATGCACAAGCAATGCCTTCATCTTAATTTTTTTCAAAGGCTAAAATCATTATCCTTGGTAAACTTATCTACCCAAATTTAACCATCTCCTAAACTCTCCTAAGAACCTGAGATAGAAAACCAAAAGATACCTTACCAACGAATAATAACACAAGACAGCTAGCAAAGCAATAGAAAGACAAAAGATAAAAAAAAAACCACAAGGTAGAAAGTTAAACAAATTTTAATTCACACTAAAAATCAATACCGATTAATTCACAACAAAGCTAGTCTTACTTTACTAAAATACATCCTTGACCAGAAAACATGATTAAAATAGATTAAATCACAATAATTTTTTATTCACAACAAATTAATTACTCAGCCCACAATGCTGATTTTTCTTAACACAAAATCAGCTGATTTTTATTAACACAAAATCAAGAACCAAAGTCAATTCAACAGTAACAATTAATCCTTAAACAGTACTGAATCAAGAACACAAACAGAATTTATCAACAGCTAAACGCAACCCTAACAGATTACACACATAGCCGAACATGCTTCAGAAATAGCAGAGAACAGAACATCGAAGTAGAAACAAGAAACAACAACACTGCTTCAAATAAATCAGAAACAAAGTTAAATAATTTTATGATCCAAGAATCGGTAAAACAAAAACTAATAAAACACTTCAATCTAAAAAATAGAATGCCTCTTAATCTGAAGATCGCACGTTCAATCCATGCTCACAGCACTAATTATAGAATTAGAATGCGTAATCCCAAATTCTCTAAGCATGAATGTCAAACTGATCAAAATCAGTAAATCAACAATCAAGAAACACATAGATTAACGTGGTTCAGACAATAAATCATACATCTACGGATGCAACTCATTCACATTCTTATTGATTAGAAGAAAACACCAAGAAATAGAGAATCAACATTCTCTTCATAGTCAGAAATTGCCTATCACTTAAGGCAAACACAAAACCTATCTTGCTTACCTGTCGACAACCAAAATTACGTCACACAGTCGGAACTTCGAAGCCCCACGCCAATGAATGCCTTCGAATCGTGTGGAATCGCCTTCCTCGCTACTCTGCTTTTCTATGCCCTAAAATACTCGTAACACTCTAAAACTTCGAATTTAACCTCAGGTCTCTGTTTCAAATCGTTTTCCAAATAAAGTCATCTCAATTTCGACAAAGATTAAGGCATCCTTAATGGAATAAAATGTGTAGATTTAGTCAGTTTATCCACAATAACACAAACTGCATCAAAAGTCTGAACAATAGTCGATAATCCAGTCACAGAATCTATAATAATCTAATCCTCCTTCTACTATGGCATATGCTTTTACTATGGCATATGTAAAGCTTGTAATAGTCCAATAAGTCTTTGATGCTCAGTCTTAATTTGTTGACAAGTCAAACATATAATCAAAAATTTGTTGCATCCCTTTTCATACCAACTCACCAATATTATTGTTTCAGATCATGATATATTTTATTGCTGCCAAGATAGAAACAAACCTTGACTTATGACTCTAAGCTAAACAATCTATTTCAAATTTGGAACATTAGACACTACAACTCTATCTTTGAAGAACATATATCTCTACACACTGACCTCCCATTCTGCAACTGATCAAATTTCTTGTTAAGCTCATCATCAGACATTCACATCTCCTTTACACACTGGACAAGAGTACGAATCACTATCAAACTATAGGCGCATGTGCACCATCATCAAAATATTGCGTATCATATAATGGCCAAAGATCTTTTCCAATCTTCTAACAATAGACATGAAATATGACTTTAGCGATGTCGACTCAAGGTATCAACCTTTGCATTGATGATTCAAATTATCTTCTCTTATAATATGAGAAAACCTTGAACCTTGCATCATACAAATAACTTTGCCACAATTTTTAAAAAAAATAATAGCCACCAACTCTAAGTTATGAGTAGGATAATTGTGTTTACAAGGCTTCAATTATCTTTATCCATATGCAATCAATACACATCCAAGTCTAATTGTAACGCCCCGAATTTAAAATTCTCAATTTGATTTCTCTAATTTGAAACCCTAATTTGGAAACTCTAAAATTTTTACCCAAATCATTTTATTAAATTAAATTCTAGCGTTAAAACCCTAATTCCATAATATTTTGAAATTCTCTTTAAATAATTATTGAAACATTAAATACACGGAAGCTTTAAAATTTAAACAAAAGCGGAATTAATAATTTATAAAACTTTATTAAATAATAAAAATTCAACAAAACTTATTCAAAGTTTTTGATAATAAAACGTGAAATATCCTTGAAGACTTTAATCATACAACTTTTAAATTTTTTCTTTAAACCTTTTATTCCTCTGTATACTCATTTGCCTCTGGAGGGTTCTCGATCATAGTCATTTCTTCCTCAGATAAAAATTCACCTACATCACAATTTACAAAACTGTGAGAAATAATCTCAGTAAGTAAGAATACGTGCAGTTGCAAAACATGTACTTTTACCGAATCTTGTTAACAGCACATACTGGTTGGATCTCATTCCTGAACCATCTTTTAATACTGGGCCATCATGGCTTCGTCATCTTTTACTTTTACTTTTACTTTTAACGTTCAAACTCACAATCTCAATGTGGCTTTTGCTATCACAAGATTGCCGTCAATTCCATCATTTTCACACACATGCAAATATCCTACAAATTTTATCTTTTAAATTATTTTATAAAAATTCCTAAATATGAGTGCTCACATATCAAATCGTATAATAAAACAATTATACAAAAATAACATAAATTTATTGTGATGTAGGGCCATAGCCAAAACATTGGAAAATTTGTACTTTCACTTACCTGTATTCCGAGCGAGTAGGGTTATCGGGATTTTTCTGAAATTCCAATAATTTTGTGACTCGTAAGTTGAATATGGTCGAATTAAATCGCTTCGGACAATCTTTCAGAAATTCACTACCTAAATAAAATATCCATATAAATTTCTCACTTTAATAAACCAATTTCATAAGAATTTAGGTAGAAATTCCTTACCAGTAAAATCTTAGATCGGTTCGGGTTGAATTTTGAATCGGTTCAAAATTCGGGTCAGTTCGGGTTCGGTTTGGTTCGGATGAACAGTGCCAATCATGAACAATGCTTGATTTGGTTCGATTTTTGGCTAAAAAGAACCGATTCGGTTCTGCTTAGGTTTAATGAACCGGTTTAGTTCAGTTTTTAAAAAATAAAACCCTTCTTCCCCTTTTTCTTCTTCTTCCTCGTGAGAGAGAGTAGAGAAAGGGAGAGAGAGAGATCAAGAGAGAGAGAGAGCATGGCCTAGGGAGCCAAACACCGAGCGAGGCCGGAGATCGGGTCGATAATGGAATTCGGCCAAGGGAGGATTTTTGCCGGAGAGGTTCGGCTGTGAGAGGGGTTTTTCGTCAGAGTTGGCGTGACGATTCCTGCGAGGTAAGAACTCTGATTATTTGGTGTGAGTTTCCCCCTCCCTGAGTGTCTGAATTTATAGGTGAGGGTTTGGTTTTTTAGTCAAAATTGTCTATCGATTTTGTCAAATTTGTTCGGCTGAATTTTTCAACATCCTTCAGTTGGAAGAAAAATCTTCCTTCCTTATGTCTGTTGCACGTTTTTAAGGTGTTACAATATACCCTGCTTAAAGAAATTTCGTCCTCGAAATTTAAAGAATCACCTGAAAAGTTCACGATAGATCTTTCTCATTTCTTCTTCTTTTTCCTAGGTTGCCTCCTCCACGTTTTGATTCTTCCATAAGATTCTTACAAGTGAGATCTTCTTATTCCGTAGCTTTCTTTCTTCTGATTCTAGAATTTGTATTGGTCTCTCTTCGTAGGATAAGTTAGGGTTGAGCACAATTTCTTCAGATCTCATAGGTAAAACATGTGAGGGATCTGGAACGTATTTCCTCAGCATCGATATGTGAAACACGTTGTGAACGTGCTTGAGTGACTCAGGCAAATTTAGTTTGTAAGCAACTTCTCCAATTCTTGCTGTAATTGTAAATGGGCTTATAAATTTTGGGCTCAACTTTCCTTTCTTCCCAAAATGCATCACACCTTTCATTGGCGAGACTTTCAAGAACACTTGATCTCCTACTGCAAACTCCAACTTCCTTCTTCTTCGATCAGCATATCTTTTCTGTCTACTCTGGGCTGTAAGAATTCTTTTTCTGATTAGTGCAACAATCTCCGCAGTCTGTCTCAAAATGTCTGGCCCAACAAGTATGTCTTCACCTACTTCACCCCAATGCACTGGTGATCTACATTTTTTACCATATAAAGCTTCATAAGGCGTCATTCCAATCGAAGCCTGATAACTATTGTTATAAGAAAACTCTACCAGTGGTAAATTTTTACACCAATTCCCTTGAAAATCAATAGCACAAGCTCTTAACATGTCCTCCAAGGTTTGAATAGTTCTTTCCGATTGTCCATCCATCTGAGGATGAAAAGCTGTACTAAAGTTCAGCTTAGTACCCATGGCTTTTTGCATACTCTTTCAAATTTTGGAAGTAAAACAAGTATCTCAATCAGACACGATAGAAATGGGAGTGCCATGAAGTCTGATAATCTCCTGAACATAGAGATGAGCATATTGATCCATAGTATATGTAGGTCCGTACAGGAATAAAATGTGCCGATTTTGTCAACCTGTCAACTATCACTCAAATAGAGTCATAGTTTTTAATTGATCTTGGAAGTCCAACAACGAAATCCATCATGATATGTTCCCATTTCCACTGGGGGACTAATAACGGTTGTAAAATGCCAGTAGGTCTTTGATGTTCCGCTTTGACTTGTTGACATGTAAGACATCTTTCAACAAATTTGGCAACGTCCAATTTCAATCCTTGCCACCAATAATGTTGCTTCAAATCTTCATACATTTTAGTTACACCAAGATGTACCGAGTAAGGGGTTGAATGTGCTTCCTCCAATATAACTCTCTTTAATTCAGCATCATTTGGTATACACCATCTCTTTTTGAACTAGATAATTCTATAATCAGATATGGAAAATTCAGAAACTCTTCCAGCCTCCAATTCTTCTTTCACCTTGCAAATAAATGTATCGCCGCATTGCTTATCTTTTATTTGCTCAAGAAAACTTGGCTGAAGCGTCATAGCAGACAATCTCTCTATTAGCCCAAACGGTACAACTTTGATGTTAGATTTCTGCATCTCCTTAGTTAGTTGTTCTGGAATCAGCCGTAACGAAGAAATTTGAGACGATGTTCTTCTACTCAATGCATCAGCTACAACATTAGCTTTGCCAGAATGGTAAATAATCTCGCAGTCATAATCTTTTACCAATTCCAACCATCTGTGTTGTCTCATATTTAGATACTTCTGAGTTAGAAAGTACTTTAGACTTTTATGGTCGGTATAAATTCACACCTTTGTCCATAAAGATAGTGCCTCCAAATCTTTAATGCATGAACCACCGCTGCAAGCTCCAAATCATGAGTTGGGTAGTTCTTCTCGTGTTCCTTCAACTGTCTCGAGGCATAAGCTACAATTTTTCCTTCCTACATGAAAACACATCTCAGTCCATACTTTGAAGTATCACTATACACCACAAATTTTCCCGATCCAGATGGTATAGTAAGTATAGGTGCCGAGATCAGTCTCTTCTTTAGCTCCTGAAAGCTTCGTTCGCATTCTTCAGTCCATAAATATTTGACATCTTTCTTGGTTAGTTTCGTAAGCGGGTTGGCTAAACTTGAGAATCCTTCTACGAATCTTCGATAATATCCCACAAGACCAAGAAAACTTCTTATCTCAGCTGCGTTCTTTGGTTGAGGCCATTTACTAACAGCTTCTATTTTCACTGGATCCACTACTACACCATTCTTTGAAATAATATGGCCAAGAAAATTCACCTTCTCCATCCAAAATTCACACTTGGAAAATTTTGCATATAATTTCTCGTGCCTCAAAATTGATAAAACAATTCGCAGGTGCCTTTCATGATCTTCCTTACTCTTCGAATAGATGAGAATATCGTCGATGAAAACAATTACGAATTCATCTAAGAATTTCTTGAATATTCGATTCATTAAATCCATAAAAGCGGCCGGAGCATTACTCAATCCAAAAGGCATAACTCGAAACTCATAGTGGCCGTATCTTGTCCAAAATGCCGTCTTGGATACATCATCATCTTTGATTCTTAGCTAATGGTAGCCGGATCTAAGATCTATTTTTGAAAAGACTCCAGCACCTTTTAATTGATCAAACAAGTCGTCGATTCTTGGGAGTGGGTACTTGTTCTTGATAGTGACCTTATTCAGTTCCCGATAATCAATACACATTCTCATAGATCCATCTTTCTTCTTCACGAATAATACAGGGGCTCCCCATGGCGAAAAGCTTGGTCGAATATATCCTTTTTCTAGCAATTCGTCTAGTTGAACTTTCAATCCCTTTAATTCAATTGGTGTCATTCTGTATGGAGCTTTAGAGATGGGTGTCGTTCCAGGTAGAATATCAATGTTGAATTCTACGTCTCTAATTGGTAGCAAACTTGTTAAATCATCTGGAAAGACATCTGGATATTCAAGAACTATCATCACTTTATCCAAGGTCGTTGCTTCCTCGGTTTGAGTGCACACAACACTCGCCAAGAATGCAAAACATCCGGAATTCAATAATCTTTGTGCTCGCAAAGATGATATAACGAGAATTCTCAAACTCTTTTTATCGCCATGAAATAAGATTGGTTCCACTTCAGGTACTTGAAATCTTATGATCTTCTTGCGACAATCAATAGTTGCATAGTGTCTGGTTAGCCAATCTATGCCGAGAATTACGTCGTAATCTTGCATGGCCAAAATAGCTAGGTCTACTTCCAATTCTCTATCTCCAATACGAACTTTGCATTCTCAAATAATAGAGTCAGCGGTCATTACTGCACCAGACGGTGTAGCTACCCCTAACTTGTGTTCTAAGGGTTCTATTGCCGTATTTAATTTCTTTGAATGCATAATGGATATAAAAGAATGGGTTGCACCATAATCAATTAATATAAAGGAAGGTACTTCAGAAATTAGAAGCACACATGTTATCACATCTGCATTCTTTTCAGCTTCCTCCTTGGTCATAGTGAAAACTCGAGCGACTGCTAATGGTTGCTTCTGGCTATTTTTGGGGTAGTCCTTGATAAAATGTCCACGTTGACCACACTTAAAACATGTATTGGCCTGAATTCGACACTCTCCAGAATGTGGTTTCTTGCATGAGGGACATAAAGGCATATTCGTCGTCATGGGTTCCCTCTTAACGTACTTGGAAGGTCCTTCTGCCGGTGCATCAATCATTGGTCGCTTAGTCCAGGTTGTTATTGCAGAATTTTGTTCTTGACTGTCTGAATTGCATGACTGTACCTTCTTCTAAACTCTTGAGCTTGTTGATTTCCTTTTCTCCTTACTCTGCACATAATGCTTTATCCACCACAAATGCGAATGAAGAGTTCTTGGAGGTAATAAGACGAATATCTTTTTGTATCTTAGCTCTTAATCCTTGAATAAATCGTTTTACTTTCATGATCTCGCTACCAGCTATATGAGGAGCATAGCGAGATAGTTGCTCAAATTTGTGTAAATAATCTATTACACTTCCTGTTTGCTTCAAGGCCATGAATTCTTCTGCCTTTGTCTCCATCATTGATTCCGTAAATACTTTTCATAGAAAGTTCTTGGAATTTCTCCCATGTCATGGTGGCGACTGAATTTATCATCGTTACAGAATCCCACCAATAACATGCCTCCGTTCGAAACATGGAAGATGCGCAATTTACTTTCTCTTCTTCAGAAATTTTGGCATGTTCAAAAATTTCAATAATAGTTCTTATCTAATTATCTGTTGTGCCAGTATCTGCCAAATTTCCATTAAATATTGGAGGATCCAATTTTTGAAATCTATTGAAGTCAACGTCTACATGTTGAGGTCTATTAGGAATATGAGTTTGTGCATTAATTAGCTTGGTTGCTACTGTAGTTGCTTGGACTTCTGCATTAGCTGCTTGAGCCAGCTGCTCCATCACTTCCATCATTCGATCAAGTACTACATCCTTACCGTTTCCATTCCCATTTCCATTTTCTCCATGATTGGCCATAGTCTACATCACGAGGACATTAATTTAAGAAATCTATCTTTTGGAAATGTACTATAAAGTATCTAACATACTTTATCATAATATAACTTTTAATACAAACTTACTTGCTGATCGACAATCTTCCAGGTACACATGAGCATACAGATTAGTTTACAGAAAATCATTTTAAAAATCCTTGTTCTCTGATACCAAACTGTACCGCCCCGAATTTAAAATCCCCAATTTGATTTCTCCATTTGAAACCCTAATTTGGAAACCATAAATTTTTTCCCAAATTATTTTATTAAATTAAATTCTAGCGTTAAAACCCTAATTCCATAATATTTGAAATTCTCTTTAAATAATTATTGAAACATTAAATGCACGGAAGCTTTAAAATTTGAACAAAAGCGGAATTAATAATTTATAAACTTTATTAAATAATAAAAATTCAACAAAACTTATTCAAAGTTTTGATAATAAAACGTGAAATATCCTTGAGACTTTAATCATACAACTTTAAATTTCTTCTTTAAACCTTTTACTCCTCTGTATACTCATTTGCCTCTGGAGGGTTCTCGATCATAGTCATTTTCTTTCTCAGATAAAATTCACCTACATCACATTTACAAAACTGTGAGAAATAATCTCAGTAAGTAAGAATATGTGCAGTTGCAAAACATGTAATTTTACCGAATCTTGTTAACTGTTACATACTGGTTGGATCTCATTCCTGAACCATCTTTTAAAGACTGAGCCATCATAGCTTCGTCATCTTTTACTTTACTTTTACTTTAACGTTCAAACTCACAATCTCAATGGGGTTTTTGCTATCACGTGATTGCCGTCAATTCCATCATTTTCACACACATGCAAATGTCCTACAAATTCTATCTTTAAATTATTCTATAAAATGGTCTAAATATGAGTACTTACATATCAAATCGTGTAATAAAACAATTATACAAAAATAACATAAATTTATTGTGATGTAGGGCCATAGCCAAAACATTAGAAAATTTTGTACTTTCACTTACCTGTATTCCGAGCGAGTAGGGTTATCGGGATTTTTCTGAAATTCCAAATAATTTCGTGACTCGTAGTCGAATATGGTCGAATTAATCACTTCGGACAATCTTTCAGAAATTCACTACCTAAATAAAATATCCATATAAATTTCTCACTTTAATAACCAATTTTATAAGAATTTAGATAGAAATTCTTTACCGTAAAATCTTAGATCGGTTCAGGTCAAATTTTGAGTCGGTTTAAAAATTCGAGTTGGTTCGGGTGCGATTTGGTTCGGATGAACAGTGCCGATCATGAACAGTGCCTGATTTGGTTCGGTTTTGGGCTAAAAAGAACGGGTTCAGTTCGGCTTAGTTTAATGAACCGGTTTGGTTCAGTTTTTAAAAATAAACCCTTCTTCCCCTTTTTCTTCTCTGCCTCGCGAGAGAGAGCAGAGAAATGGAGAGAGAGATTGAGAGAAAGAGGGCGTGGCCGAGGGAGCCGAACGCCGAGTGAGGCCAGAGATCGGGTCGACGACTGAACTCGGTCGCACAGAACAAGGGTTTCGGCCAAGGGAGGATTTTGCCAAGAGGTGGGGGGGGGGGGGTTTTTTTTTTTTTTTTTTTTTAGGGGGTTTTTTTTTTTTTGGGGGGGGTTTTTTTTTTTTTTTTTTTTTGTGGGGGGGGGGGGGGGGGGGGGGGGGGGGGGGGCGTCCGTGAGAGGTGTTTTTTCAGTCAGAGTTGGCACACGATTCCTACGAGTTAAGACTCTGATTATTTGTTGCGTTTTCCCCTCCCTGTCTTCTTAATTTATAGGCGAGTTTGGTTTTTTCAGTCAAAATTCTATCATTTTTGTCCAATTTGTTTTGCTGATTTTTCAAACCTCCTCAGCTGGAAGAAAAACTGTCCTTCCTTATTTTGCTTCATTTTTTTAAGGTGTTACACTAATACTTGACTATCTATATAACTGCATACATGAATCATCATATCACTAAAACATGTGTATAGTCCATCACGGTTTTAATTCCTTAACATGGTGTATTGAAACTTCCGTCTCAACAATTTCGCATTCTTTCTGGTCACTGTGTCAAGCCAGACAATAGAAGAAAAATTCTTTGAGAACTAACACAAAATCATCCAACCAAGAACACTACCTCAATAAAATGCAACAAAGCTTCGAATCTAATACAGCTCACTATTGCTGGATCCCCAAAGATATTATCTCTATACCAACTTGCCAAGAAATATCATTTATGTCATCCATAAAATTGTTTTACTTCTCTCTCTTACATCAGCTTCTGATCTCTAATGTCGATAACACAGATTCTCAATGTTCCACATACTCATCACTGTCATAGAATACCAATATTTTGTCATGAAATCACGATGCACTCATCACAATAAGGTCATAAACTTCGTTCATTAGATCCAGAAAGGTATTTGATGCCTTGGTCATGCCAAACAAAAGAACCATAACCTCAAGTGCCTATAATTGTTAGAAAAATTGTCTTTGTATCTCCTCATCACCATCTTCAATTGGATTGATTTACTACCTCAAATCAATTTAGAAAAATACCCAATTCACCAACTGGTTTAAAATTGACCAAACCGGTGGATATTTTGTTTCGTATCATGACTTAATCAACATGCTTGCAATCACTTCATTGACCCTCCTCAATCTTTTAACAGTCATTTCTCCACAGTGAAAGTCCGTATTAATAGAGGGGCACTCATGCCCTTTTACCACACATGTTGCTTTGATCTTCCTGTGGGCTATTTTTCTTCGATCACAACGGGTATCGCCGCATACTACTGGAAGATGACTTTATGATCAATAAACAACCTTTTCCTTAGATCTCTTCTCTCCACCTCACTTATGCTTCTGCTAGGATTTCTCCTTTTTGATTTGTTTAAAAAGAGATAAAGTCCATCCAACTTCAAGTTATTGCTAAGAGTATTCTATATGAAAAATTGTATATTGTAACAATTCAAAGAGAAATCATTTTCTAGCTCTTTCGCCACATGTGGTTCGTTGTACGAGCAGGAGAAATTATAGTTAAAACATGTGAATTGTGAGCTTCTAATAGACATTGAGAGCCTTTTTATCCCTTTTCCTCAGTCTATGGGGGTGCAATATGATATTTCAAAGTTTATTCTTGAGATTTTTTTACATGAGAAAAATCTAAAAACAAAAGTTTCTCTTGAGAATGAGCGTTCTTGAAATTTCTTCCTTATGATCCATCACAATTGGTATTTCAACCATAAAGAGTCATTTCAAATAATTTGAGCCAACATTATTAATTGGTTGCCAATCGCTATTATTTAAAGTTTTTAGAATATATTCTTTAGCATAGTTCATATCTTAGAGAAAATTTGCTTTCCTCTGACATGTTTTTTGTTTTTTCTCTCTTATTTGTATTTCTTTCTTTAGAATATAATGTGTTATTTATACACAAAATAGCTTCCATTTATTTTTTTTTCTCTTTATATTTATGGATTAACGTTAAATTTCTTTGGTTAAAATAAAATTTATATTTTTCCTCTGACAGTAATCCTTTTTAACAAATTTTATTAGTCAACACATTATTTTAAAATGGCGGATTTTCAAAATCTTGTTGCTACCTTAGAATAGTCTGAAGCCCGCATGGTCATTTGGTCCAACCCGCTTGTACAATTGAACTGGTTGACTGACCGGTTCACTTACCACAAGTCCGGATGAGTCCAAGAGTGTACGACTTGCGTGAATCGGTCCCCTTAAAAGTAAATGGACCATTGGGCGCTAACTCTGCAATGTCATTTTGACCTTTGTCCCATCCTGTCCCCAATACATTATCAACACCGCATTATATGTAGTTACAGAATCCAATGTGTATGGAAGATTTCGAATTGATTATAAAATAATAACAAACATGAATAGGACACTCATTTTTATGGGTCTGTTATTTTAATATGAAATAAATGCTTCATATTCTTTATGTCCATGTTATCCCTAGTCTTTGATTCTACATTCTAATTTACTTGCTACCCTATTGTCAACTAGGAGTGGGCAGCATCTATTCCATCCAATTTTGAGCCCAAGCGACACATAGTTAACAGATTCTCATTTTAAACTAGAATCAAACATAGATAGTCATAACAAATATAAAAAAGGATGAGATACAATTAGTTTACATTGATTATCATAAAACTAAAATAATTTGATTAAATTAAACAAGTAGTGTCGGGTTTTTGTACCCCCTAGATTTTTTATACTTCGTGTAGGCTAAGAGTCATCGGATAGAGGGTGTAACGCCCCGATCCCCCCAGCCCCGAGTTAGCTGAACCCGGTTTTTGCTCTCCATAACGCTGAACCGAACATGACTCTTGATGCTAAATGTAAATTTCACTCGACACCCAAAATTTGCCGTGTTCGAAAACTAATAGCTACTTTTCAACTTTCAGCGGCCAATCAATTGGACATCAATGAAGCTAAGTCCCTGTAAAAAAAAAAAAAACTTTTAAATGATGTGGAATTGTTACGAGTAATTGCTAAAAGACTAAGCGTAAAAACGCGGAATTCCCGTGACGTTGCCTGAGTCGAACCATCTGCCCGACGCCACGTCCCGGAGAACATAATAGAAATTAGGTAGGGCTTTTTCTACCGATGAATTTACAAACAACACACCACCATCTACCGGACAACCAACACAACTACAATCTGCCATGAAGTAACATAATTCATCTGCCGATGGCGTCAACTAACTTCATCTACCTTAGATTTCCATCTCCGATAGACAAGCACGCGACATCTCCGACAACGCGCATTACGACCCTTCCTGATAAGATTAAAATATACACCTGTATGATCCGAATTTGTCTAAGAGGGGGGAATTAGAACTTTTTTAATTTTTAATTTCAATTTAATCTAATTTCTCTTCTTGTTAACATTAGTTTACAGCACTAGTAATCAAATATGTAAAGAGAAGAAGAGAATGAGACACCAGTATTTTACGTTTCGTACAATGCCTCGTCCCGCTCCAGGCTCTCCTGAAGAATCTTCTTCTCCTCGACGATAAATCTATTCGACCTTACGTGCTCAATCCACAGCCCTTTCACAATCC
This sequence comes from Begonia masoniana, assembly GCA_022432975.1. Classification (NCBI taxonomy): domain Eukaryota; kingdom Viridiplantae; phylum Streptophyta; class Magnoliopsida; order Cucurbitales; family Begoniaceae; genus Begonia; species Begonia masoniana. The sequence continues at coordinate 11,746,023 of CM039512.1, read as the reverse complement.
TGGATTGACCTTAGCGGCGTCAACACTGCCTTACTGATATTCAAGTTTGAATATAAAAATAATTATCAATGATCTACACTCCAAAACAGAAGCTCAAGTTTTTGAGTAGAAGTGTAGATTGAGAATTCAAGTAATAAGTTCCGCAGCTAGGCTCAGAATTCAAATTGGCAAAATTTGTGTTCGTGTCGGGGTTTCTCTAGCTCAGCTTAGATACTCTGATCTTCATAAATGTCCTTTGGCTTCAATCTCCTTAATCAAATAATGATAAGTTTAGTTACGTTGAGCAGCAGCTTCCTACAGGTCAGTAGCCGTTGCCGTTTGTAGTGCAAATCGTCCGCGCCATTAATGTTCGGAGTTCTGGCTGAAAACGACGTCACTGTAGCTTCGGCGGCTATTTGAATTCTGGCGAAGACAAAGCTGACTTATCGTCCTGAACTGGCCACCAAGATGAAGCTTGTTTTTTAAAAAAAACCCCCTTACCTGCGTCGATGATGAAGCTTAAAACGCTTGAACAGGCGGCGGATGATGATGTGTAGTTGTCGTCGCCCTCTGTCGTTAGTGCCTCGGCAAAGTATTTTTGTGGCTGGAAGAGCTTTTGTTAAGTCTTCCGCCTTTTGTCATTGTGTGGCCGGAAGAGCATGTTGTTGACGTCGTCGCCTTTGTCGGTGGTGGGGGGCCGGAAGGCATGTTTGGTTTACTTCATCCCCTTTGTCGGCTACGAGCGTGGGCGGTTCCTTTTCGCTCATCCGCCTTTGTCGTTTTAGCGAAGCGGTGGAGTATTTCCGTTTAGCTCATCCGCCTTGTCTTTTAGTTGCGCGGTGACTAATTCCATTTAGTCTCCGCTTGCGTTTAGTGAAACCGTGGCCGAATCTTTTAACGCTCCGCTCTTTTCGTTTGTTACCATGGACTGATTCTTTTTCTTACCACATTTCAGCCCTGTACCTTAATCCAGATGCATTAAATAAATACCATTTTTTACGGTATCTCCACACATCTAACTCAAATGCATTTCATTAAAATTCAATTAATAGAATAATCAACTTCACATATTAAGCAGACAAATTCATCATCAAAACAAATAAACTTAAACATTATTTAGTCACACTACATCTGCCGATGAGTCAACATAATTCACTGCCGATGGCAGTCACCATCCCTTTCATCTACGATAGATTCCGCTCCCGATGGACACGCACGCACATCTACCAACGCATTACGACTCCTTCCGATAAATAAATATACCCTAATCTTCGATAGCAAAACTACAGTTTGCGACTTGCACCTGTCGTTGACGTCCGCCGGATGTCTCTCTCTCACCAACATCTTCCGGTATACTTCAACCGCAAATTCGTCTGTTTCAACAAGCTCTGGCTACCAAGGATTTAAGCATTTTTACTAAGACCAAGCAGAGACAGATCACATCATTGCATCACTCAAATCCAGGATAAACATATTTTCAAAACCCAACCGAACCCTACGATCAACGAGTTCTCAGAATGTATCAAAGTTTTAAAAACACCTACATCATAAGTTTTTAGAAAAGGAAACATCTATACTGAAACTAGTTACTCCCAACTCAACACTGCAGCCCTGATTACCGGCCTCAAGAGAGGCCAAACCGATGCCGAAAAGGCTCCTCCCACCAGCCCTTTCCTCATGTTTGGCGGTAAACAGACCTTCGGTAACTTCTTCACCTACATCAAAACCTCATCTATGTAGCCATCTCTAAGCAATTAGAGCGATTCATGAAATGGATCAATGAGCAATATTTCCCTAGACTCGGTCTCTACTTTCTCATCTCAGTTTTCCAAATTCGTGCTCTGTGTGATCCTCTGACGATGGGAAAGTGGATCATCATTCCCAAATCAGACATCCTCTGATCTCAATTAAGGGGCGGATTACTGCCCTTACACCGTAACTGGTCTGCTCCCCCTGTAGGATTGGACGTGGATCACTTTTTCACAAACCTCATCCGTCTGTTCTCAGTTGAGGGCGATTAATCCCCCTTACAGTGTGCTGATCATCCTGCTCCACTTACCTGCTTTTCAAGTAAATCCCTTTTCGTATCTTGCAAAAACATGATGCATGAAACTGAAATAACATACAAAACATACAAAACCGACTGTTTTGTATTAGCCCGAAGGCACAAACACACTCTACTTACCCATGGATTCCTGGCGAGTGCTCGTTGGAGCTTCTTCGGATCTTTTCCCCTAGAACATACAAAAAAAAAAAACAAAAACACAAAACAAAGACCATTAGTCAACCTGTCGAAACTTCATTCTACGCTTCAGAAACCTAATGAATAGTTTGGGAGTTCTGATCGCCAAGCATTACTGATTCTATCTAAACCGTATCTACTCATTTCTGATGAGTTCCCAAAATACATATCTAACACTTCCCCATACATCTCCTTAGTTACTAAGTCATAAAAATTGGGTAAAACTTACCTCGCTCGCAAACGGACCGGGGAAGGGAATCGTCTGGCAGTCTGCTAGTTGAGCTGAAACCGAGAGCAAGAATGAATGTGGCGGCTAAGCTCAATAGATTCCTTTTTAACTAGGTTTTATCCCACTAATAAATTCTTAATTTCCATAGCCCTTGCATAGCCATTCATAACCTACCATATTTGCACACGATTTGACAAATTAATTGGTTTAAATGGAACCGGGTGCTACATAGGTTGATGTTTGAATGACGAGTTTAAAAGTCAATAGATATCACCAATAAGAAGTAAGCAATTAATGATAGTAAGTGGGGGAAGAGTTTACAAGCAAATGTTAGGGTTTGAAGTCAAAACAATTTGTGATTGTGAGAGTTTGAGTTGACTTTGTCAATGTGTATTACCCATCAATTTGTGATGGAAAAGTGGTGTTTGGCGTTGAAATTTCAATGGAATGAGGAGGCTTTGTTGTATTTACATGGTTATTAACTGCATGCATTTAATAAAGAGAAAAAGGTTTTTTTCCTCTCATCTTCTCCTCCTCAGCGAGCTTTCTCCTTCCTCCATAGCCAACGCCTCTCCTCTCTTCTCTTCTTTTTCAAGCCATCCAAGGTAAGTTTAACATGGGTTTTTGAATTATATAGCTTTTGAATTGAAGTTTGGAGTGTTTTTGAGAGTTTTGGTTTTGAGTTTGGTTGATGTTGGAAACCCTATGTGAGGGATTCTGAAAAATTGAGTTAGATGTTAGATTTCTTTCCATTTTGGTAGTTTATTGTTGAGATGTATTGCTTAGGTTGTTGGAGGTTAGATGAAAGTGGAAAGAGTGTTACACAAAAAATCGTTTTTAAGAACACTTTAGGGCCGATTCTGTCTTTGGGAATTTTCGGGCTGGCCAATGTTTGTTTGTTCATTTAAGCATTATGGATAGTGACGTGTAAAGCTTCCGATTGGGGTGGCACGTTCTAATCTGTTGAAAAACGATGAAGTATGGCCGGGTAAAGGTGACGCCGTAATTTGTGCAAAACGTTTTAGTGTTTAGAAGTGAGAGTGCTTATTGTTGTTTTAGTTAGTTTAAGAATATTTTAGAATTGTATTGGTTACTTATTAAGTGAAGTTTCATTATTTTGGTCGCAGCGTTTGAATTGGACGGTGACAGTAAGCCATTTTGGTTGGTGTTTTTTTTGTGAACCCGCGCATCCAGGTAAGTATTGGTATCTTTCTCCCTTCGCCTTCTGGCCTACCCCAGAGAACTTTAGGGCTTATTTATTTCGTGTTGCGTTGTGTTGGTTGTTTCATGTGTGTTGTGTTTGTTGTTTTGTCGGTAGGCATAATTTAAGCATGCCTCATTTTGTCTATCACTCTAGGTACGAGCATTTTGCATAGTTGGCATTGGGTAGACGGTAAATCAGATAAGAAATTTTAAGGCACTCGAATAGGTGCCTTCCGGGCTAGGTTGTTGGTAGTACACCCCGAGGGTACTCCTATGAGTAGGGCATGCTAAAACATGTATTGCATTTCGATAGTTGCCTTGTCGTGCTGATGTTGCTGTATTACACCCCGGGGGTACTCGATCAAGATGTTTGGCTAAACATTAATCCTGAATATGTGCCTTGTCGTCTGAGGTTGCTTGCTAGCACCCCGAGGGGTAGGGTACACGATGAGGATGGTGTTCGCGTGTGGGCCATCCTAGACGTTATGGAGTTGTGTCCATCTCGTTCCACACGGCTTAAGAATATTAAAGCCGAGTAAGCAACGAACAGCAAAGAAGCACAACTGAAGTGTATAAACTGCATGTGTTAGGTTGATTGCATTGTGTTTTTCGCATGTGTATGCCCTACTGCTAAGCAATTAGCTTTGTTTTGTGTTCGTGTGTAGGTGACGGAGCGTTCTCAGGTGAGCTCGAGGGATGAAGCATATATGATGCATCGGAGACACGGAGCGCGCCGGTGCAGTCTTTGTCGGGGCGCTTCGACTAGTTCTCGGCAGGGGTTTGTGTAGTGCATGTTTTGAGGTATTAGAGTGATTTGGGAGTTTGGTGTTGTGCAGATTGGTCATTTTTGAGTTTTTGAGTTAAGTGATTGTTATTTTGTGTGTGCTAATTGTGGTGAAATGCGCATTTGTGGTCGGGATTGGATCTTAGAGTCCGTTGGTTAAATCTTGTTTGATGTATAGAGTTGGTTGAATCTTGTCGTTGGTGGGGTTAAATCGGTTCTAAAGGTATTGTCTTTCCAGGGTTTTGGATGTCGAAACTTAGCCGTTATATTGTCGATTTTTGTTTTTCAACCTATGTCGGTTGAGTTCTCTATTTTTTGGTAATTGTTTTTAATCGGTTTTCAAGAAATTTATGGGACATGAGGTTATGGTTGTCGGGCTACTATATTAAAGTTTCCGTGATTTTTGGAGGTGTCGGGATTGGAGAAAAGTGTATAATAGTGTAGTATCAGCGGGAAAAGGTCAAAAGGGGTTATTTTTGAGTGTTTTTTGGTGGTGAAAACCCGACCGTCCCGATTGGTCGGGCCCGGGCACGCTCGGTTCGGTTAGGGATGATTTTGAGTGATGACAAACATAGAAGGCCCGATCCGATCGGGCATTTCCACATATCGTCCGCGTGGCACTTTTGAGGCGCGCAGCGCGCCACAGCGCTCCCACAGCGCAGCGCTGGCGCGCTGTCTGGCCGCGCCTGGAGAGCGCGCGCGCCCAGCGGCCCTTTGCGCCAATTTTTGATTTTTTCAAATTTTCCCAATTTCTTAACTGTTTGAAACTCGACATTTCCGATGTATTTAAACGTATTTTTTGCCCGTTCCCAACAAGTTTTGAGGTTCGAAAACCCAAACGCTTGAAATATTTTTAGATAATTTTTTAATTCGTTTTAATGCAAGGTTTCTTAGCACCGAGCGCACCGGCCCGGGGCGGGTGTGGGCGTTACAGGGTTTGCCATAATTTTTGTCAGTTTACCTTTGGTTTTGGCCAATCAAATATTAATTCTAGGTTTGGTTCACGTTTGAATCATTAAGCTGGCTTTTTGGTTAGCCGCTATTGGTTGGTTCTTGTAAACTCGTATTTTTCGTTATGAATGTCCCTAAAAGACACCGAGGAATAATTCGCTATCTACAATACATAGTTATTGGAATTTGACGCCGGAATCTATGATTCAAAGTAGGGCTAAACAACAGTTAAAAGCGCTAGATTTGAAACCAGATTCGAACAAAATCCGAAGTTTTGGTTTAGATCTCTCCTCTCTCTCTCTCTCTCTTCTTTCCCCCTCCCTCCCACATGACCCCGCCTCCCCATCTTTTTCTTTTTCTTTTTGTAACACCCGACATTTTAGTCATGCAATTATTCATTGAAATTAATGGGCTATTTCACTATTGGTCTTAGAGGTGCGTATTTATTGGGTTTTGTGATACCCCAAGTGGATGTCCTAGAGAAAATGGATCGGTGAATTTAACTAATAATTCAATTTGGAAACCAAACTAAAAGCACCCAAACGAACACCTTGTTAAAACCATGAGAGGGCAAATTATGTAAACCAATTAAGGTTGGTGAGGAAGCCAATGGTTGAGTGACACTTGGCACTTGTACTGAAGAAGCCATGTTCTTTCCCTTCCTCCTACTTGAACATCATTCTGCCTCTCTGTTTTCTCGCTTCCAAGCGACGGTGCAATCCCAAACCTTTATTTCGCCCTCTAATTTTTTTGATCTTCCTATCAGTTTGATTCTCCACCATCTTCTTGTATGCTCACAAAAGTCTCAAATACTTGATCTTTTGTACGTATGCGGAATATCTAAACTCTCATTGAGAAGTCATCTATGAACGTCACAAAATAGTGTGCTCCACATTTAGACGGTCTCTTTTTTGGCCCTTATAAGTCCGAGTAAATGTAATCTAAGATGCCTTGAGATGAATGTATCGATTTATGAAACTTCACTCTACTGCTTTTATCCAAGACACAGTTCTCACAAAACTCTAGTTTTGATACATTGTCCTTGTTGAGAAGATTTTGTTTGCCAACCTCAATAAGACCTCTTCACTAGTATAACCTAACCGAAGGTGCTAGAGATTGGCTTTAGTCTTATGCTCACCAAAAACTGAACCAACCTCGCCACAACTATGGTTCCTTTCAAAATGTACAACCCATTTTTAAAGTTCCCCTTAATCACCGTCATAAACCCCTTGGATATTTTCATAATCCCCTCTTCAACTTTTACTGTACAACCCATAGGTTAAAGCATCATAATCAATAACAAATTTCTTTTTAACTGAGGCACATACCTCACTTGTTGAATGATACGACACATACATCAAACATCTTAACTGTGATTGATCATTCTCCTTCAATCGTGCAAGCTTTTTTATCACCAAAGAAGACTTTTCCTTCAACAACGTTGTTGAAGTTTTGGAGCCACTCTTTCCTCAATGTCATGTGAAATGAACACCCTGAGTCCAAAACTCATTGTTCCCCCGATTCAACCTCAGAAGCAACCAACACATCTGAAGATTGATATGAATCAGCAAAAATAGAAGCATCCCTTCTCTCAGACTTCTTCTCTCTCATCTTTTGTTTCCTTTCATAACAATCTTTTTTAGTGTCCTTTATTACAAAAGAAACACATCATTCTTTGCTTCCATTTTGACCTCGATTTTCCTTTAGAGTTCATTTCCCTAGTCTCCTGCCTCCTTCTAACCGAGTGACCCTCTTCTTCAGAATTCTCTTTTCTCTCAGTCTGCCTTTGCAATTCTTTAGAATTAAGGGCTGCATTAACCTCAGCCATGGTTAAGGTTTCCTTACCATGTAACATGGTGTCCACGAAGTGCTCGTATCTTTCGATAATGAGTCTAAGATTATTATAGCTTGGTCCTCCTTGTCTATCTTCGCTCCTATGCTATTAAGATCCAAAATGATCTTGTTGAAGTCATCCAAGTGTTTTCTCATCTCTTTTAAATCCTCCATATTCAGGATGTATTACCTTTTTTTAAGTACAATCAATTAGTCGAGGATCGCTTCATGTAAAGCGCTTCCAACTTCAACCAAATCGAAAGAGCAAATCTCTCTTCAGTCACCTCATCACCTAAACTTAAAAGTATAGCACTATGTGTCTTTGCCTCCACATCATTGGTTTTCACCCTATTGGTAGCCTTAAGGCTCTGCATAGCATTTTCATCAATTGCTTGTGCAAGTCCTTGATGCACGAGCAATGCCTTCATCTTAATTTTTTTCAAAGGCTAAAATCATTATCCTTGGTAAACTTATCTACCCAAATTTAACCATCTCCTAAACTCTCCTGAGAACCTGAGATAGAAAACCAAAAGATACCTTACCAACGAATAATAACACAAGACAGCTAGCAAATCAATAGAAAGACAAAAGATAAAAAAAAACCCACAAGGTAGAAAGTTAAACAAATTTTAATTCACACTAAAAATCAATACCGATTAATTCACAACAAAGCCCGTCTTACTTTACTAAAATACATCCTTGACCAGAAAACATGATTAAAACAGATTAAATCACAATAATTTTTTATTCACAACAAATTAATAACTCAGCCCACAATGCTCATTTTTCTTAACACAAAATCAGCTGATTTTTATTAACACAAAATCAAGAACCAAAGTCAATTCAACAGTAACAATTAATCCTTAAATAGTACTGAATCAAGAACACAAACAGAATTTATCAACAGCTAAACGCAACCCTAACAGACTACACACATAGCCGAACATGCTTCAGAAATAGCAGAGAACAGAACATCGAAGTAGAAACAAGAAACAACAACACTGCTTCAAATAAATCAGAAACAAAGTTAAATAATTTTATGATCCAAGAATTGGTAAAACAAAAACTAATAAAACACTTCAATCTAAAAAATAGAATGCCTCTTAATCTGAAGATCGCACTTTCAATCCATGCTCACAGCACTAATTATAGAATTAGAATGCGTAATCCCAAATTCTCTAAGCATGAATGTCAAACTGATCAAAATCAGTAAATCAACAATCAAGAAACACATAGATTAACGTGGTTCAGACAATAAATCATACATCTACGGATGCAACTCATTCACATTCTTATTGATTAGAAGAAAACACCAAGAAATAGAGAATCAACATTCTCTTCATAGTCAGAAATTGCCTATCACTTAAGGCAAACACAAAACCTATCTTGCTTACCTGTCGACAACCAAAATTACGTCACACAGTCGGAACTTCGAAGCCCCACGCCAATGAATGCCTTCGAATCGTGTGGAATCGCCTTCCTCGCTACTCTGCTTTTCTATGCCCTAAAATACTCGTAACACTCTAAAACTTCAAATTTAACCTCAGGTCTCTGTTTCAAATCGTTTTCCAAATAAAGTCATCTCAATTTCGACAAAGATTAAGGCATCCTTAATGGAATAAAATGTGTAGATTTAGTCAATTTATCCACAATAACACAAACTGCATCAAAAGTCTGAACAATAGTCGATAATCCAGTCACAGAATCTATAATAATCTAATCCTCCTTCTACTATGGCATATGCTTCTACTATGGCATATGCTTCTACTATGGCATATGTAAAGCTTGTAATAGTCCAATAAGTCTTTGATGCTCAGTCTTAATTTGTTGACAAGTCAAACATATAATCAAAAATTTGTTACATCCCTTTTCATACCAACTCACCAATATTATTGTTTCAGATCATGATACATTTTATTGCTGCCAAGATAGAAACAAACCTTGACTTATGACTCTAAGCTAAACAATCTATTTCAAATTTGGAACATTAGACACTACAACTCTATCTTTGAAGAACATATATCTCTACACACTGACCTCCCATTCTGCAACTGATCAAATTTCTTGTTAAGCTCATCATCAGACATTCACATCTCCTTTACACACTGGACAAGAGTACGAGTCACTATCAAACTATAGGTGCATGTGCACCATCATCAAAATATTGCGTATCATATAATGGCCAAAGATCTTTTCCAATCTTCTAACAATAGACATGAAATATGACTTTAGCGATGTCGACTCAAGGTATCAACCTTTGCATTGATGATTCAAATTATCTTCTCTTATAATATGAGAAAACCTTGAACCTTGCATCATACAAATAACTTTGCCACAATTTAAAAAAAAAATAATAGCCACCAACTCTAAGTTATGAGTAGGGTAATTGTGTTTACAAGGCTTCAATTATCTTTATCCATATGCAATCAATACACATCCAAGTCTAATTGTAACGCCCCGAATTTAAAATTCTCAATTTGATTTCTCCAATTTGAAACCCTAATTTGGAAACTCTAAAATTTTTCCCCAAATCATTTTATTAAATTAAATTCTAGCGTTAAAACCCTAATTCCATAATATTTTGAAATTCTCTTTAAATAATTATTGAAACATTAAATGCACGGAAGCTTTAAAATTTAAACAAAAGCGGAATTAATAATTTATAAAACTTTATTAAATAATAAAAATTCAACAAAACTTATTCAAAGTTTTTGATAATAAAACGTGAAATATCCTTGAAGACTTTAATCATACAACTTTTAAATTTCTTCTTTAAACCTTTTACTCCTCTGTATACTCATTTGCCTCTGGAGGGTTCTCGATCATAGTCATTTCTTCCTCAGATAAAAATTCACCTACATCACAATTTACAAAACTGTGAGAAATAATCTCAGTAAGTAAGAATACGTGCAGTTGCAAAACATGTACTTTTACCGAATCTTGTTAACTGTTACATACTGGTTGGATCTCATTCCTGAACCATCTTTTAATACTGGGCCATCATGGCTTCGTCATCTTTTACTTTTACTTTTACTTTTAACGTTCAAACTCACAATCTCAATGTGGCTTTTGCTATCACAAGATTGCCGTCAATTCCATCATTTTCACACACATGCAAATATCCTACAAATTTTATCTTTTAAATTATTTTATAAAAATTCCTAAATATGAGTGCTCACATATCAAATCGTATAATAAAACAATTATACAAAAATAACATAAATTTATTGTGATGTAGGGCCATAGCCAAAACATTGGAAAATTTGTACTTTCACTTACCTGTATTCCGAGCGAGTAGGGTTATCGGGATTTTTCTGAAATTCCAAATAATTTTGTGACTCGTAAGTTGAATATGGTCGAATTAAATCGCTTCGGACAATCTTTCAGAAATTCACTACCTAAATAAAATATCCATATAAATTTCTCACTTTAATAAACCAATTTCATAAGAATTTAGGTAGAAATTCCTTACCAGTAAAATCTTAGATCGGTTCGGGTTGAATTTTGAATCGGTTCAAAATTTGGGTCAGTTGGGGTTCGGTTTGGTTCGGATGAACAGTGCCAATCATGAACAATGCCTAATTTGGTTCGGTTTTTGGCTAAAAAGAACCGATTCGGTTCTGCTTAGGTTTAATGAACCGGTTTAGTTCAGTTTTTAAAAAATAAAACCCTTCTTCCCCTTTTTCTTCTTCTTCCTCGTGAGAGAGAGCAGAGAAAGGGAGAGAGAGATAGAGAGAGAGAGAGCATGGCCTAGGGAGCCAACACCGAGCGAGGCCGGAGATCGGGTCGACAATGGAATTCGGCCAAGGGAGGATTTTTGCCGGAGAGGTTCGGCCGTGAGAGGGGTTTTTCGTCAGAGTTGGCGTGACGATTCCGGCGAGGTAAGAACTCTGATTATTTGGTGTGAGTTTCCCCCTCCCTGAGCGTCTGAATTTATAGGTGAGGGTTTGGTTTTTTAGTCAAAATTGTCTATCGATTTTGTCAAATTTGTTCGGCTGAATTTTTCAACATCCTTCAGTTGGAAGAAAAATCTTCCTTCCTTATGTCTGTTGCACGTTTTTAAGGTGTTACAATATACCCTGCTTAAAGAAATTTCGTCCTCGAAATTTAAAGAATCACCTGAAAAGTTCACGATAGATCTTTCTCATTTCTTCTTCTTTTTCCCAGGTTGCCTCCTCCACGTTTTGATTCTTCCATAAGATTCTTACAAGTGAGATCTTCTTATTCCGTAGCTTCCTTTCTTCTGATTCTAGAATTTGTATTGGTCTCTCTTCGTAGGATAAGTTAGGGTTGAGCACAATTTCTTCAGATCTCATAGGTAGAACATGTGAGGGATCTGGAACGTATTTCCTCAGCATCGATATGTGAAACACGTTGTGAACGTGCTTGAGTGACTCAGGCAAATTTAGTTTGTAAGCAACTTCTCCAATTCTTGCTGTAATTGTAAATGGGCCTATAAATTTTGGGCTCAACTTTCCTTTCTTCCCAAAACGCATCACACCTTTCATTGGCGAAACTTTCAAGAACACTTGATCTCCTACTGCAAACTCCAACTTCCTTCTTCTTCGATCAGCATATCTTTTCTGTCTACTCTGGGCTGTAAGAATTCTTTTTCTGATTAGTGCAACAATCTCCGCAGTCTGTCTCAAAATGTCTAGCCCAACAAGTATGTCTTCACCTACTTCATCCCAATGCACTGGTGATCTACATTTTTTACCATATAAAGCTTCATAAGGCGTCATTCCAATCGAAGCCTGGTAACTATTGTTATAAGAAAACTCTACCAGTGGTAAATTTTTACACAAATTCCCTTGAAAATCGATAGCACAAGCTCTTAACATATCCTCCAAGGTTTGAATAGTTATTTCCGATTGTCCATCCGTCTGAGGATGAAAAGCTGTACTAAAGTTCAACTTAGTACCCATGGCTTTTTGCATACTCTTTCAAATTTTGGAAGTAAAACGAGTATCTCGATCAAACACGATAGAAATGGGAGTGCCATGAAGTCTGATAATCTCCTGAACATAGAGATGAGCATATTGATCCATAGTATATGTAGGTCCGTACAAGAATAAAATGTGCCGATTTTGCCAACCTGTCAACTATCACTCAAATAGAGTCATAGTTTTTAATTGATCTTGGAAGTCCAACAACGAAATCCATCGTGATATGTTCCCATTTCCACTGGGGGACTAATAACGGTTGTAAAATGCCAGTAGGTCTTTGATGTTCCGCTTTGACTTGTTGACATGTAAGACATCTTTCAACAAATTTGGCCACGTCCAATTTCAATCCTCGCCACCAATAATGTTGCTTCAAATCTTCATACATTTTGGTTACACCAAGATGTACCGAGTAAGGGGTTGAATGTGCTTCCTCCAATATAACTCTCTTTAATTCAGCATCATTTGGTATACACCATCTCTTTTTGAACTAGATAATTCCATCATCAGATATGGAAAATTCATAAACTCTTCCAGCCTCCAATTCTTCTTTCACCTTGCAAATAAATGTATCGCCGCATTGCTTATCTTTTATTTGCTCAAGCAAACTTGGCTGAAGCGTCATAGCAGACGATCTCTCTATTAGCCCAAACGGTACAACTTCGATGTTAGATTTCTTCATCTCCTTAGTTAGTTGTTCTGGAATCAGCCGTAACGAAGAAATTTGAGACGATGTTCTTCTACTCAATGCATCAGCTACAACATTAGCTTTGTCAGGATGGTAAATAATCTCACAGTCATAATCTTTTACCAATTCCAACCATCTGTGTTGTCTCATATTTAGATACTTCTGAGTTAGAAAGTACTTTAGACTTTTATGGTCGGTATAAATTTCACACCTTTCTCCATAAAGATAGTGCCTCCAAATCTTTAATGCATGAACCACCGCTGCAAGCTCTAAATCATGAGTTGGGTAGTTCTTCTCGTGTTCCTTCAACTGTCTCGAGGCATAAGCTACCATTTTTCTTTCCTACATGAAAACACATCTCAGTCCATACTTTGAAGCATCACTATACACCACAAATTTTCCGGATCCAGATGGTATAGTAAGTATAGGTGCCGAGATCAGTCTCTTCTTTAGCTCCTGAAAGCTTCGTTCGCATTCTTCAGTTCATAAATATTTGACATCTTTCTTGGTTAGTTTCGTAAGCGGGTTGGCTAAACTTGAGAATCCTTCTACGAATCTTCGATAATATCCCACAAGACCAAGAAAACTTCTTATCTCAGCTGCGTTCTTTGGTTGAGGCCATTTACTAACAGCTTCTATTTTCACTGGATCCACTGCTACATCATTCTTTGAAATAATATGGCCAAGAAAATTCACCTTCTCCATCCAAAATTCACACTTGAAAAATTTTGCATATAATTCTTGTGCCTCAAAATTGATAAAACAATTCACAGGTGCCTTCAATGATCTTCCTTACTCTTCGAATAGATGAGAATATCGTCGATGAAAACAATTACGAATTCATCTAAGAATTTCTTGAATATTCGATTTATTAAAACCATAAAAGCGGTCGGAGCATTACTTAATCCAAAAGGCATAACTCGAAACTCATAGTGGCCGTATCTTATCCAAAATGCCGTCTTGGATACATCATCATCTTTGATTCTTAGCTAATGGTAGCCGGATCTAAGATCTATTTTTGAAAAGACTCCAGCACTTTTTAATTGATCAAACAAGTCGTCGATTCTTGGGAGTGGGTACTTGTTCTTGATAGTGACCTTATTCAGTTCCCGATAATCAATACACATTCTCATAGATCCATCCTTCTTCTTCACGAATAATACAGGGGATCCCCATGGTGAAAAGCTTGGTCGAATAAATCCTTTTTCTAGCAATTCGTCTAGTTGAACTTTCAATTCCTTTAATTCAATTGGTGTCATTCTGTATGGAGCTTTAGAGATGGGTGTCGTTCCAGGTAGAATATCAATGTTGAATTCTACGTCTCTAATTGGTAGCAAACTTGTTAAATCATCTGGAAAGACATCTGGATATTCAAGAACTATCATCACTTTATCCAAGGTCGTTTCTTCCTCGGTTTGAGTGCACACAACACTCGCCAAGAGTGTAAAACATCCGGAATTCAATAATCTTTGTGCTCGCAAAGATGATATAACGAGAATTCTCGAACTCTTTTTATCGCCATGAAATAAGAATGGTTCCACTTCAGGTACTTGAAATCTTATGATCTTCTTACGACAATCAATAGTTGCATAGTGTCTGGTTAGCCAATCTATGCCGAGAATTACGTCGTAATCTTGCATGGCCAAAATAGCTAGGTCTACTTCCAATTCTCTATCTCCAATACGAACTTTGCATTCTCAAATAATAGAGTCAGCGGTCATTACTGCACCAGACGGTGTAGCTACCCCTAACTTGTGTTCTAAGGGTTCTATTGCCGTATTTAATTTCTTTGAATGCATAATGGATATAAAAGAATGGTTGCACCATAATCAATTAATATAAAGGAAGGTACTTCAGAAATTAGAAGCACACATGTTATCACATCTGCATTCTTTTCAGCTTCCTCCTTGGTCATAGTGAAAACTCGAGCGACTGCTAATGGTTGCTTCTGGCTATTTTTGGGGTAGTCCTTGATAAAATGTCCACGTTGACCACACTTAAAACATGTATTGGCCTGAATTCGACACTCTCCAGAATGTGGTTTCTTGCATGAGGACATAAAGGCATATTCGTCGTCATGGGTTCCCTCTTAACGTACTTGGAAGGTCCTTCTGCCGGTGCATCAATCATTGGTCGCTTAAATCCAGGTTGTTATTGCAGAATTTTGTTCTTGACTGTCTGAATTGCATGACTGTACCTTCTTCTAAACTCTTGAGCTTGGTTGATTTCCTTTTCTCCTTACTCTGCACATAATGCTTTATCCACCACAAATGCGAATGAAGAGTTCTTGGAGGTAATAAGACGAATATCTTTTTGTATCTTAGCTCTTAATCCTTGAATAAATCGTTTTACTTTCATGATCTCGCTACCAGCTATATGAGGAGCATAGCGAGATAGTTGCTCAAATTTGTGTAAATAATCTATTACACTTCCTGTTTGCTTCAAGGCCATGAATTCTTCTGCCTTTGTCTCCATCATTGATTCCGTAAAATACTTTTCATAGAAAAGTTCTTGGAATTTCTCCCATGTCATGGTGGCGACTGAATTTATCATCGTTACAGAATCCCACCAATAACATGCCTCCGTTCGAAACATGGAAGATGCGCAATTACTTTCTCTTCTTCAGAAATTTTGGCATGTTCAAAAATTTCAATAATAGTTCTTATCTAATTATCTGTTGTTGCCGTATCTGCCAAATTTCCATTAAATATTGGAGGATCCAATTTTTGAAATCTATTGAAGTCAACGTCTACATGTTGAGGTCTATTAGGAATATGAGTTTGTGCATTAATTACTTAGGTTGCTACTGTAGTTGCTTGGACTTCTGCATTAGCTGCTTGAGCCAGCTGCTCCATCACTTCCATCATTCGATCAAGTACTACATCCTTACCGTTTCCATTCCCATTTCCATTTTCTCCATGATTGGCCATAGTCTACATCACGAGGACATTAATTTAAGAAATCTATCTTTTGGAAATGTACTATAAAATTATCTAACATACTTTATCATAATATAACTTTTAATACAAACTTACTTGCTGATCGACAATCTTCCAGGTACACATGAGCATACAGATTAGTTTACAGAAAATCATTTTAAAAATCCTTGTTCTCTGATACCAAACTGTAACGCCCCGAATTTAAAATCCCCAATTTGATTTCTCCAATTTGAAACCCTAATTTGGAAACCATAAAATTTTTTCCCAAATTATTTTATTAAATTAAATTCTAGCGTTAAAACCCTAATTCCATAATATTTTGAAATTCTCTTTAAATAATTATTGAAACATTAAATGCACGGAAGCTTTAAAATTTGAACAAAAGCGGAATTAATAATTTATAAAACTTTATTAAATAATAAAAATTCAACAAAACTTATTCAAAGTTTTTGATAATAAAACGTGAAATATCCTTGAAGACTTTAATCATACAACTTTTAAATTTCTTCTTTAAACCTTTTACTCCTCTGTATACTCATTTGCCTCTGGAGGGTTCTCGATCATAGTCATTTCTTTCTCAGATAAAAATTCACCTACATCACAATTTACAAAACTGTGAGAAATAATCTCAGTAAGTAAGAATATGTGCAGTTGCAAAACATGTAATTTTACCGAATCTTGTTAACTGTTACATACTGGTTGGATCTCATTCCTGAACCATCTTTTAAGACTGAGCCATCATAGCTTCGTCATCTTTTACTTTTACTTTTACTTTTAACGTTCAAACTCACAATCTCAATGGGGTTTTTGCTATCACGTGATTGCCGTCAATTCCATCATTTTCACACACATGCAAATGTCCTACAAATTCTATCTTTTAAATTATTCTATAAAAATGTCTAAATATGAGTACTTACATATCAAATCGTGTAATAAAACAATTATACAAAAATAACATAAATTTATTGTGATGTAGGGCCATAGCCAAAACATTAGAAAATTTGTACTTTCACTTACCTGTATTCCGAGCGAGTAGGGTTATCGGGATTTTTCTGAAATTCCAAATAATTTCGTGACTCGTAAGTCGAATATGGTCGAATTAAATCACTTCGGACAATCTTTCAGAAATTCACTACCTAAATAAAATATCCATATAAATTTCTCACTTTAATAAACCAATTTTATAAGAATTTAGATAGAAATTCTTTACCGGTAAAATCTTAGATCGGTTCAGGTCAAATTTTGAGTCGGTTTAAAATTCGAGTTGGTTCGGGTTCGATTTGGTTCGGATGAACAGTGCCGATCATGAACAGTGCCTGATTTGGTTCGGTTTTGGGCTAAAAAGAACGGGTTCAGTTCGGCTTAGTTTAATGAACCGGTTTGGTTCAGTTTTTAAAAAATAAAACCCTTCTTCCCCTTTTTCTTCTTCTTCCTCGCGAGAGAGAGCAGAGAAATGGAGAGAGAGATTGAGAGAAAGAGGGCGTGGCCGAGGGAGCCGAACGCCGAGTGAGGCCAGAGATCGGGTCGACGACTGAACTCGGTCGCACAGAACAAGGGTTTCGGCCAAGGGAGGATTTTGCCAGAGAGGTTCGTCCGTGAGAGGGGTTTTTCGTCAGAGTTGGCACGACGATTCCGACGAGGTAAGAACTCTGATTATTTGGTGTGAGTTTTCCCCTCCCTGAGCGTCTGAATTTATAGGAGAGGATTTGGTTTTTCAGTCAAAATTATCTATCGATTTTGTCAAATTTGTTTGGCTGAATTTTTCAACATCCTTCAGCTGGAAGAAAAACTTTCCTTCCTTATGTTTGCTTCATGTTTTTAAGGTGTTACACTAATACTTGACCTATCTATATAAACTGCATACATGAAATCATCATGAGGCACTAACAACACTGGTGTAGTAGTCAATCTACGGTTTAATTCTTAAAATGGTGATTGAAACTTCTCGTCTCAAACAAATTTTACATTCTTTCTGGTCACCTGTGTCAATGACAAGACAATAGAAGAAAAATTCTTTGAGAACTAACAACAAAAATCAGTCAAACCCAAGAAACAACATACCTCAATAAAATGCAACAAAGGCTTCGAATCTAATACAAGATCAATATTAGCTGGATCCACAAAGATATTATCTCTAGAAACAACATTGCCAAGAAATATCATTTATGTCATCCATAAATTGTACTTCTCTCTCTTAGCATACAGCTGATGAGCTCTTAATGTCTATAACACAATTCTCAAATGTTCCACATACTCATCACATGTCATAGAATAACCAATATGTTGTCAATGGAAATCACGATGAACTAATCAAAATAAGGTCATAAACTTCGTTCATTAGATCCATAAAGGTATTTGAGGCATTGGTCAATCCAAACAAAAGAACCATAAACTCAAAGTGCCTATAATGTGTTAGAAAAATTGTCTTGGGAATATCCTCATCACCAATCTTCAATTGATGATTACTAACCTCAAATCAATTTTAGAAAAAATACCCAGATTCAACCAACTGGTTAAACAATTGACAACGGTGGATAGTTGTTCTTAATCATGACTTAATCAACATGCTTGCAATCAATTCCATTGACCCTCTCAAATCTTTTAACAGTCATTTCTCCACCAAGTGAAAGTCCTTATTAATAGAGGGTCACTCATGCCCTTTTACCAAAAATGTTGCTTTGATCTTCATGTGGCTATTTCTTCTTTCTATACAAGGAGTATCGCCGATACTACTGGAAGATGACTTTATGATCAATAAACAAACTTTTCCTTTAGATCTATTCTCTCAACTCACTTATGCTTCTGCTAGGAATTTCTCCTTTTTGACTTTGTTTAAAAGAGAGAAGTCTCATCCAAACTTCAAGTTATTGCTAAGATTATTCTATATGAAAAATTGTATATTTGTAATCAAATTCAAAAGAGAAATCATTTTCTAGCTCTTTCGCCACATTGTTGTTCGTTTTGTAAGAGGCAGGAGGAAAGTAATAGTTACACATGATTAATTGTGAGCTTATAATAGACATTTAGAGGCCATTTTTATCCCTTTTCAATCAGTCTATGGGGGTGCATTATGATATTCAAAGTTTTATTATTGAGATTTTTAACATGAAAGAAAAATCTAAAAAGCAAAAGTTTATCTTGAGAATGAGCGTTCTTGAAAGTTTTCTTCCTTATGACTCCATCACAATAGTGTTATTTTCAACCATAAAGAGTCAATTTCAAATATTTGAGACAACATTAATTTAATTGGTGCCAAGTCGGCTATTATTTAAAGTTTTTTAGAATATATTCTTTTAGCATAGTTCTATATAATTAGAGAAAATTTGCTTTCCTCTTGAAATGTGTTGTTTTTTCCTCTCTTATTTGTATTTCTTTTCTTTATAATATAATTTGTTATTTATAAACAAAATAGCCTTCCATTTATTTTTTTTCTCTTTATATGTTATGGATTAACGTTAAATTTCTTTTAAAATAAAATTTATATTTTTCATAGACAGTATCTTTTTAAAAATTATTAGTCAACACATTATTTTAAAATGGCTTTTTTTAAAAATAAGTGTTGCTACCTTAGAATAGGTCTAAAGCCAGCATGGTCATTTGGTCCAACCCAGCTTGTTACAATGACTAGGTTGGACTTGACCGGTTCACTTACACAGTCCGGACTGAGTCAAGAGTGTACGAGCTTGCTTGAATCGGTCCCCTTAAAAGATTAAATGACCATTGTGGCGCTAAACGCGGCAATGTACATTTTGACCTTTGCCAAGCTGTCCCCAATACATGTAATCAAACACAGCATTATATGTTTAGTTAAGAATCCAATGTGTGATGGAAGATGTTCTAATTTGATTATAAATAAATAAATAAACATGATAGGACACTATTTTATTGGTCTGTTATTTTAATATATGAAAATAAATGCTTCATTATTCATTTATGTCCATTGTTTCACCTATGCTTTGAATTATAAATTCTAATTTACTTGCTACCCTAGTTTCAACTAGGAGTGGGCAGGATCTAATTCCATCCAATTTTGAAGCCAAATCGACACATTAGTTAACAGATTCTAATTTTTAAAACTAGAATCAAAACCATAGATATTAAGAATCAAATATAATAAAAGTATGAGATACAATTAGTTTAAAAGTTGATTATGAAATAAAACTAAAAATAATTTGATTAAAATATAAAAAAGTAGGGTCGGGTTTGTAACACCCGAGATTTTTTTATACTTCGTGTAGGCCTAAGAGTAATCGGATAGAGGGTGTAACGCCCCGAGTTATCTGAACCCGGTTTGCTACTCATAACGCTGAACCGAACCATGACGTCTTGATGCTAAATTTAAAATTTCACTCGACAGCCAAAATTTGACTTTTTCTAAAACTAAATATATTTTAAAACTTGCAGCGGAAAATCAATTGGACATCAATGAAGCTAAGTAACCTGTGAAAACATTTTAAAATGACTGTTGGAAGTGTTAAGAGTAATTGGCTAAAAGACGTAAAGCTTAAAAAAACGCGGAATGCCCGTGAAGTTGCCGAAGTCGAACACATCTGCCGACGACAAAGTCAACGGAAGAAGCAGAAATAGAAATTAGGAGGTTTCTACCGATGACGTGTACAAACAACACACCACCATCTACCGACAAGCCAACACAACTACATCTGCCGATGAAGTCAACATAACTTCATCTGCCGATGGAGTCAACATAACTTCATCTACCGATAGATTTCCATCTGCCGATAGACAAGCACGCGACATCTACCGACAACGACATTACGACTCCTTCCGATAAGATTAAAATATACACTACTGTAGGATCAGAATTGTCTAAGAGGGGGGTGAATTAGACTTTTTAATTTTAATTTCAATTTAATCTAATTTCTCTTCTTGATTAAACTTAGTTACAGCACTAGTAATCAAATAATGTAAAGAGAGAGAAAGAGAAATTAGACACCAGTATTTTTACGTGGTTCGGCCAAACTGCCTACGTCCACGCTCCAAGGCTCTCCCTTGAAGATATCTTACTTCTCCTCAACGAGAAAATCTGATCGACCTTACGGGCTTCAATCCACAGCCTTTCACAATCCTGGATTGAACTTAGCGGGCGTCAATCCACTGCCTTACAGGATATTCAAGTTTGAAATACTGAATACAATGATCTACAAGCTCTCAAAACAGAATCTCAAGTTTTGGAGTAGAGAGGTGTAGATTGAGAATTCAGAGTAATAATTTTCGCAGCTAGGGCTCAGAATTCAAAATGGCAAAAGTTGGGACTTCGTGCTCTAAGCTCAGCTTATATACTCTGTCTTCATAAATGGCTTTGGCTTCAATGCTCCTTATCCAATAATAGAAGTTTAGTTACCGTTGGAGCAGCTTCCGTACAAGGTCAGGTAGCCGTTGCCGTTTGTAGTTGCAAATCGTCGTCGCCATTAATGTTCTGGAGTTATGGCTGAAAACGACGTCACTGTAGCTTCGCGGCTAATTTGAATTCTGGCGGAAGACAAAGCTGACTTATAGTCTTGAACTGCCAACGAAAGATGAAGCTTTTAAACCCTTGAACCGGCGTCGGATGATGAAGCTTAAAACGCTTGAACCGGCGTCGGATGATTGATTTGTAGTTGTCTTCCACCTCTGTCGTTTAGTGACCGGAAGAGTAATTTTTGTGGCTGGAAGAGCATTTTGTTGAAGTCTTCCGCCTTTGTCATTTTGTGGCCGGAAGAGCATTTTGTTGAAGTCTTCCGCCTTTGTCGTTTGTGGCCGAAGAGCATTTTGGTTTACTCATCCGCCTTTGTCGTCTAGCGAGCGGTGGACTGATTCTTTTCGCTCATCCGCCTTTGTCGTCTAGCGAGCGGTGGAGTATTTCCTTTTAGCTCATCCGCCTTGTCTTTTAGTGAGCGGTGGACTAATTCCATTTAGTCATCCGCCTTGTCGTTTAGTGACCGGTGGACTGAATCTTTTAAACGACTCCGCTCTTGTCGTTTGTGACCAGTGGACTGATTCTTTTCTTAACACATTTCAGCCCTGTACACTTAATCATATGCATTAAAAACTAAAATACCATTTTTAAGGGTATCTCCAACAAATCTAACTCAAATGCATTTCATTAAATTCAATTAATAGACATAATCAAATTACAATATTAAGCAGACAAATTCATCATCAAAAACAAATTAAAAACTTAAACATTATTTAAGTCAACAACTACATCTGCCGATGAAGTCAACATAACTTCATCTACCGATAGATTTCCATCTGCCGATAGACAAGCACGCGACATCTACCGACAACGACATTACGACTCCTTCGATAAGATTAAAATATACACTACTGTAGGATCAGAATTGTCTAAGAGGGGGTGAATTAGACTTTTTAATTTTAATTTCAATTTAATCTAATTTCTCTTCTTGATTAAACTTAGTTACAGCACTAGTAATCAATAATGTAAAGAGAGAGAAAGAGAAATTAGACACCAGTATTTTTACGTGGTTCGGCCAACTGCCTACGTCCACGCTCCAAGGCTCTCCCTTGACGATATCTACTTCTCCTCAACGAGAAAATCTGATCGACCTTACGGGCTTCAATCCACAGCCTTTCACAATCCTGGATTGAACTTAGCGGGCGTCAATCCACTGCCTTACAGGATATTCAAGTTGAAATACTGAATACAATGATCTACAAGCTCTCAAAACAGAATCTCAAGTTTTGGAGTAGAGAGGTGTAGATTGAGAATTCAGAGTAATAATTTTCGCAGCTAGGGCTCAGAATTCAAAATGGCAAAAGTTGGGACTTCGTGCTCTAAGCTCAGCTTATATACTCTGTCTTCATAAATGGCTTTGGCTTCAATGCTCCTTATCCAATAATAGAAGTTTAGTTACCGTTGGAGCAGCTTCCGTACAAGGTCAGGTAGCCGTTGCCGTTTGTAGTTGCAAATCGTCGTCGCCATTAATGTTCTGGAGTTATGGCTGAAAACGACGTCACTGTAGCTTCGCGGCTAATTTGAATTCTGGCGGAAGACAAAGCTGACTTATAGTCTTGAACTGCCAACGAAAGATGAAGCTTTTAAACCCTTGAACCGGCGTCGGATGATGAAGCTTAAAACGCTTGAACCGGCGTCGGATGATTGATTTGTAGTTGTCTTCCACCTCTGTCGTTTAGTGACCGGAAGAGTAATTTTTGTGGCTGGAAGAGCATTTTGTTGAAGTCTTCCGCCTTTGTCATTTTGTGGCCGGAAGAGCATTTTGTTGAAGTCTTCCGCCTTTGTCGTTTTGTGGCCGGAAGAGCATTTTGGTTTACTCATCCGCCTTTGTCGTCTAGCGAGCGGTGGACTGATTCTTTTCGCTCATCCGCCTTTGTCGTTTAGCGAGCGGTGGAGTATTTCCTTTTAGCTCATCCGCCTTGTCTTTTAGTGAGCGGTGGACTAATTCCATTTAGTCATCCGCCTTGTCGTTTAGTGACCGGTGGACTGAATCTTTTAAACGACTCCGCTCTTGTCGTTTTGTGACCAGTGGACTGATTCTTTTCCTTAACACATTTCAGCCCTGTACACTTAATCATATGCATTAAAAACTAAAATACCATTTTTAAGGGTATCTCCAACAAATCTAACTCAAATGCATTTCATTAAATTCAATTAATAGACATAATCAAATTACAATATTAAGCAGACAAATTCATCATCAAAAACAAATTAAAACTTAAACATTATTTAAGTCAACAACTACATCTGCCGATGAAGTCAACATAACTTCATCTGCCGATGGAGTCAACATAACTTCATCTACCGATAGATTTCCATCTGCCGATAGACAAGCACGCGACATCTACCGACAACGACATTACGACTCCTTCCGATAAGATTAAAATATACACTACATCTGCCGATAGCAAAACTACAAGTTTTGCGACTTGCACCTGTCGATGACGTCAGCCGGATGTTCTCTCTCTCATCCAACATCTGCCGGTAGACTTCAGAACAGCAAATTCTGCTGTATTCCAAGAAAGCTCTGGCTATCAAAGGATTTAAGCATTTTACTAAGACCAATCAGAGACAGATCAAATCATTGCATCACTCAAATCCAGTAGAAAACAGTATTTTCAAAACCCAACCGAACCCTAATATCAAAGATTCTCAGAATGTATTCAAAGTTTTGAAAAACACTACCATCATAAAATTTTTAGAAAAGGAAAACATCTATACTGAACTAGTTACTCCCAACTCAACACCTGCAGCCATGGATTAAACCGCCTCAAGAGATGGCCAAACCGATGCCTGAAAATGCTCCTCCAACCAGCCTATTCCTCATGTTGGTCGGTAAACATACCTTCGGTAACTTCTTCACCTACATCACAAAACTCATCTATTAGCCCTATGCTAAGCAAGTAGAGCGATGAATGAAATGGATCAATGAAGCAATAATTTCCCTAAACATGCGGTCTCTACTTTCTCATCTCAGTTGTATTCAAATTCGTTCTCTGTTGATCCCTCTGTACGATGGGAAAGTGGATCAGTCATTCCCCAAAGCATACATCCTCTGATCTCAATTAAGGGGCGGATTAATTCCCTTAACAGTTAACTGGTCTGATCCCCCTGTAGGATTGGGAAGTGGATCACTTTTCCCAAAACCTCAATCTTCTGTTCTCAGTTGAGGGGCGGATTAATCCCCCTTAACAGTTGTTCTGATCATCCTGCTCACACTTACCATGCGTTTCATGTAAATCCATTTTCGTAATCTTTCAAAAACATGATGCATGACAACTGGAAAATAAACATACAAAACATACATAAATCCTACTGTTTTGTGATGTAGGCCCGAAGGCACAAACAAACTCTACTTACCTGGATTCCTGGCGAGTGCTCGGTTAGGAGCTTCTTCGGGATCTTTCTCACCTAGAACATAAACAGAACATTAAGTCAACCTGTACTAAACTTCATTCTAAGGCATTCAGAAAACCTAAGGGAATAGTTGGGAGTTCTGATCGCCAAGCATTACTGATTCTATGCTAAACCCGTATCTACTCACTTTCCTGATGAGTTCCCAAAATACATATCTAACACTTCCCCATACAATCTTCCTTAGTTACTAAGTCAGAAAAATTGAGGTAGAAACTTACCTAGCTCGGCAAACGGACTCGGGGAAGGAAATCGCCTGGGAAGTCTGCTAGTTTGAGCTGAAAACCGAGAGCAAGAATGAATAGTGGCGGCTAAGCTCAATAGATTCTTTTTAAATAGGTTATCCACTAATAAATTTTTAATTTACCATAATGCCCTTGCATATCCATTCATTAACCTAATCCATATTTGCACATCTTAATTTGACAAATTAAATTGGGTTTAATGGAACCGGGTGCTACAGAGGGTTGATGTTATGAATGAAGAGTTGAAAAGTCAAATAGATATCAACCAATAAGAAGTAAGCAATTAATGATAGTAAGTGGGGGAAAGAGTTGACAAGTCAAAATGTTAGGGTTTGAAGTCAAAACAATTTGTGATTGGTGAGAGTTTGAGTTGACTTTGTCAAATGTGTATTAACCAATCAAATTTGTGATGGAAAAGTGGTGTTTGGCGTTGAAATTTCAATGGAATAGAGGAGGGCTTTGTTGTAATTTTACATGGTTATTAAATGCATGAATTAATAAAAAGAGAAAAAGGGTTATTTTTCTCTCATCTTCTCCTCCTCCATCGAGCTTTCTCCCTCTCCTCCATAGCCAACGCCTCCTCCTCTCTTCTCTTCAGTT
This sequence comes from Begonia masoniana, assembly GCA_022432975.1. Taxonomy (NCBI): domain Eukaryota; kingdom Viridiplantae; phylum Streptophyta; class Magnoliopsida; order Cucurbitales; family Begoniaceae; genus Begonia; species Begonia masoniana. The sequence continues at coordinate 11,720,497 of CM039512.1, read as the reverse complement.
TTTTCAAGCCAATCCAAGGTAAGTTTACATGGGTTTTGAATTATATAGCTTTTGATGAAGTTTGAGAGTGTTTTTGAGAGTTTTGGTTGAGTTTGGTGAATGTTGGAAAACCCTAGGTTAGGGATTCTGAAAAATTGAGTTTAGATGTTAGATTTCTTTCCTATTTTGGTAGTTTAGTTGTTGAATGGAGTGATTTAGGTTGTTGGAGGGGTTAGATGAAAGATTGAAAGAGTGTTACACAAAATCGGTTTAAGAACACTTTAGGGCCGATTCTGTCTTTGGGGAATTTCGGGCTGGCCAAAGTGTTTGTTTGGTTCATTTAAGCATTTCAATGGATAGTAGACGTGTAAAGCTTTCCGAGTTGGGGTGGCACGTCGAAATCTGTTGAAAAACGAGGAAGTTATGGCCGTTTAAAGTTGGACGCCGGTAATTTGTGCAAAAACCGGGTTTAGGTGTTTAGAAGTGAGAAGTGCTTAGTTGTTGGTTAGTTAGGTTTAAGAATATTTTTAGAATTGTATTGGTAACTTATTAAGTGAAGTTTCATTATTTAGGTCGTCGAGCGTTTGAATTGGACGGTGAAAGTAAGCCAGTGGAAACCGAGCATCCAGGTAAGTAGTGGTAGCTTTCTCTTCGCCTTCGGGCCTACACCATAGAACGGTAGGGCTATTTATTTCGTGTTGCGTTGTGTTGGTTGTTTCATTTGGTGTTGTGTTGGTTGTTTTGTTCGGTATGGCATAATTGAAGCATGCATCATTGTATATCACGCTAGGTACGAGCATTTGCATAGTTGGCATTGTGAGTATGAATGTAATCAGATAAGAAAATGTTAATGCATCTCGAATAGGTGCCTTGTCGGGCTGAGGTTGTTGGTAGTAGCACCCCGAGGGGTACTCTATGAGAGAGGGCCTGCTAAAACATGTATTGCATTTCGAATAGTGTGCCTTGTCGGGCTGAGGTTGCTGGTAGTAGCACCCCGAGGGGTACTCTATGAGAGATGGTTGGCTAAAACATTTAATCCTGAATAGTGTGCCTTGTCGGGCTGAGGTTGCTGGCAGTAGCACCCCGAGGGGTAGGGGTACACTATGAAGGATGGTGGTTCGAGTGTGGCCATCCTAGACGGTTATGGGATGTGTGTCAGCTCGTTCCACACGGCTTAAGAAAGATTAAAGCAAGAGTAAGCAACGAACAGCAAAGAAGCACAACTGAGTGATAGAAACTGCATGTGTTAGGTTGATTGCATTGTGTGTTGTCGCATGTGTATGCCCTACTTGCTAAGCATTAGGCTTATGTTTTTGTGTTCTGTGGTGTAGGTGACGGAGCGTTCTCAGGTGAGCTCGAGGGTGATGATCATGATTAGGAGGCAGTCGGAGATCCACGGAGCTCGCCGGTGCAGGTCATTTGTCGGGGCGCTTCGACCTAGTTCTCGGCAGGGGTTTGTGGTAGTGCATGTTTTGAGGTATTAGGAGTGGATTTGGGAATGTTTGGGTGTTGCTAGATTGGTCATGTTTTGAGTATTTTGAGTTAAAGTGTATAGTTATTTTGGTGTGTGCTAATTGTGGTGAAATGCGCATGTTGTGGTCGGGATTGGATCTTAGAGTCGTTTGGTTAAATCTTGTTTGATGTATATAGTTGGATTGATCTGGTCATTTGGTGGGTTAAATCGTGTTCTAAAGGTATTGTCTTTTCAGGTTTTGGATTTCGAAAATTTAGCCGTTATATTGTCGATTTTTGGTTTTCAAACCCATAATGTCGGGTTGAGTTCTCTATTTTTTTGTTAATTGTTTTAAGTCGGTTTTTCAAGAAATTTATGGGACATGAGGTTATGGTTGTCGGGATGACGAGATTAAAGTTTCGTGATTTTTGGAGGTGTCGGGATTGGAGAAAAGTGTATAAGAGTGTAGGAAAGCGGGAAAAGGTCAAAATGGGTATTTTTGAGTGTTTTTGGTGGTGAAAAACCCGAGCCGGCCCGATTGGTCGGGCCCGGGGCACGATCGGTTGCGGTTGGGATGATTTTGAGTGATGAAAACCAGAGAAGGCCCGATCGATCGGGCAATTAGCCACGATCGGTCGCGGTGGCACGTTTGAGGCGCGCAGGCGCGCCACAGCGCGCGCACAGCGCAGCGCTGGCGCGCTGTCTGGGCGCGCGCGCTGGGAGCGCGCGCGCCCAGCGGCCCTTTGAGGCCAATTTTTGATTTTTTTCAAATTTTCCCAATTTCTTAAATGTTTTGACCCGACATTTTCCGATGTATTTTAAACGTATTTTGGGCCCGTTTCCCAACAAGTTTTGAGGGTTCGAAAAACCCGAAAACGAGTGAAAATATTTTAGATAATTATTTTTAAATTACGTTTTAAATGCGGGGTTGCTTAGCAACGTAGCGCACCGGGCCCGGGGCGGGTTTGGGGCGTTACAGGGTTGGCCATATTTTGTCAAGTTTACCTTTGGTTTTGGCTAATCAAATATTAATTCTAGGTTTGGGTCAAGTTTGAATCAATTAAGCTGGCTTTTGTTAGCCGCGATTGAGTTGGTTCTTGTAAGACTCGGTATTTTTCGGTTATGAAATTGTCCCTAAAAAGACACCGAAGGAATTAATTCGCTATAAATACAATACATAATTTATTGGAATTTGAACGCCGGGAATCTATGAATTCAAAGAAATAGGGCGAAACAACGAAAGTTAAAAAGCGCGAGATTTGAAACCAGATTCCGAAACAAAATCCGAAGTTTTGTTTTATATCTCTCTCTCTCTCTCTCTCTCTCTCTCTTTCCCCCTCCCTCCCACATGACCCACTCCCTCCCCATCTTTTCTTTTTCTTTTTGTAACACCCGACATTTTAGTCATGCAATTATTCATTGAAAAATTAAATGGGATATACATATATTGGTCATTAATGAAGTGCGTATTTTATTGGAGTTTTGTGATACCCCAAGTGGATGTCTAGAGAAAATGGATCGGTGAATTTAACTAATAATTCAATTGGAAAACCAAACTAAAAATCACCCAAAACAGAACACCTTGGTTAAAAACCAATGAGAGGGCAAATTAGGTAAACCAATTAAGGTTGGTGGGAGGAAGCCAATGGTTGAGTGACACTTGGCAACTTGTTGAAGAAGCCATGTTCTTTTCCCTTCCCTCCTACGTGAAACATCATTCTGCCTTCTCTGTTTTCTCTCTTCCAAGCGACGGTGCCAAATCCCCAAAACTTGATTCTCCTGCTTACTTCTGTTTTCTTCAGCAAAGATAATCATCTAACCTAGTTGACAAGTATGGACATGTTAAAAGTGAGTTTTGTTGAAGTTTAGGGTTAAGGTGTTTTGGAGAAAACTCACTGTTATTACGTGAAAACACTTTGGACCGTTTTCTAAAAGTCTAAATGGAGCTAGAAGCATATCCTACAAGTTATTAGTTAGCATTTGCAACTTGTTTATTTTTCTTCCGTGCATGTACAGGTTCGTGCATTACCGAGACGATCAAGAACATCAACTCTACAGCAAACAGGTAAGTTCATACCCGTAGGTTGGCCCTTAAGGCCCTACGTCACGGAGACTCTAGGATTTTACTACTGTCGGGAGGTTTCGGGTAGATAAGTTGAAGTTATATTCCGAGTAACCTGTTCTTCCTTTAGGTTCTGTTGTGTTGTTTCTGTCGTCTGCTGTTTTAATTGTAAGCACAGTGAATGTCCATGTATACACAATTTTCCCGAAAGTTCATACAAAACTTTTTTCTGTACACGGTTTGAAGTTAAGAAAGATAAAATCTGACTGTAATGTATTGGTTAAGTGCGGGACGAAGACTGGTGTTCTGTTCTGTATTGTATTGTATAACTGTTAGTGCCTGATAGTGCACTTCTGTCACGCTTGTTCTCCTATAAGCCTCACTTATACCCCTCTGTCACTGTTCACTTTTGTCTTATTCACATCCACCTGTGAATAATACGCATCCACCGCTACCACTGTTCACTTTTGTCTTATTCACATCCACCTGTGAATAGTAAATTTCTGTTTGTAGTTCACATCCACCGTTCTCTTTTGTTTATTCGCATCCACCGCTGCCACTGTTCACTTTTGTCCTATTCACATCCACCTGTGAATAGTACGCATCCACCGCTGCCACTGTTCACTTTTGTCTTATTCACATCCACCTGTGAATAGTAAATTTCTGTTTGTAGTTCACATCCACCGGTGAACAGTAAATTTCTCTTTTTGTTTATTTTTACTGCATGTATTTTTATCACGTTTCCTCTGCATAGCCGTCGCCCACCCAGCCCTTTTTTTTTAAATGTTCCAAGTATTCTATTTCCTTCTGTAATTCATTCTGCAGTCCGATTTAACTGTTTTACCGTTTTGTCTTTAAATCCCGAGAAGGTTTTCTCTAGCTGTAAAGTTTTAAAGGTTGTTTTAAAAGTCCCGTCTGTTTTCTATTTAAACAAAAAAAAAATATGTCCCGTTTTCCTGTTAAATGTCCGGAGTGATGGCTCCTCGGCCCGATCGAGTTTGGGGCTGTCACACTTTCCCTTCCCCTTTTCTTTTTCTTTCTCTTCTATTTTCTTGTCCTTGCATTTTGTTTCTCTTCCAGGTGACAGAACGCGGTTCCTCCACGCCAACGACTTCCAACCCTCCACTTCTCTGATTTCTCTCAATTTCTCCGTTTAAGGTAACCCTCTACGTTAATTAACGAGTTTAGGTTAATTGTTCGTTGAAGTTTTAGGGTTAGGGTTTTGGAGAAAATTTATCATTTTTATACGAAAACATGCTAGAATATTATCTAAGGGTTTGAATGGATAAACTAAGGAAAAACTAAGCTTGTTTGACGAAGAACGGAAATTCAATCAAAAATCGGTACTAATTAGGGCACCTACGAAATTGGGTTTTCTGCTAACGTTTCCGGAGTGCTTTGTATAAATAAATGATTCCACGTTAAACTAGATGTAATGAGGTTTCCGAATTGTGTTGAATCGTCGAAAACGGATGTAATTTGGGTGAGGAATTTAAGTGCGAAAGTGTGCACATAAAGTGTTCGATGAATTGTCTAAGAGAATTGTTAAATTTGGTTTTAAGCTATTTAAATGGAGCTTGGAGCGTGTTTTACCTAGTTGTTAGTTAGCATTACTGTAACATGGCTTATGGTTCTATTGTACGTATTATAGGTTCGAGAATCGCCGAGACGTTCAAGGCTCGCAAACTCTACGGACGCCAGGTAAGTTCATACGTATAGGTTGGCCCTTAAGGCCTTACATCACGGAGATACTAGGTTTTTTTTACACTTTCGGGAATGTCGAGGGGTAGATAGGTTGTAGAATAAGTCTTAAGTTAAGTATATTTGTTTTACGTAATGTCTCGAGGATCTGTCGTTTATTTTATGCTTTGATGACTTGTCGTTTATTATGTTATGTTTACGCACAATGTACGTTCATGCATACATGTTTTCTCGAAAGTCATACAAAATGTTTTATACACGTGATTTGAAGTAAGAAAGATAAAAGATGTAAATGTAAAGTACTGTTAAGTGTGGGATGGGTGCTGACATATGTTTTGTCCTTCTCTGGGACTATGTAAAACCGTCCTCGCCGCGGACAAACATGTGATTCTTATGTATTCTCGAACATGTATTTTGTCCCTCCATGGGATGCGGCAAAAGTACTAACCATGTTAACCCCAACGTCATGTACGTATGTAATGTTTCCCACACCCTATAAGCCCCACTTATACCAACATGTGCACTTGAACGTAAATGTAAAGTAATGTTCATGTTTTTGAAATATTCATGCATAGCACGTGCATCACTTGCATTATATGTCCTTACTGAGTTTTACGCTCATTAGTTGAACTCTATGGTGTAGGTACGGATCGTGCGGATGAGGACTCTGAGCCTCAAGCTGATGTGTAGATGGTTGGCAGGACGAGCATGCAGGGTTGGTAGTGGCAGTCAGACGATTTTTGACCCATGGGTGATGCTTCTAGCATGTTTTGATATATGTTTATGATATTGGAAATGTAGGTAGGAAAGGATTTTCTTACGTTGACAAATACTGAGATTCTTTGGTACAGTTTATGATTTTTATGAACCTGAGGATTTTGGAAGTGAAATTTGAAGTCAATAGAAGTTAAGGAGTATGTGGATTGGAGTAGGAGTGCAATAGATGTTAAGGAATGCTAACTTCTCGGTTGTCTAATTCCAGAGAGTCTAAGACGTCGTCCGATTAGTGAATCATACGGTTGAAGGTATTAGTGTGTAGTTCGGTCGAACACGTCGACCATTTAGCGAAATGTGTTCAGTCGAAGACGTCGACCATTTAGCGAAAAGTGTTTGGTTGAGGACGTCGACCATTTAGCGAAAAGAGTTCGGTCGAGGATGTCGACCGAAACTCCTGTTTTACTGTTTTAGCACTTTAATTAAGTTTAGTATTATTACGAGGTTTCTCCAAGCAATATGTCTTTCGTTGAATGAAGTTATTTGTCTTTAAACGAGTCAGATTAATGGATTTAATAAAAAATTTAAATTTTACAAAATTTTTAGGAATAATTAAAAGGTGAAATTAGGGACGTCACAGTTCTAAACATTTGAATCCAACTAAACATTTCTTTTATATTAAGAATGCATCACAGTTCTCGCAAGAATAAAAACAGAAAAAACTCCTAATTCTAGTTTGAATTGCAAGTGCATTCCAGCTCGGTCTACCTTCGCCTTGAGGATCATAGAGAGCAAAATTTATTAAACAATTTAAAATAAATTTATATAATTAAGTTAAAGAAATCTCATTAAATAAATGTAAATTATATTGTCATTATTAATCCCGAAGAACTTGTAAATGGCAAAAAAAAAAATTGATAAGCATTTAGTAATTTAAAGTCATTCATAAAATAAAATAGCTAGTCTGTTATATATATATGATGGAAGGCTATCAAATTTAGAGACCATAAAAAGTGGGAGAAACGACGAAATGAGACGCTAAATAAAACAAATTATGGACAAAATTATTACAAAAAATACAAATTATATATATTTTTTAATTTAATGTAATTTGATTTGATGAATAAAACCTAGGAATGTACAGCATAGAAAAAAAAAATCGACTTAATTTTTTTGCCAGAGTAAAGTTTAATTGACTTTTAATCATCTATAATATTTTAAGGTAAAATATGTGTTTGCTCCCTATAATTTGGAGTTAGTTTCAATTTAATCATTGTGGTTTTGATTGTTTCATAAAAGTCATCATAGTTTCAGTTCTCTCCTAAAGTATCCATCTATTCTTTCCTACCATTAAATTTAATAGAATCAGCTACATGACTGTATTTTTATCCATGTCATCTAGCCACATCACGGTTTATTGCAGTAAGATTTTTGTTTGGTTAATTTTTTTAACAAAATTGGTTTGATTTTTAGAAGGGTTTATTTTTGCAACTAAATGCAATTTTGGCAAAGACAGCCCGAAACTCTCACTAACAAACAGAAGGGTTGTCGATTTCCCGTAAAACAATTACAAAATCCAATAACCAAGAGAGACAATCAACAACCGGTTGATTGTGAAAAATCAAATCAGTGGGACTGGTGTCGAGAGAAAAGGGAAAATTTCACTTGAAGAAGTCATGAAAATTAAGATTAGAGCGAACAAATCTACAATTTTTAAATTCAAGGTTATGATCCTTGTATTAAAAAATAAGTTATTTTTTGTTCTCTCGGTCTCTTGTCTACTTAGAGGATACAGTAGGATAAATAATCTATCTAGAGAGAAGTTATTCTAATTTAGAAGATCAAAACCTCTAATGTCTAACTCGACTATGGTTTACGAAAACTAACAATAAAGATGATTCATAGATTTATGTATGTTCTGTAATTATTTCTTTTTGGCGATTCTAACGTGATATATATGGTTTAGGGCTATATAGAATTCATTTTCCAAAATCAACTTTAACATAATTGTCAAATATGAAGAGCAACCGAGAAGAAGAATGGCATCAGCTAGAGAGAGAAGTCTACCATGAGGATTATAAAAGTATGTGGATTACCATGAAATTTTCTGTCTTAGTCTTGCACATGCGCTTTTGTCTCGTCCTAGCGAACCAGTGTTGGTGTTGCCTATGACTATACTTCCTTGTAAAGTAAGGAAAGATAAGAGAAAATTGGATAACCAATAATATTCGTCCATTTTATATTAATAAATTTTTCTTTGTCAATTTTTTTCGTTATTCGAGATCAACTTATTTCTTGTTTATTCAAATTTTCTTGATTTGTTAGCATCTGAAAAACGTGTAATCTTTTGGTTAATGAGTCAAACCAATAGTTTTGAAGTTTGCTTTGAAGTGTGATGAAATTTTGAAGTTTTGTGTTAAGTAAATTGATATTTGGTTCTTAATTTTGTTTGGACGTATTTTAAGTGGCGTTTGATGTTCGGTTGTATTGGGTTCCATGTGGTTGGGTCCAAAAATTTTGTTAACTAATCGTCTTTCACGAGTGGTCTTGTATTGCTTTAGGTTCTTCCTCGGTTATAGTTAAAGGATTTTGGTCAAATGATTAAATTCTCGAGTCATGAAAATTTAAAGATTTATTTAATATTATATGTAATATGTTAAATACATAAATTTAAATGTAATTTATATATTTTATTTTTATTTTTCAAGGAAATGAGAGAAGTCTCCTTTTGTATTGGCCGCATGTGAGAGCGCATGAGAGGATGAGATTGAGAGCCGATCCAAGAAACAGAGAGTATCTGACATTACTGTGTTTGCGTTGCTCCACTCTCCAAATTTAGTGAAGGGTAAGTCATTTTCTAATCTTGTATGTGTCAGTTACTCATTAGGCTTTTTGCTTACGTCGGATAGGGATTTTGAAGTTGGAAACTCGAAATTATTGATTCTTTCTATCTTATATTGGTCGATATAGAGTTTATGCAAGTTGTAAAGTCGATTGGTGGTGAAAATCAACGAGGGCTGTCAGATTGCACACTCCTCGTTCACTGGAAATGACGTAGTTGAACAATTGTCAACCGATAGTAGTGACAAAGTTGAGATAGGGTCGACACCTTGGCAAGTGTCGACCAAACAGTACCCACAAGATGCAAGTGTAGACCGACCCGTTCGACACTTGCCATACTCGAGAGGGACAAGGGTCAACCCTTTGCTCAAGGTGCCAACCCTGCCAATCCAAGAGTAACAAGGGTCAACCCTTGCCTACAAGAGTTGACTCCTATTGTGTCTAGCGTGGATGAAGGATCGACCGGACCCTGCTTTGGCAGAACTTATAAAGGGTTTATCATTGGTGGAAGTGGTTGACCCCTGCAATACAATTTGCACACCATATTGATTTTAGTTAAGAAAATTTGTTCGCCTCGCCATTGTCTTATAGTTGGGTTCTTAGTGTCGATTTAGGATCCAAATATTTTTGTCTTGATATGTTCATTGAGGTCTTAGCTTCGGTCTTGCTTTACCGACGATGTTCTTGGTTATGTTGCATGTTCCTAATACCGTGTGTGGGCTAGTCGGTAAGGTTGTACTCATCATTGAGGTAGGAGTTTCTATATTGTTCTGCATTTGCATTACATAGTTTTCAAAATCCTATTTTGGTGGATTGACACTTATAAAAAATCATGAAGAGGTCTGGTTATCAGCACTTCAATTTTTACGTATATGTACATAGGATTTGCACATTTACTTTATAAGTGCATGTTATTTCATTTGTTATACATATACGCTAGATGGAATGATGTTTGTTTTAGGCTTGATAACATTTTTCTGATATCTAGTCTCTAGTTGTTTTGGGTTGTATTTGACAGAACAACCAAAACAAGTACAGTCTGATCATATACATCTTCTGCTTCGTGAAGATTACTATTTGTACGTTACAAAAATAGATGCGTTTCTTGGTTTTTGAATCCCTAAACTAGATCATGATGTATTTGTTATTATGATTTTACGGGTTGTGTCGCTACTCGATCTTCGGATCATCAGCCACTCTTTTTAATTTATGCGTGGTGACGTTGCTATTTTGTTCACCGACCAACCGGATGATGCTGTTGGATCTTCGGATCGCCGTCACTTTCATTTTTCTTCTTACTCATGAGGTGTTACTGATTCTTCGAAATTGTCGTCTTTCTCTAATGGGGTATCAGAGGAGTTCTTGAGTGACCATTTTTTTTCGCTAGTACTATTTATTAATAAAATTGTGGATGCTTAATTTATTTATAGCTACATATGTATGTAACAATGATTTCAAATTTGCCCCATTGATGGTCGGTTGAGGTTGTTTTAAAATGGTATAAATGATTTGTTGATTTGTAAATTCTCGATGACTTGTAGATTATGTTTTTGAAATGAGAAGAAAATGAGTTTTCTTTTTAATATAAACTCATGCACTGTATTTTATAACTATCTCATGGTTTTTACTTTTTAAGAGAAATGAATAAAAATCTGATTTCACGTACATTTAAGTATAGTATAGGTTTAACTACTCAGTTAGTTGTTTACTCCAAAAGACCCCCTCCTTTATTTTCAAGTTAGGATCAATGAGGCTAGTGTCGAAGCTGTTGCGATGGATGCATTTCTTTCATTTTCTTTATCCCCCGGGTGTTTATTTCTTCCTATGGTAAGGATTTCTTGTTTATTCATTTTCGTATTCTTTGGTTTTTACATTTTTTTGGGGTGTTAGTTATTTTATTTCCTTGCATGGTATTAGTTGAATTTATCTTTTGTATTATTTTATTTTTATATGATTGCTATGTAAACTTCGACTCATTTCTGGTGGATAAAGATTTTATTTTATCCAAGTCTTTCGCTGTAAGTTTAACTTTGGACTGGACGATTGAGTTCTTTCTAAGATTCTAATTATTTGATCCGGTGTTTTTATTTTGGCTAGCCATAAATCGTGACAAAGCCACCGACTGTATTTCAACAAGGCTCCTCGCCCTTGCAAAACTAAATCCTTTTTTTAAAAAATAAACAAATTTTGTTTAGAAAATTAAACTAACCAAAATATCATTTCAACAACACCGTGAAGTGACAAAATGACATGGATAAAAATATAGCCACGAAGCTAATTTTGTTAAATTTGGGAAATGGAAGAAATGTTTAACTTTTAAGACCGCAATGAAATTATAAGAACTTTTTGTGAAATAATCAAACCTACAAATAATAAATTGAAGTTAATCCTAAATTATAGTAATAGTAGTGAAAAATATATTTTTACCTAATATTTAATGAGTTTGAATCAAATATTGGTCAGGTAGAACTAGTCCGGACCTGCGACATAACTGACTCGTGCGGTTGGTGCCGATTTTAAGAAGAAAATGAGCTGGTAACGATTTTATCCATCAAAAAATCGCTGGTAACAGGATGTTTGTCGATTTTGGAACCCAAAACACGTTAGGATCAAACTCAAATAATATGGCCCAATAATTTCTTTAACTCGCCCTAAAACTTATTTTTAACCTGCCCAGCTCAGACACAAACCCAAGTACCTGTCTACCAGTGGCGCCGACCAGTTTTCTTTTGCCCGAGCAGTCTTCTCTTCTCTAATCTCTACGTGGTTCGACCGTCGGTTCGTGGCGCGGCTGTAATGGTCTGAGTTCCTTTTCCTAACCAAAATCCAGACTGAAGAATGAAATCAATAACAGTAACTGCCGAAAAGAAACTTGTGTCTAGGTTAAAATTGTTGAAGATAACAGATCTTTCTGGTGGAGACAATTGTCTTGTCTCCGTCCTGCATTTCCCGAGAAAACTCAGAGGCGCAATAAAGAACCAATGAAAAATTCTGACATTGTAATTTATTATCAACCTGCAATAAAACAGTGTGAAATGCGTTCTAAATTTGTGAACTTTTAATCTTTTACACTCTAATCCTGCGTTTATACCCAGAAAATTCTTCGATTGGGAATGAACAAAAATGGAGGTTTCTTCAGTTGCAGAAAGGAAATCAAGACCAGTTTATTAGAAATGGAGACGAAGATCCGCAAAACCCATTTACAAATCAGAAGCCAGAATGGTTAACAGTACAGAACGAGACAAATTAAGAACCACACCCAGGAGAAAAAAAAAGAACAGGAGATTGAGCCCTCTAGCCAATATCACTACAACAATGGTGGTTAAGAGAATGCAGTGAAGAAATCAGAGCTGAGGAAGAGGAATAGTAGAGCTTCCTTCGAGCAGCAATGGAGTTTTCGACCGACCCCAGTTGCTTGATCTGAGAATGCGTAGCCTCCGAAGACCATTTCTTTCGAGGGCGTTCTTTTCACGCCTGGTCCATCCCCCATTTTTGACCAGCTTCGAAGCTTCCACCTTGAGGAAGATAGGATTTGGAGCTTTCTTAATTCCTCAAAAAGTACTCCATGGAGGGAACTATTTTGCATTGGCAGCGTAGATTTGGTCAAAATAAACACAAACCGCAGAAAAATGAAAAGGAAGAGAGAGAATCTGTGGTTTTAGTCAGATATCTCGGGAAAAAAGAGCAAGAAAATGTGAGAAAAATTGGAGAACATCGACATTGAGAGATATTGAAGCAAGAAAATGGAGGAAAGAAGAAAAGACAATGGAGTTTCTGTGTCGAATTTGAACGAGACCCAAGAAAAAACAGTGTCTCCGAGGCAAGAGAGAGAGAAAATTAGTTGGGAAAGTGTGATTTTGTAAGGTACAATTTATAGATTTAATGCAAGTGCTTTCCCTCAAAACCCATTTTCCCCCACCATTTTCTCGGCTTCCATACACACTCTTGCCCCTCTATCTTCCCCTCCACCCACCTTGTTGCAGTCATGAACACAAGATAAGCTAGATTTGCGCAGACAAACTGCGTCCTTTTCTTGTTTCCTTGCCTGCCCTTTACCAGTCATAAAAATCACCCTTTTACCACTACAGTACAGATTTTTCATTGCAAACGGTGAAAGTTTCTGAAAAATGATTAATCAGGAAAATCAGTACTGTAATTGAAAGGTTAACCAGGTTGGTTGAGCCTAAGCTCGATCCGCCATTTTCGACTGCTCTTGAGAAGGAAGACAAGCTCTTGGGTACTGCGACACTCTTCCTCGCATTGAACGACAACTCCATCGAGACACAGCCAGCCACCAAAACGCCATACATTCGTCAAACAAAACCCTTTCTATGCTGTCTCTTTTGACTATGCAATAAGGTTGAAGAATAATGGATCCTACTCTCGGGTTTTACCTATAGCTATGTTAAGATGAAATCGAATATGTTGCATCTTAGGGGTTGAAAAGTCATCACGAAATATTATTAAATGTACTTTATTTGTAATAACTAAATAAGTATATGTCTCACTTATATTTTGCAATCAATTTCGAATAAAAACCTCACGAGAATTGTGTTCTAGTCTTCGAAATCGATTTCTGATATCAAGTGTATGCAAAAAATCAAATAAGTCATGATAACTAGAACGAATAAACATGAAACGTCTGATAAATGTTATTAAGGCATGTATTATCTTGATAACAATATAAAGTACAAAAGTAGTTTTGCTAAAAATATATATTTTAAAGTATCAATTATATGTGACTTTTAAGTTCATAAGTTAAAACGTTACCTTATTAGAAAAGACAGATTCACAATTAAATCGTATGAGCAAGTAAGAGTTGGTAGAAGTCAGGATTGACCAAATTACTCTTGCTATCTGTGGCAACCTGCCCTATGCAGGCAAACACGATTCAAAATTCTATTTGATTGTGAATGTCATATTAGTATGAGTGCACAATCTCACATCGCTTGGAAGATTAGTAATTAAGTGTTTTATAAGTAGAGTTTCTCTCATTACCTAGTAAAATGAGTTTTTGACTAACCCCAAGAATAAATATGTGTGGTCTCTGGCTGAAAGCGAATAATATTATACTGGGAGCACTAGAAGATTTCACATTATCCAACATATACTCATTGGGACGCACTAAGTAGATCGACCAATGAACGTGATATCAAGCAAGAAGATGGATCATATTTATATTAGAAACATAATTTCAAAGAATAATCTAAGATAATCTAATTTTAGAGAGCGCTATATGACCTTTAGTGTCACTATGCGGAGATGAGCGGCCAGATCTTTAGAGAGAACTTAACAGTTCAGTCCAATGCTAGATTAGACAGTGGAACACTTTAAATAAATGAGCCCTGGTCCACAGAGAATGAGACGAATCCATATAGTGATCAATTAAAATTAAGACAGCGCAAAAACTTAAATAACTCAATAAAATATTGTGCAGCAAATAAAAATCCAACACTCAGTAAATTATACATACCACAAACTATAAAGAAGTAATAAATTACCGAATTCCTCACCAAGACATATAACAACACTAAAGGAGGAAGAACAGAGTTAACTCCACAACGAGCACCTGTAACGTTAGTCTCCACGACTCGAACCTAAGAGATATAGGGGTCTCTAGGGTGAGTGACTAACTCAGTAGGAAATCCTATACTATACTCAAATGCATATGCAAAAACTTGTTTTATCATTCTTCTTTCAAAACTATGTTCAGTTATAAAAATCTAGTGCATTACTTTATATCCCAAAACGTTCCTTTCAACTTAAAACAGGCTCCACGAGCCGATGATTTTCAAATTTCAAATCTTTATTACCATTTTAAAAACATGCTCAACAATCCACAGTGAGGCAATTTTGAAACGTTATTACATACATATGTAGCTATACTTAAAATAAGATGCCACCATTTTCTGTTAGAACAAGAAAACAACCCAAATGAAAAAGGAGTGTCACTCATGGACTCCTCTAGCACACCATCACAGAAGACAGTGATCCGAAGACCAGCAACGCCTCATGAATTAGGAAGGACAGTCAACCAACAAGCGATTCGAAGATGGCAGCAAGCAAACTCAAGCAACTGAACAACCTATATAAAACCCGTAGCCGGCGAGCAAGCTGAAGCACAGCACCACATAAAATACACCATGGCCAAGTCTAGGGGTTATCGGGCCCCCATGGAGAGCGTCAGCACCGCCCCGTCACCCACATCGCGTGTAAACCATCAAGCAACCTTCATGTAATAGAAGGTGCATATCAAACGGCTCTGGTTGCTCACACATTGATGCAACCCAAGACAATCGAAGACTGTTGCTAGAAAGACCCAATCGGCCACAAACAACCATCATATTCGACTTCAGTTATTTTAGTTGCTCAAACACTGTAGTCCATAACAACTGGAGTTCAACACCAGAAGGCTCAACAACTCAATCAGCGCAATGGGCGTGCATCTATATCAGTCTAAAATTGAATATCATACACATTGTCACGACCCGAGAGCCCTCCCTCAGTTTTCGGGTCGCGACTCGCCCTACTCGACACTTAATAATTTTTTAAAACTCAATAAAATATTTGAAAGCGTAGCGGAAGCGTTTGATTAAAAACATCGTTTAAAATCAAAACATAAAAGCAACCATATATAAAATTATTTAGTTTTGTAGTTTTGTTTTTTTTTTTGCATTGGCCGATAGGTAGGCTCAAACCGCCGATCGGTCGACAAGCGTTCTGGAATCCCAGAACGCGAGCTCTTCTTTGACAAGAGCCGATCGGTCGCTCAACATTGAGCGATTGATCGGCACCTCCCCTGAAAACGTTTTGTTTCCAGCCATTGAGGGCCGATCGATCGCTCAACAATGATCGATCGATCGGCACCTTCCCTGAGGCCGATTCTTTGGCAATTGCCTAGTACCGAACGATCGGCTGCCCTAACCAATTGGTCGGCACCTCCCCTGCTCTACCCCTCCTTCATTCCCTAAAAAAACACTAGTAACAAGCCAAAACTCCATTTCTCAATCACAACATCCTGCTAATAATCAAAACCTCCAATTCCAACCTAATTCAAATCCACTTCATCAAAAACGTCAATTTTTATCAAAATATCGAAGTTTCAACATATCTGTTCCAAAACTACTATTTTAAACGAAAACAGCCTTTGACTAAACATTTACATCCAAAAACAAATCCAATATCATAAATCCAAAAAAATATATACATCAAGATCTATCCAGATCCCAAAATGTAAAATCCCAAAAACCCCCTGTACCGTCACTCCACGGGTCGGGTCGCCGTAACAAAGTCCTTCAGGCCGATGCTGTGGTCGTGCGCCGCCAACTGCTCCCCTAGTCCTGGCTAGGCTCTAGGAACTCACCGATCTGTTCCTCCACACCTACACCACAGAACTCAAAACATAATCTTAATACTTAGTAAGTAGTGCGTAATGAAATGAAAAGCTGTAAATGCAACCCTAGCATATGCAATCTTTACTTTCTCACACTCGTTTCTATTTTCATGTTCTCATAACGTATGATCTTCCTGTAAAGATGAAAAGCGGATCAGATTTCTCAAGTCGATTCTCTGTCTCGTCGAAAGGTGAATCACTTCCTTCGAGGTTATAAAGATCTTCCCACCGAGTTGACAACCAGATCAGTTTTCCCAAGTCATAAGATTCTTTATCTTGTTGAAGAGCGAATCACTTCCTTCGAGGTTATACGATCCTCATATCGAGTCGAGAAGCGAATCAGGTTTCTCGAGTCGATTCTCTATCTCGTCGAAGGGCGAATCACTTCCTTCGAGGTTCGTAATCGTTATCCTCATCGTTCACATGTCACAACTCTCACTCATACGTAAAAACCATGCATAAATTCATTTTCGTGCTCTTTCCAAAACATGATGCATGAACGGAATAAAACACACATAAACATGTAACTAATCCCTAATGTTCTATAATGTAAGCCCGTTAGGGCAACACGCATGCATACACTACTTACCTGGTGTTCCTAACTTTTGAGGTATTCGAATCCTATCCCGTTAACGTGTTTAACCTATAACATAGTAATTCCATATCAATTTGAATTACACTTAAACCCAACACCTCAGAATTTCATCGAAAAATCATCCAACTTAAACAATTCACCAAAATTCCAATCTATATCCAAATTTGATGATTCTAAATGCTATGGAAACATCAAGATATCTAGTTTCTAATGGTTTTAACTATTCATCAAACCATTCTAAATAGCTCAGCCAAATTCCTGAAAAAGAAACCGTAACCCTGCATTTTCTAACAAAATTTTGGTTTCCTTCAAAACCCACACAACTCGTCACATCTTTCTCAATACAATCATCCATACAATCATCTAATCATATTTAAACATCCAATAAGAGAAGATTTCCGCAACCCTCACCATTTTCGTGCAACCAAAATTGCCCCCAACAATCCTCTAAATCAAACTCTAATCGAAAATCAATATTATCCACAAAACTCAAACTCATCTCAAGGGAAAACTAACTCTTACCTTTGAAGCTTCGAAATCGTCAAAAGAGAGGAGAGGGTTGTTGCTGTTTCTTCATGGAAGAGAAGAGAGGGAGAGATGAAGAGAGTGTGTGCTGCTGGAAAAGAAGAAGAGAAGAAGAGGAGAAGAAGCTTTTGCGTGAGGAGAAAATGGAGGTTAGGTGGGGTGTTTGGCAACTTGGATAATGGTGGCTTCTTGAAGAAGCTACCCTCTTTTTAAAATAAATATCAAGTTTTATCCTTTTCAACATTTCTAAATTGTATCTTTAATCCCACACTTTCAAATTCTTCATCTTTATTACCTTACTTTCTCTTATTTATAATTAGTAATTCTCTTAAAACCTCTAATAGTTTTATGCACAAGAAAAGCTTTCGGAGAAAATTTTGGGGTATTACACACTTAATATTTAAACGCAAAAAACATACGTACATATACAAAAACTGACGTATTGGCGACTAGGCCCCATCACAATTTTCATAGGTGTCATCCACCAAAATAATTTATTTTTTAATACAATGCAAAGCAATGTCGTATAAAAACATAAAGTATAGAAACCCTTACTTGGATGGCAACAACTACTAATTCTTACCAATAAGTCGAGACCTACGTTAATGGCACGACAATCGGAACCAAGCAGCGAAAGTGGCACCGGGAAACAAATCATCGTCGAAACCTCGATTTGCATGCAAAATAAACAAGACATAATTTTAACAAGCGAACATGCCATTGCGTTCAGAACGCCGAAACGAGTCAGATTAAGTTGTTAGGGAAAAATTATGACATCGTTTGACCATCTCGAACCGCAGTCAATGTCTTGCAAAAGTTTTCTTCGCCAGAGTGGACGAACATCACGAGATGAACGCAAGGTGTAACACCCGGTTTCATTGAACCAATTTACCTAACAAACTTGTAGTGTACGTTTTATGGATAAAATTGGGAGAATTAGTGATTAGGTTAATAAATGACTAAGTAATGACATAATGGTAAATAGAGAATTATAGTGATAACCTATTTAAGGAAAGAGGTTTTGTGATTAATGCACTGTAGCTGCCACTATTTTTCCATACTTTCTCTCTCGGCATTCAGCTCAAGCTCAGCAGAGCTCTCCAAGCGATTCCCTCTCTGATTTTTCTCCAAACTAGGTGAGTCTACTTCGATTTCGTGCTACATTGTATCTAGTGATAGAAGAGAGGAGTTTAGATGTGAGCTTTGGTGAATGCTGTGGTTGGGAGTTAGTTTCGGTTTTGTGGCAAATCAGAAATATACCATGTATAGGACTCCCAAACTAAATTCCCTAGATTTCTGAATAGATTAGAATGAAGTTTAGCAAAAATCTAATTGATTTTCTATTTATGACTTAGGTGAGCAAAACTTCCGAAGTAATTTGAAACCGAGCGTTTCCAGGAGACCAAGTAAGTGGAGTATGCATGTGTCTTCGGGCCTACATCACAAAACCGTAGGATTATGTATGTTTGAATTTGTCAGTATGTCATGCATCATATTTTGAAAGAATACGAAAATGAATTTACATATATTGGCATGGTAAGAAACGAACAGATTGCAACAGATAAACTATTAAAGAAACTAATCCGCCCCTTAACTTATGAAGGGATTTATGACTTTAGAAAAATTGATCTGCTTCCCAATGGAATTTAGGATCAGATCAACTGTTAATGAAACTAATCCGCCCCTTAATTTATGAAGAGGATGTATGACTTTGGGAAAATTGATCCAACTCCCAATGGAACCAAGGGATCAGATCAGTGAAAGAATGTAAATGCAACTGATATATGAAAGTAGAAACTGCATGATTAGGATTTATGTTTCAACATTTCATTTTGTTATTGCTTCACTTATTTAGCATTAGGCTAATAGATGAGTTTTGTGATGTTGGTGAAGAAGCCTCAGAAGGTGTGTTCTCTGAGCATGTTGAGGATTAGGCTGGTTGGGGGAGCACTTCAATGCCACGGTCTGGTATTCTGATGAGGCGGTTTAACTAATGTCTATTTATGAAGTTTCAGTGGTTAAGTGACTTGTGGAAGTATGCAGAGAGTTTTAATAACCTTAATAGTTCTGATGTTTTTAACAATTTTATGGTTTTCGTGTTCTGAGTATGAAAAACATAATTTGGTTTAGAGGTAGTTGTTTTGCTGGATATTTTTAGAAAGTTGTGGACTTACGTTGTTTTGAATGATTTTTAGTAAAATGCTCAAGCTCTTTTGGTAGTCGGAGTTTTCTTGTTTAGAGTGAAAATGGTTGTTATGCTGTTATGTTGTGTATTTAGTCTATCGGTGGATGTAATCCACCGGTGGATGTTGAGTGTTTATCTATCAGTGGATGTTGAGTGTTTATCTATCGGTGGATGTAATCCACCGGTGGATGTTGAGCGTTTTGTCGTTTTGTGACCGGTGGATGTGAGCGTAGGAGTGAGTATTAGATTTTTGTCGTTTGTGACCGGTGGATGTAAGCGTAGGAATGAGTATTAGATTTTTGTCGTTTTGTCACCGGTGGATGTGAGCGTAGGAATGAGTATTAGATTTTTGTCGTTTTGTGATCGGCGATGCTGAGGGTTTCTGTCGTTCGAAGGATTCGATCGGTGGACATGAGCGGTGGATGTGGGTAGTCGACATGTCGTGCGACTGACACTGTTTAGCGGTAGATGCCTTCTATTTTCACCTCTGCCGCTGAGTCTATTTTATTTCTGCTTCTACCGCTGACACTGTTTGACGGTGGATGCCTTTTTGTTTCTATTTCTATCGCTGGAACTGTTCAGCGGTGGACGTGTTCTATTTTGTTTTGTTTTCTTTCAACCAATTGTCTTTAACATTTTAATTAAATTAATAAATGTTGTTTTACACAAATGAATTTCCGCTGCAAGTTTTAACGTTTATAAAGGTCAAACTTTGATCGTCGAGTGAAATTTTATGTTTTTCTCAGAATGTCATGGTATGGTTCAGTATATTGTGTGGCGAACCGAGTTTATATAATTCGAGGCGTTACACAAGGAGACTTGTTTTAAGGGAGATGTAGTATGAACCTCCGAACTCTAGTCGCCCCTAACCCTTTCTTCTTCTTTTACTTCAATTTTTTTATTATTTTAATATTATATTATATTATTTTAATGGGAAACTATCAATTTTAACCCCGTACTATACACGATTTTTCAATTCGGCCCTTGTACTGGCAAATCGAACCCTGTACTTTGATTCTGTTATCAGTTTTGACCTTCTATCAACAATTTCATTAAACTCTCATTGAAAAAACTAACAAACGATCTTGGATTCAGTTGCACCACATGTTCACCACTTAATGAGAATATAATTTGAAAATTTTTGTGATTTTTTAACACATGTACGATTTATTAAAATTTTATTTTAGTATTTTATAAAAATATTATAATAAATCATACAAATTTTAGAAAATCACGAAACTTTTTCTATTATCTACCCATGATAGGTTGAATATGTGAAAAAGTTTTCAAATAAATTAACTGTTGTTTGGTATTTTTTTTAAAATTAATTTATAAAGTAAAGAAGAAACTAAGATTAATTTAAAAGAATGCCAAACAATATTGGATTTATTTGAAACTTTTTTCAGAGGTTTACATATCATGAGTAGATAATACAAAATTTTGCGTAATTTTTTAAAACTTGTATGATTTATTATAATATTTTTAAATAATACTAAAATAAAACTACAATAAATTGTACATGCGTTAAAAAATCAAGAAAAATTCTAGATTATCTTCTCATTAAGTAGTGAGCATGTGGTAAAAATTTCAACTGAATTCAAGATTTTTTGTTAGTTTTTTCAATGAGTGTTTAATGAAATTGTTAATAGAAGGTCAAAACTGATAACAGAATCAAAGTACAGGGTTCGGTTTGCTGGTTTTTATAGTACAGGGGCCGAATTGAAACAACGTGTATAGTACAGAGTTAAAATTGATAATTTCCCTATTTTAATTAATAAAATAATATAATAAATACTTTAAATATATATACCCATAGCAATATATATACATAAATCTTCCCTAAATTGCGACAAAACCTGAATCATGACACGTAACAATCCAGACATGTCAAACGAGATGAGGAATAATTTAACGAGACAAGGTAAAATTAGAAAATTCAATTTCGAGGTAATATCAAAGTCACCTATTGACTGATTGATTGAAGAAAAATGCACATGGCCAAATGCCAACGCATAACAACAAATTCGAGCCAAACCTAATATATTGACCTCGAAAAAAAATTATTCGTAAAATTTTAAAAATTCTCAGATTTTACAACTAGTATGTTCGAATTGCGACTTTTATTTATGTTATTTGTTTCAATCTTAATATTGGCCATATTTGACAACTATGCATCTAATATGTCATTTCAAATTTTAAGGTGGATTTCATGGTGCATGATCAATTATTGGAAAAGTGAATTTCGACACAAGGGCTTTAAAGTTCCAAAAGGGGATCGAAGAGGCTGGTGATGGAGAACAGAGAAGGAGGAAGAAGAAGAGAAGTGGCGGCAAGATAATAATTTCATCTATGTTATTTGCACAAGAATTGTGTGAACATATATAAAAGAAAAAGATAACAATGATGAATGAAAAGACAATTAACTACAGTTGTAACTAAACTAAACTATAGTGGAACTAGAAGTGAACAGTGAACTATGTGTGCTGATGTAACACCCGGTTCTATCAAACCAGTTCTCAATTCTTTTTAAATTAATGGCACACTTTAAATGATAATAATTAAAGTAGGGTTAATGGATGACTAGGCAAGGGCATAAGGGGTAATTGGAAATTTAAAAATGGATAACGTATTTAAGGAGAGAGGTTTGGGTTTAATGCACTGTAGCCGCCACTATTCTGTTTATCATTCCTCTTTCGACCTTCAACTCTCCAGCATAACCCTTTTGGCGATTCTCTTCCTCGATTCTCTTTTAACCTACGTAAGTTTTTCCTCGTTTTCTTGTATTTTAGCAGTTAGGTAACTGAGGGAGTACAATGTGAGAAATTTCAAGGATGCTGTGATTGAGAGTAGGTTCGGGTTTTGGTAATAAATGGGAATGCACGGGTAGCAGGGTTTCAAACTGATTTCCTCAAACTTCTGATTGATTCTTGGTGAAGTTTAGTGAAGGTTTGATTAATATACTGTTATGACTTTAGGTGAGCGAGCTTCTAAAGTAGCTTACAGCCGAGCGATTTTCAAGAGACCAGGTAAGTGAAGTATGCTTGTGCCTTCGGGCCTACATCACAAAACAGTAGGGTTGTGTATGCTTGAATGTGTTTGTATGTCATGCATCATATATTGAAAGTAAATGAATTTACATGAAATAGCATGGTAAGGAATGAACAGACTGTAACAGTTGTTAAAGGAACTAATCCGCCCCTTAATCAAGAGAGAGGATGTATGACTTTGGGGGAAGTGATCGAAATTCCAATTTTACAGGGGGATCTGAACAGTTGTTAAGGGAACTAATTCGCCCCTTAATCAAGAGAGAGGATGTATGACTTTGGGAGAAGTGATCCAACTCCTAATTTCACTGGGGGAACAGATCAGAAACGAATGCATATGCAACTGAGATTAGAAAGTAGAAACTGCATGTTTAGGAATTTATGTTTCAGCATTTCATTTAATTACTGCTTTACTTACTTAGCATTAGGCTAATAGATGAGTTTTGTGATGTAGGTGAAGAAGTGACAGCAGGTGTATTCTCTGAGTTTGCTGAGAACTAGGCAGGTTGGAGGGGTGCATTCATGCACCGATCTGGCAACTGATGGGGCAGTTTAACTGGTGTCAGTAGATGAGAAGGTTTAGTGAACCATGATTCGATTTAAGTATGTCGAGAGTTTTCTTTTGTGACAGCAGGAGTTTTAATGTTTTAAATACATTTTAGACCTTTCTAATAATGATACTCTATTGATTTTAATAGTGTTTTTACCGAATCTTGGACTAATGCATGGATTTAATTAGTTTTGAATGATTTTTAGTAAAAGGCTCAAGTTCTTTTGGCAGTCGAAGTTTTTTCTGTTTAGAGTGAAATTGTTGCTATGCTGTTTTGTTGTGTATTTTTGATCTATCGGTAGATGATGTCTATTGGCAGATGATGAGTATTTTTGGTCTATCGGTGGATTTAGTCCATCGGTAGAAGTCAAAAGTTTTGTCTATCGGTGAATGTAGTCCATCGGTGGATGTGAGTATTAAAATTTGTCGTTTTGTGACCGGGTGATGTCAAGTATTATATCTATCGGATGATGTAGGCAGTAGATTTGTCGTTTTGTAATCGGAAGATGCCTTCAGAAGAAGCCATCGAAAGATGTCTCCAGTAGAAGCCATCGGTAGATGCCTTCGGCATAAGTCTTTAGTAGCCTTGTCATTTTGTAATCGGAAGATGTAGGCTGAGAATGTTTGTCGTTTGTGAGCGGTGGACGTCGTCTGCCGAATTATTTCAATTGCATGGATATCACGTGGTCTGTGCGGTAGAGGTGTTTTGTCGTTTAGTGATCGGTCGATGTGTTCTGTTCTGTTTGTGAGTAAAAGACTTTTGTCGTTTAGTGATCGGTCGATGTGTTCTGTTTTTCTTTTCTCTTTCAACTAACTGTCTTGAATATTTTAACTATTTAATAAATATTGTTTCTTTTATACGATGATTTTTCCGCTGCAAGTTTTAACGTTTTAAGAGTCAAATCTTAATCATTGAATGAAATTATAAAATTTTCTCAAAAAGTCATAGTTCGGTTCAGTATCTTGTGTAGCGAACCGGGTTCAGATAACTCGGGGCATTACAGTATGGTATCAGAGACATTCAGTTAAACCATTCAAAAGATTACTCATCAGTGCCGATCGTCGCATGGGAGTACTCCAACAACTGTAAGCGTTTATGTTAGTCTTAGTTATTAGAAGTTTATGAGAGTAGTTAATCCTGTGCAGGAAATCTAGTAAGATGTCTAGACGACCAGTCAGACCAAGAGTACCAATAGAGATACCGAATCCGGAACGTGAAGAAGATCCTAGCGTAATTAGGCAACTGACGGATTTAGTGCGTCAGCAAACAGACCTAGTGCGTCAGCAGTCCGATCAGTTAGGAGTGCTGTTGAACCGAGAGGTACAAGGAAGTGCCAACTCAAGTTCTAGCAATGAACATTCTGGGGATAGATTCAGGAGGCTACGACCACCCACGTTTGATGGACAGTCATCTGATCCGATTATTGCTGAGGGGTGGCTTAGAAAGATTGAGAGTATGTTTAGGTGCGCCAACATTGGAGAAGGAAACAAGGTCACGTTGGC
This sequence comes from Begonia masoniana, assembly GCA_022432975.1. Taxonomy (NCBI): domain Eukaryota; kingdom Viridiplantae; phylum Streptophyta; class Magnoliopsida; order Cucurbitales; family Begoniaceae; genus Begonia; species Begonia masoniana. The sequence goes on along the minus strand of CM039512.1, from coordinate 11,695,952 downwards.
AACGTTTCATTTGGCTGGTGATGCTCAACTCTGGTGGGAAACAATAGAGACCACCACTGATGTCCTGGCGATGCCTTGGTCACAATTCAAAGACATTTTCTACGAGAAGTATTTTAACAGCACTGTCCAAACTGCAATGAAGTTGGAATTTCTGAACTTGAAGCAGACAGGGTCTGTGGCCGAGTACAGCAGGCAATTCGAGTCCTTGTCCAGGTTTGCTGGACATTTTGCTCACAGGGACGAGGATAAGGTGTTCAAGTTTGTGCATGGGCTGAAGCCAGAAATTTACTGAGGAGTTAAATTTTGTGGTATTAAAGGCTTGACATTCAGTGAAGTTGTGTCCACTGCTCTGTAAGTGGAAGAAGCTGAAAGAAAGTGTGCTGGGCCAAAGGAGGTCCCACAAAAGTTTATCCAGCTACACCAACAAAGAGGAATGAAGAGGCCTAGTGAAGGCCAGAATAGCCAAGGAACAGGAGGGAAGATACAGAATGTCAGGAAATTTCCCCAGTGTCCTAAGTGTTTGAAGAATCACCCCGGAGAGTGCAGATTGGGCTTTGGGAAGTGTTTCAACTGTGAGGAGGTTGGACACACGATCAAAGAATGCCCGAAGTCTAGGATCACCAGATGCTATAATTGTAACAAGGTCGGTCATATTAGTAGAGACTGCCCAGCTTCTAAGAGTGGCCTTGCTATGATTAAACCAAGGATATTCTCCATGATAGAGTCGGGTGAGGAACAGCCTGCTGTTGTATCAGGTACTATATTGATCAACTCTATACCTGTTTTTACTTTAATAGATTCTGGTGCAACCCATTCATTTATAGCATCTGCATTTGCTGTTAAGCTAGATGTACAACCTACGCCATCTGAACATATGTTTAATGTCACGTTACCCTCTGTGAATGCATGCACTCTAGTCGAGTGATGCTTAATAGTGTGGTGATAGCGGGAAACAAGAATTTACCTGTTGATCTCATTATTATGGATATAATGGGATTTGATGTAATCCTAGGAATTGACTGGTTGTTTAAGCACCACGCCACAATTGATTGTAGGACTGGAATAGTTAGCTTCCAATCCCCTGGTAGTTTGAAACATACCTTTCAAGCTTCGAAGAAGAATAAGGAAATGTCTGTGATGACTTCTATTAACACTAGACCTTCCCCATGTGGAGAGTATTCATGCTTTTTAGCTAGCGTTTTAGACACACAACTTGTAGGGGAGACAAATCCACAAAATGTCTTAGTTGTCCAAGACTTTCCTGAAGTATTCTTAGATGACCTTCCTAGTTTACCACCAGATAGAGAAATTGAATTTCTTGTAGATGTCTACCCCGGTGCCGAGCCTGTGTCTAAGAATCCATATAGGCTAGCACCAACAGAACTTAAAGAATTAAAGAAGCAATTGGAGGATCTGTTAGAGAAAGGGTTCATACGCCCTATCTTTTCACCGTGGGGTGCACCTGTCCTTTTTGTCAAAAAGAAAGATGGATCGATGCGGATGTGCATTGATTATCGGGAACTAAATAAGCTAACTGTCAAGAACAAGTATCCATTGCCTAGAATTGACGATTTATTCGACCAACTTAATGGTGCAAGAGTCTTCTCTAAAATTGATCTAAGGTCAGGTTACTATCAATTGAAAGTCAAATCTGAAGATATCCCAAAGACTGTCTTTTGCACAAGGTATGGACATTACGAGTTTTTGGTTATGTTCTTTGGATTGACAAATGCACCGGCGGCCTTCATGGACCTTATGAATAGAGTGTTCCACGACTATTTAGATAAATTTGTCATAATGTTTATAGATGACATCCTAATCTATTCTAGTACTAAGGATGAGCATGCAAGGCACTTGAGCTTGGTGTTAGGATTACTTAGACAGCACCAACTTTATGCTAATTTTTCCAAATGTGAGTTTTGGTTGGACAGAGTTCACTTTCTTAGTCACGTGATCTCTGGAGATAGAATATCCGTCGATCCAGCCAAGGTTCAAGCAGTTAGGGAGTGGCCCCAACCGAAGAGTGCTGCAGATATACGGAGTTTCCTTGGATTAGCAAGATATTACAGAAAATTTATTGAAGGATTTTCAAAGATTACAACACCCCTCACTCGGTTAACGAGGAAAGATATCAAGTATGCTTAGACAGAGGAGTGTGAATCCAGTTTCCAGACCTTGAAAAAGAAACTGACCAATGCCCCAATATTAACACTTCCCGTTGAGAATGGCAAATTTAGCATTTACTGTGATGCATCCAAGATTGGACTTGGCTGTGTCTTGATGCAAGAGGGAAAAGTAATAGCCTATGCTTCTAGACAATTGAAAACACATGAGAAGAATTACCCTACACATGACTTGGAATTAGCTGCAGTGGTATTTGCACTTAAGATTTGGAGGTATTACCTGTATGGACAAACTTGTGAAATATTCTCGGACCATAAAAGTCTGAAATATATCTTCACACAAAAGAAATTAAATATGAGGCAACGTCGATGGTTGGAATTTGTAAAGAATTATGATTTTGAGATTAAATATCATCCCGGCAAAGCTAACGTAGTGGTTGATGCTTTGAGTAGAGTAACAACATCAACCCCAGCTATGATTTTTGATATGCCATTAGCCTCAGAGTCAGAATTCCAAAGGTTTAATCTAGAAGCAGTATCTAGTATATCAGCTATGCTTTCTGTCATATCTTTGAGACCTACCATTCTAGAAAGAATAAAGGAAGCTTAGACAAATGATGTAGAGTGCAACAAGTACAGATTAAGTATAGAATCCACAGTTAACTTAGATTTCAATTATTCCAATGATGGGATCCTTAAGTTTAGAAATAGATGGTTTGTTCCTGCCATTAAAGAACTTCAAGATGAGATTCTTTCTGAAACACATTCTTCTAGATTTTCTGTCCACCCTGGAAGTACAAAGATGTACAAGGACCTCAAACAGCATTATTGGTGGCCAAGTATGAAAAGGTGTGTGGCAGAGTATGTAGAATCATGTTTGTGTTGTCAGCAGATTAAAGCTGAGCATCAGAGGCCTGCAGGAACATTACAACCCTTACCGATTCCTGAATGAAAATGAGAACAAATAACGATGGACTTCGTCGTGAGATTTCCTAGAACAGCAAGGGGATATGATGCAATCTGGGTAATAGTTGATCGATTAACCTAATCTGCCCACTTTCTGCCAGTGAGGATGACATACACGATGGATCAGCTTGCTGATTTGTATGTGCAAGAGATTGTTAGGTTACATGGAGTTCCTGATACCATAGTTTCAGACCGAGATTCTCGATTCACATCTAAGTTTTGGAAGAGTTTGCACAAGGCTATGGGAACACAGCTTAGTTTTAGCACAGCTTTTCACCCTCAAACAGACAGGCAATCCGAGAGAACTATTCAGACCTTAGAAGATATGCTCTGGGCATGCATATTATATTTTCAAGGATCTTGGAGTAAATATTTATCATTGGTGGAGTTTTCTTATAATAACAGTTTTCAGGCAACAATAGGAATGGCACCGTATGAAGCATTGTATGGACGAAAGTGCAGATCTCTTTTGTACTGGGATGAAGTTGGTGAAGCACAGTTGCTTGGTCCTGACATTGTGCAACAAACTGTTGAGAAGGTTACCCTCATCCGCCAGAGGATCTTAACAGCTCAAAGCCGACAGAAAAACTATGCCGACAGAAGACGTAGAGAATTAGAGTTTGAAGTGAGTGATGAAGTTTTTCTTAAGGTATCACCATTCAAAAGAGTTGTGAGATTTGGTAAGAGAGACAAGTTGAACCCCAGATTTATTGGACCCTTTTCAATCTTGAAAAGGATTGGGAAGGCAGCTTACGAATTACAGCTACCAACCTCTATGGAAGGAATCCATAATGTGTTCTATGTTTCCATGTTGAAGAAGTGTGTACGAGATCCTTCACAGATTGTGGAACAGCAGAGTATTGAAGTTCATCCTACCATTGCATATGAGGAGAAACTAGTAAGGATCCTAGACTATGCTGTGAAAGTGTTGCGCAACAAAGAAGTTCCACTGGTAAAAGTCTTATGGCATAACCAGAACTTAGAGGAGACAACTTGGGAGCGCCAGCAAGACATGATGGACCAACATCACGAATTATTCAGGTACTGAATTTTGAGGACAAACTTCTTTTAAGGAGGATAGATTATAACACCCAGTTCTATCGAACCAGTTCTCAATTCTTTTTAAATTAATGGCACACTTTAAATGACAATAATTAAAGTAGGGTTAATGTATGACTAGGCAAGAGCATAATGGGTAATTGGAAATTTAAAAGTGGATAACGTATTTAAGGAGAGAGGTTTGGGTTTAATGCACTGTAGCCGCCACTATTCTATTTATCATTCCTCTTTCGACCTTCAGCTCTCTAGCAGAACCCTTTTGGCGATTCTCTTACTCGATTCTCTTTTAACCTAGGTAAGTTTTTCCTCGTTTTCTTGTATTTTAGAAGCTAGGTAACTGAGGAAGTACAGTGTGAGAAATTTCGAGGATGCTGTGATTGAGAGTAGGTTCGGGTTTTGGTGATAAATGGGAATGCACGGGTAACAGGGTTTCAAACTGATTTTCTCAAACTTCTGATTGATTCTTGGTGGAGTTTAGTGAAGGTTTGATTAATGTACTGTTATGACTTTAGGTGAGCGAGCTTCTAAAGTAGCTTACAGCCGAGCGATTTCCAGGAGACCAGGTAAGTGAAGTATGCTTGTACCTTCGGGCCTACATCATAAAACAGTATGGTTGTGTATGCTTGAATGCGTTTGTATGTCATGCATCATATTTTGAAAGTATGCGAAAATGAATTTACATGAAATGACATGGTAAGGAATGAACAGACTGTAACAGTTGTTAAGGGAACTAATCCGCCCCTTAATCAAGAGAGAGGATGTATTGCTTTGGGGGAAGTGATCCAAATCCTAATTTCACAGGGGGATCTGAACAGTTGTTAAAGGAACTAATTCGCCCCTTAATCAAGAGAGAGGATGTATGACTTTGGGAGAAGTGATCCAACTCCCAATTTCACAGGGAGAATCAGATCAGAAACGAATGCATATGCAACTGAGATGAGAAAGTAGAAACTGTATGTTTAGGAATTTATGTTTCAACATTTCATTTCATTACTGCTTTACTTATTTAGCATTAGGCTAATAGATGAGTTTTGTGATGTAGGTGAAGAAGTGACAGCAGGTGTGTTCTCTGAGTTTGTTGAGAACTAGGCAGGTTGGAGGGGTGCATTCATGCACCGATCTGGCAACAGATGGGGCGGTTTAACTGGTGTCAGTAGATGAGAAGGTTTAGTGAACCATGATTCGATTTAAGTATGTCGAGAGTTTTCTTTTGTGACATCAGGAGTTTTCATGTTTTGAATACATTTTAGACCTTTCTAATAATGATACTCTGTTGGTTTTAATATTGTTTTTATCGAATCTTGGAGTAATGCATGGATTTAAGTAGTTTTGAATGATTTTTAGTAAAAGGCTCAAGTTCTTTTGGTAGTCGGAGTTTTCTCTGTTTAGAGTGAAATTGTTGCTATGCTGTTTTGTTGTGTATTTTTAATCTATCGGTAGATGATGTCTATCGGTGGATTTAGTCCATCGGTAGAAGTCGAGTCTATCGGTGGATGTAGTCCATCGGTGGATGTGAGTATTAAAATTTGTCGTTTTGTGACCGGGTGATATCGAGTATTATATCTATCGGATGATGTAGGCAGTAGATTTTTCGTTTTGTAATCGGAAGATGCCTTCAGAAGAAGCCATTGGAAGATGTCTCCAGTAGAAGCCATCGGTAGATGTCTTCGGCATAAGTCTTTAGTAGCTTTGTCGTTTTGTAATCGAAGATGTAGGCTGAGAATGTTTGTCGTTTGTGAGCGGTGGACGTCGTCTGCCGAATTATTTCAATCGCATGGATATCACGTGGTCTATGCGGTAGAGGTGTTTTGTCGTTTAGTGATCGGTCGATGTGTTCTGTTCTGTTTGTGAGTAAAAGACTTTTGTTGTTTAGTGATCGGTCGATGTGTTCTATTTTTCTTTTCTCTTTCAACTAACTGTCTTAAATATTTTAACTATTTAATAAATATTGTTTCTTTTATACGATGATTTTTCCGTTGCAAGTTTTAACGTTTTAAGAGTCAAATTTTAATCATTTAATGAAATTATAAAATTTCCTCAAAAAATCATAGTTCGGTTCAGTATCTTGTGTAGCGAACCGGGTTCAGATAACTCGGTGCATTACAGCTGATATCCCCCCTCAAGATCAAGGCTGTAAGCTGAAGATCTTGGATAAGAAAATGTTGAACGTCGCTGGTGGAAGAGATTTAGTGAGCGCATCAGCAAGTTGATATTCCAAAGGAGTGAATTTGACATCCAACTACTTTTGATTTGCCTTTTCCCAGATGAAATGAAAATCGATCTCCACATGTTTCGATTTTGAGTGCAAGACTGGATTGGAAGCAAGATATATAGCACTCAAGTTATCATAGGGTATGAGAGGTATTCCGTATAGTAAGTCAAATCACAAGAGGCAGATGGAATGAAGGAAATGCCTAGAGATGAGGTACCTTTAAGGTATCACAGAATTCACTTGACCGTTTACCAGTGAGTGTCTGAGAGAGAATGCATAAACTGAGAGACCTTGTTGACGACAAATGCAATATCAGGTCGCGTGAGACAGCAATACTAGAGACCACCAACAATACTTTGGTATAGAAATGCATCACGTAGAGGGGTTCCTGTGTGTGTGGATAATACAAGTCCAACCACCATGGGAGTAGAAACCGGTTTGCACGAACTCATATTCACCCTGTGAAGTAGAGCAAATATATATTGTGACTGGGACAGAGTCATACCAGTAGTTGTCTGAGTTACTAAAATACTGAGAAAATATGACAGCGGTACAAGATCTCGAACTTTAAATTGAGAATGCAGGTATGTCAAGAGCTGGTCTAATAGGGCAGCAGAGTCACCTGTCATAATGATGTCGTCCACGTACAAGAGCATAATAAGTAGGGATGATGATATACGATGGATAAAATGTAATAAGTCGGACTTTGATGCTGATAAACCCCAATTAATTAAGGCAATGTATAACTTAGTGTACCAAGCTCACAGAGATAGGTTGAGACCGTAGAGGGCTTTATGTAAAAAACACACAGCCGACGGATAAGCCGTGTCAATAAAGCTGGGAAGTTGTTGCATGTAAACCTGCTTGGTCAAATCTCCGTGTAAGAAGAAATTGATGATATCTAACTGTCTGATAATCCAGCGAGAAGAGACAACTAAGGAGAGCACTGTCGGAACTGAGGTTGGTTTGACCACTGGACTGAAAGTCTCATCATAATCAATACCTTCTGTTTGGTCATAACCTTTGGCCACTAGAAGAGCCTTGTACCTGGAAATTGTACCATCAGAGTTTAACTTTGTTTTGAAGACCCACTTGTAGCCGATCATTTTTGCAACTCTCGGAAGTGGAACTACTGACCAAGTATTGGTCTCGGTGAGTGCAAATATTTCCTCTTTCATGGCAGGGAGCCATTGAGCACATTGGGCAGCTTGGCTAAATGTTTTGGGTTCAAGAGCAGACTCAATGAGGAAGGATTTTGGTTTAAACACACGAGCAGGCTCAATGAGAGGAGATTTTGGTTTAAACACACCAGCTTTGGCTCGAGTTGTCATAGGATGGTTATTTTGCACTGGTGGATTAGGCATTGGACGAAGGGGCATGGTGGTAGAGGTGTGAGGAGGGGTGGAGAGAAGAGGAGCATGGTGATCCAAGTTGGAGGGGGAAGGAACGGATATGAGAGGAAGGTGAGAGGATGGGGCTGGTTGAGTTTCAGTAGAGTGGTGGTAAGGTATGCAAGGAATTTGAAGTGTGAAAGGGGGATGTTTGGTGACAGGTTGTTTGTAGGTAAAGAACGGGAATTGAGACTCAACAAAAGTGACATGACGAGATATATAAATTTTGTGAGAGAGAGGATCATGGCAGAAGTAGCCTTTGTGATGGAGACTGGAACTTAGAAAGACACATGGAAGAGAGCGAGGTTGAATTTTATTTTGGTTGAACGGCCGCAAAAGAGGAAAACAGAGACAACCAAAGACACGAAGAGAGGTGTAGTCCAGAATTTTGTGGAACAAGCATTCAAAAGAGGACCTGTGATGGGGGGGGGAGTAGATTTATCAAAGTGGTAGCAGTGATAAAAGCATACGTCCAAAAACAATGAGGGACTAAGGAATGAAAGAGGAGGGCTAGACCAGTTTTAACAACATTTTGATTTTTATGTTCTACCTTACCGTTTTGATTTGGAGTATAGGGACACGAGATTCGATGTTGAATGCCAAGAGATTTAAATAGAGAGGTGAGGGACTGAATGTGATGACCCGACTTGACACGTATGTGGTGGAACCACCCATACTCCGCGGATCCTCAGAGGACGTATGTGCCCGATTGGGGCCGGAGTATGGGTTAAAACTCCGCGGATCCCAGAGGGTTGGGCCGGAGGGTTCAACGAAAACTCCACGGATCCTAGAGGGTTGGGTCGGAGGATTCGGTCGTTGAAAGTGGGGTCGTCACAATACCACATCGCTTGGGGAAGTACATGGAAATGAAACATATGTAAGAGATCCCTCCCAAGATAGCAAGACGCGTTTTGGAGCATGATTGGCGACGGATCCCATAAGAACTCCGAAGTTAAAAGTGCTTCGGCGAGAGCAAATTCCAGGTTGGGTGACCTTTCGGGAAGTTCTCGCCAAACAAAGCCGTGAGGGGAGGATATTGGGCTGCGGCCCAATCCCCAGAGCGGACGATATCTTGCTGGGAACAGGGGTCGTTACAAATGGTATCAGAGCCTGTACCCAACCGAAAATGTGGCCAACGAGGACGTTGGGCCCCCGAGGGGGGGTGATTGTGATGACCCGACTTGACACGTATGTGGTGGAACCACCCATGCTCCGCGGATCCTCAGAGGACGTATGTGCTAGGTTGGGGCCGGAGTATGGGTTAAAACTCTACGGATCCCAGAGGATTGGGCCGGAGGGTTCAACAAAAACTCCGCGGATCCCAGAGGGTTGGGCCGGAGGATTCGGTCGTTAAAAGTAGGGTCGTCACAATACCACATCGCTTGGGGAAGTACATGGAAATAAAACATATGTAAGAGATCTCTCCCAAGATAGCAAGACGTGTTTTGGAGCACGATTGGCGACGGATCCCATAAGAACTCCGAAGTTAAAAGTGCTTCGACGAGAGCAAATTCCAGGTTGGGTGACCTTCCGGGAAGTTCTCGCTAAACAAAGCCGTGAGGGGAGGTATTGGGCTGCGGCCCAATCCCCAGAGCGGACAATATCTTGCTGGGAACAGGGGTCGTTACACTGAAATACACCACCCCAGTCCGATTGGACAGTTTTGATTTTAGTACTGAATTGAGTGTTAATAAATTGATTGAAATTTACAAAGGTATGATAAATTTCACTTTTTAATTTTAAAGAAAAAATTCAAGTGAAACAGGTACAATCGTCCACAAATAAAGCGAAATATCGTGCACCAATAATGGATGTTATCGAGGATGGACCCCAAACATTGGTATGAATAAGATCGAAGGGATATTGAGTATGAGATTGAGAAGTTGGAAATGATAATTTGTGATTTTTGCTCATTTGGAAAAGAGTACAAAATTTATGCACAACATTAGATTTATCAAAGTGGTAGCTGTGGTAAAAGCATACGTCCAAAAAGGATGAGGAACTAAGGAATGAAAGAGGAGGGCTAGACTAGTTTTAACAACCTGCTAATTTTTATGTTCTACCCTACCATTTTGATTTGGAATATAGGGACACGAGATTAGATGTTGAATGCCAAGAGATTTAAACAGAGGGGTGAGGGACTGAAATTTACCACCCCAGTCTGATTGCACAGTTTTGATTTAAGTACTGAATTGAGTGTTAATAAATTGATTGAAATTTACAAAGGTATGATAAACTTCACTTTTTAATTTTAAAGAAAACATCCAAGTGAAACAGGTACAATCGTCCACAAATAAAGCGAAATATCGTGCACCAGTAATGGATGTTATCAAGGATGGAGCCCAAACATCGGTATGAATAAGATCGAAGGGATATTGAGCATGAGATTGAGAAGTTGGAAATGATAATTTGTGATTTTTGGTCATTTGGCAAAGGGTACAAAATTTATGCACAACATTAGATTTATCAAAGTGGTAGCAGTGGTAAAAGCATACGTCCAAAAAGGATGAGGGACTAAGGAATGAAATAGGAGGGCTAGACCAGTTTTAACAACCTGCTGATTTTTATGTTCACCCTACTATTTTGATTTGGAGTATAGGGACACGAGATTCGATGTTGAATGCCAAGAGATTTAAACAGAGGGGTGAGGGATTGAAATTCACCACCCCAGTCTGATTGAACATTTTTTATTTTAGTACTGAATTGAGTGTTAATAAATTGATTGAAATTTACAAAGGTATGATAAACTTCACTTTTTAATTTTAAAGAAAAGATTCAAGTGAAACATGTACAATCGTCCACAAATAAAGCAAAATATCCTGCACCAGTAATGGATGTTATCGGGGATGGACCCCAAACATCGGTATGAATAAGATCGAAGGGATATTGAGCATGAGATTGAGAAGTTGGAAACAGTAATTTTTGACTTTTGCTCATTTGGCAAAGGGTACAAAATTTATGCACAACATTAGTTGAATTTACATTACATGACTTTAGGACTTGATGCAATATAGGTAAAGAAGGATGACCTAAACGGTAATGCCAAAAATTGGCCAGAACAGGGGTTGAAGCAGCAAGCGACAAAAAAAGGAGCTGCCGATGGCGTGTGACAATGTCGAACCGCAGGTGACAAAACTGGACCAGCCGAAGGCGTGTGATAGAGGCCGTCATCAAGGGAACCACGCAGCAGGATTCGGTGAGTAATCTAATCCTTGACAAAGAAACAGGTTGGGTGAAATTCAACGAAACCTGAATTTTGTTGGCACAATTTTGAAACACTTAACAGAATATGAGAGAGGTGTGAAGTGTGAAGTGTGATACACATTGTGTAGATGTAAAGATCGGTCAATGGCTAGAAGGATAGCAGAACCAGAATTGCAAAGAAGGAGAAAGGTACCTTGCGTTGTTGCTACTTGGGAGGGGGCAAGGAGGGGTTGAGGATGGCTGAGAAGATCAAGTTGGGGCACAAAATGATGGGTTGCACCTGAATCTAGAACCCACAAAGTGGCCGGCGACGAAGAAGGATTGTTGAAAGGATGTCGGTCGAGTTCGTTGGAGCAAAGAATCGGTTCTGGAAATGTGGAGGCGGGTAAGCAGTGATGGGTGGGGTGGGTCATATTTGGTATGGGCTGAGGAGAAATGGAATTGAGCTTGGGTCTGGTCAGAAGATATGCTGGTTAGATTGGCATGGGATTGGGCTACTGAGGAGAGGTGATAACACTTCAAGGCCGAATGACCCATCTTATGGCAAATCTAGCAACGAGGCCTGTAGGACTGAGGAGACCTCCACTGGCCAGAGGGGTTTGACGGGTTAAAAACTGGTCTAGTAAACTGTGAACTGGTTGGGGCACGTGGACATAATTGACCACCTTTTGGCCTAGGGCTCCACGACTGGCAAAAAGGTCGCTGAACAACGATGTTTGCCTGAATCTGTGTGGGCGTCGGAAGCGCAAGAACGGAGTTCTGTTTTTCCACGGAAGTCGAAACTTTAGAGGAGGCTCTGGATTTCTTCTAGAGGGATCTGATCGGCGCAGTTTGTAATCGAGGTTACAAACGTGTTATACTCGCTGCCTAGACCGCTAAGGAAGTATATGATTTTGCCCTGGTAAGACACGAGTTCACCGATCGCCTCGAGGGTGTTGTAGAAAGAGGTGAATTTCTGAAAATATACAGACGCTGAGAGTCCATCTTTGGAAAGGGAGTGAAGGCAACTCTTGAGATCCGTAGTTCTGGCCATAGATGACGAGGCGAAAGTCCGTTCGAGGGCTGACCAGACCTCACTGGCGTTTGTAAAGGATATCATTTAAGGTAGGAGATCATCAGACAGTGAAGCAAAAACCCAACTCATAAGCAGACTGTTACACCTTTGCCATACAGAGAAGTTAGGACTAACTTGAGAGGCTAGTTGGTCCAAAAATTGTGGAGGGGAAATAAAAGAACTGTTGAGAAGATACTGAATGCCATTTGCAGTAGCAATATGGAGAAGCTGAGGCTTCCATACAAGGTAGTTTGAACTATTTAATTTTACTGTAAGTGTTTGGTTGACAGAGGGAAGTGGGGGAAGAGGAAGAAAGGTAACTGCAGTGAGGTTGGAAGAGGAGGGAATAGTAGAACCGGAGGACGTCGTCCTTAGCTCTGATACCACGTTGAAATACGAGAAGGGAATCGAAGAGGCTGGAGATGGAGGACAGAGAAGGTGGAGGAAGAAGAGAAGTGGCAGCAGGATAATAATTTCATCTATGTTATTTGCACAAGAATTGTGTAAACATATACAAAAGAAAAAAATAACAATAACGAATGAAAAGACAATTAACTATAGTTGTAACTTAACTAAATTATAGTGGAACTGGAAGTGGAAGGTTAACTATGTGTGCTAATAAAAGAAACTATATGAAGATCAATCTACTTTAATTAGTGGTATTAGATTGAAGCAAGTGAGGAGACGAATATCAAAACAGGGAGATAGGTTAGAATTGATTCTTATATTTTGATGCCACTAAACTCCCATGTCGGAGTAATCATGTGATTGAACACGTGTACGGTGATGAAGTAAGGTACATGATTGGTAATACAGCTGGTAGCATTGAATATGTTTATCCTGTCAAAGATACAACCACGGTTAAGAGGTTATGATTTAAAGTACAGCAAGAGACAGAATGTCTGTAGAAAGGCCAGCTATGAGCAACCTACATCTCAGACCAAGATCCAGAACAAAAACAGAATACAGAGAGAGATGTACCTGAGAGAAAAAGCAATGTAACTCGTAAACCAAGATTGAGATGATGATTCAGAGTCTGACTTCATCAGACGGCCGTGATTGAAAGCTGATTGTGATTTGAATTGTTTACGATAAGACCTTTTTACAGAAAATTCATTTGATATTGAAGAACCAAATAATTTGTATAATAAAGATAAAAAATAAATAAATTGTCTAAAAAAGTTAGAATAATATTTAATTTAGTAAAAATATATTTTATGTAATTTGATGCTTAAAATAAATTAAATATTATAATGACCATTAATTATATAAAATTTCAGATTTAACAAATACTTAACTTTTACAAAATTGATCATTTGTGAATATTTTGAAAAGCTGTATTAATGCTAAAATTACCCTACTAGTACGATTGGTATGATAATTCTTTGTTTCAATTACACTGTATAATTTCTGTATTTTATACAAAAAGTAAATAATTGATAAATTTACTAATTATAAATTCTAAGATCATTAATGTTGCGTTTGCAATTGCTTTTAAAAGGCTAAGTGCTTACATCATAATTTTAATCGTCATAGAATATTAAGTGACAATAAATAAAAGTGTTTTCTAAAGGATACAATAATTTTGATCAGTAAAAAATATAAGTTTCAAGATTTGCTTTCCTAATAAAATAATTTGTTGCACATTTCTTTTATTTTTCTCATTCAGTTTTATTGTAGTTTTTATGTAATTTACTAATTGAATTTCATACTGTCACTGCTAATATTGATTATTAAAAAATTTTAACAATACTAAATTGACCCTTGGACATGATAATAACAATTGATAAAGGCAAAGTAACAGAAAATGTGAAGAAGTCACACAGAACCTCAATTAAAATATTTATAGTTGGAAATTTTGACTTTAGAAAGATGCGTATTGATCGACCAAAGTTTTCCGATGATCCTTTTCATTGTATTGAATTAGATCATTGTTAGCATTTAATTTGAATCAAGCTTTTTTTTTTCCCACTATAAATCATAAGTCACAAATTTGCTATTGTATTTGAATTTTCATTTAGCGAATTTATGTTCTGTTGTTGATGTTTTTCAAAAGAGTTTTTTCACGTCAGTTTTAGTGTTCTATTTTTATATTTTCTTTTTTGATTTATAGTTAGACTATTGAAGCAAATCCACTTATTGTCATTGATGGACTTACTTATATCCACCTCGACTGCATCCACCCCGTCGTCCAAACTCTGAGTTGTAGTCTACACAATATTTTTATTTGGCATTGCATTTAGGTTAGACTGCTAACAATCCATTACTAGATTTTTAACACTATATAGTGTGCCACAAAATCCTTATAGGTACTTCTCTATCATGAAAATACTATTGTTTGTAGTGGAAGAAGGTTTGGTATGAGGTTCATTGATTGATTTCGTGTGAAGCTAGTGTGCCAAAAAATCCTTATAGGTACTTCTCTATCATGAAAATACTATTGCTTGTAGTGGAAAAAAGGTTTGAAATGAGGTTCATTGATTGATTTCGTGTGAAGCTAGTCAGTAAAAGTTCTATGAATAACATAAACTTAGGGCTAACCAATACATGTGTTCATTGTCCCAACACTTAATGTCACGATCTAGATGCTGACCAAGACAGAAATGTTAGATTGAATGGGAGGATTAGATGGACTAGCATGAAACATGGTCTATTGTTTGTAATTAAAGACTTAAAAACTAAATCTAAAGTAACTCAAACGAGATGAATGTAAGTCCACGTAGTGATGACAAAAAATTAAAGTAAATTAATTCCAAGTAGTAGTGTGCATGAAATAAAATTTGCAACACCCAATATAAATTTATGCAAACCGAAATGAACGGAAAAATAATTAAATTCTCACGAAAGAAAAATGAACACTTCGAAGGTAAGAAAGACAAAGGGGAACGTCCACCAATGCACTACACATGTTTCTAGCCATCACGATTCTTTCATGGCAAAAATGAGAGTTTTTTGGGACTGAGTAGACTATATTGAGTGGGTAATTCTCACTCTATATTCAATAAACAATTTATTTGTAGGTAATTATCAATGTGGCCTCTAAAGTTAAGGGTATTTTTCAACCTTCATCCTAAACTATAAAACGTGTCTATTATCACCTCGAAGTTAGGCTTGTTATCGACCGACGTCCCACCGTCAGGGTCGTTAAATGAAGCACTTGCTCTGAAGATACGGTCATCTATTGACAGAAGCAAAAGGAAGCTTTAAAAAGACAACTAAATCTTCGGCCTCGACAAGTTGAAGTTTAGTTTCAGAATAGAAGAGCCAGGTAAAACCATCTTCTTCTTCCTTCTCCACATCAATTTCTTCAACAATCCCATGGAAAACCAAAATCGTTCATCACCCGAGTTGATTAGCTTGAAAGCTTTTGGATCAACAGTATTCATGATTGTTGATTGCAGGACGAAGGTGAAGCAAACTGAAGTAGACTGCGAATTCTTGAAGAAGTGCTGCGAAAATAAGGCGGAAGAAAACAGGAGACTGCAAAAGGAAGTAGAAGAGCTAAAAGCTGAGAAACGAGCTCACCCAATTACGCGCAAATGCCTGCAACAGCATTGACTCTAAGTCTCTGCCCTTCTTGAGAAAGGGTAGTGGAGATAGCCATGGAAGATCTGCAGCTAATTCTTCTGAGCTACTATTTGCAGTGGCTTCTTCTTCTAACCCTCATTTCCTTAACCCTTTCCCCATGACTGTTAGGTTTATAACCTGTTTAAACAAATAACTTCTCTCTAAAAATCAAGAAAAGTATTCAACAGCAAGGGGGAATTTTCACACAGGACTTTTAACAAACAGGTCGAGGGCAAGAGCCATGTGACTGAAAGATGCTCATCTATCTATCTATTCAATATCCAAATTGAAAAATTTATACAAATCAAATGCAACATATTCTGCATATTCACATTCCCACTAACCCACTAAAGAACATGAAATCATACTCCTAATAAACTTCAAACACATTCTAACTACCCATAAGAATAGGACAAATTATTGATGATTTTTGATTTAGTAAACTCTAGACACCCAAGTAAAAACCCTACTTACTAAATTTTACATTATTTCTAACCGTCTCTCTTAATGCAGAAATCCACAACACTAATCAGTTGCTTAAAATATTCAAACATTTCTAAAGGTAAAAGTTTTGTAAACATGTCAGCTTGTTGTTCATTTGTACTGCAATATGCTATATGAATACTTTCATCAGCAACTAATTCTCGAATAAAATAATGTCGTATCTCAATTTGGCTTGTTCGAGTATGAAAGACTGTGGTCTTGGTCATTGCAATGGTAGACTGATTGTCACAAAAAATTGTTGTAACAATTTGTTTATGTCTCATATCTTTCAAAATTCGATGTAACCATATTGCTTGACATGTGGCTGAAGTTACTGTCACGTATTCAGCTTCTGATGAAGATAAAGCTGTAGAGGGTTGCTTTTGAGAGCTCCATGATATTGCACTTGATCCAATTTTAAAATATATCCCGAAATACTTTTTCGATCATCAAGCGAACCTGCCCAATCACTATCAGAGAAACCAAGTAAGTTCAAATTATCACTATTATAACACATTCCATATGAACTTGTTCCCGTTAAGTATTGTAAGATTCTTTTTGCAGCTCCATAATGCACCTTGTTTGGATATTGCATAAACCTTGACAAAAGACTCATAGCTTGTAAAATGCTTCCAATAAAAATTCGATAGATACTTGCATCAGATTTTTCTCCTCCTTCAATGTTGAATTTTTTATTTGTAGTTATAGAAGTCTTCACAGGATTGTAATCTTGCAAATTAAATTTTTTAGGGAAGATCTTTGACATATTTCTGTTGACAAATAAAAATTTCAGCAGCACATTGTTGCACTTTTAACCCCAAAAAATAATTCATCGATCCCATGTCAGTCATATAAAATTTTTAAGCATTTTGAAATCAGCAATCAAAGAAGTGTTATTGCTAGTATAAATCAAATCATCTAAATAAAGACAAACAATGAGTATCTCACCAGCTCCATTTAGTTTCACATACAAAGTTGGTTCGCTTGTACTTCTATCAAAATCATTTTTGGTAAAGTATCCATCAATCCTCTCGTACCAAGCCTTTGGTGCTTGTCTCAGTCCATATAATGTTTTTTTAAGTCGATAGACTTTTTTTTCTTGCCCTTGAATCTCATTACTTGTTGGTTGTTCCACAAACACTTCCTCTTCCAAATAACTATTTAAAAAGGTTGATTTCACATCAAATTGATATACAATCCATTTATAATGAGTAGCTATAGCCAAAACAGTTTTAATTGTATCAAATCTTGCTAATGGAGGGAAAGTTTCATTGAAATCTATACCTTCTTTTTGCATATATCCTCGGGCCACTAATCTTGCTTTGTATTTCTAAATTGATCCGTCATGCTTGAATTTTAGTTTGAAAATCCATTTTAGTCCAACCACCTTCTTTCCTGCTGGTAGATCAGCTAGCTACCAAGTTTGGTTTTTCTCTAATGACTTCATTTCTGTATCCATTATAGCAGACCATTTCTTTGAAATTGCAACTGCTTCAAAGCAATGTGGTTATTGAATTTCAGCTAGTTGGCATCTTTATGTTCATAGATAAATTTCTTTCAAAGAACCCCATTTTCTTGGTGGTGTAGAGGACCCCCTTGATGATGGGTTGCTTGTTGGACTAACAGAATTTGTAGATGATGTAGAAGATTTAAATGGGGTGGTTGGAGTTGCTGGGACATTCATTGAGTTTGAATTTCCTGTCACATCTTCTGCAATCTCTTCTTCTTGAAAAAATTCTGGACAGTCATACTTCTCATCCTAATTCCATGTTTTTTTCTCATCAAACAGTGCATCACAACTAATAATAAGTTTCTTAGCAATAGGATATTAAAAATGACAACCTTTGGTGTTCTCACTATAACCCACAAAGATGCATTTGACACAATTATCATCAAGTTTACTCCTTTTTTGAAATGGAGTATGAACATAAGAAATGCATCCAAATACTTTAAAGTAAGTTACCTTTGTCTTCCAACCGTACCAAGCTTCAAATGAGTTTGATGATCTAATGCTGTTATAAGACTACGATTTAAAATATAGGGTAATTATCGATTTTAACCATGTACTACGCACTTTATTTTAGTTAGCCCCTGTAATAAAGTAATCGGCAAACCAAACCTTGTACTTTGATTTTGTTATCAATTTTAACCTTCCATCAATAATTTTGTTAAACCCTCATTTAAAAAATTATCAAACCATATTGGATTCACTTGAAAGTTTTACTGCATGTTCACTACTTAATGAGAAGATAATCTGGTAATGTTCGTGATTTTTTAACACATGTACGATTTATTATAATTTTATTTTAGTATTTTATAAACATATTATAATAAATCATACAAGTTTTAGAAAATTACAAAAAATTTTATATTATCTACCCATGATGTGGTGAACGTGTGAAAAAATTTTCAAATAAATTCAATATCTTTTATTATTTTTTTTAAATTAATTTCAGTTTCTTCTTTACTTTATAAATTAATTTTTTTAAAAATACCAAGAGATATTGAACTTATTTGAAAAAATTTTCACATGTTCACCACATCATGGGTAGATAATAAAAAATTTGTATGATTTATTATAATATTTTTATAAATTACTAAAATAAAATTACAATAAATCGTACATGTGTTAAAAAATCACAAAAATTTCCAGATTATCATCTTATTAAGTAGTGAACATGTGGTAAAAATTTCAAGTGAATCCAATATCGTTTGGTAATTTTTTAAATGAATGTTTAACAAAATTGTTGATGGAAGGTAAAACTGGTAACAGAATCAAAGTACAGGATTTGGTTTGCCGGGGATTTTAGTACAAAGGGCTAACTGAAATAAAGTATATAGTACAGGGTTAAAATCGATAATTACCCTAAACGTTATGCTGCAGTGTATATTGCTTCAACTCATAAATATTTAGGAAGTTCTTTTATCTTTTAACATGCACTTTGTCATCTTTACTAGACTTCGGTTTTTCTATCTACCACCCCATTTTGTTGAGGTGTGTAACTTGCTGTCAATTGTCTTTAAACTCCACATTCTTCACAAAATTTGTCAAATGCATGAGATAGGAACTCCCCTTCACGATCTGTTCGCAATATTTTCAATTGATATCCACTTTGTTTTTCCACAAGAGATTTGAATTTCTTAAAGATGGACACTGCAAAAGATTTTTCTTTGAAAAAATATACCCACGTCATCCTGCTAAAGTCATCAACAAATATCAGAAAATATGTATTGTTATTTAAAGAAAGAGTTTGCATAGGACCATAAACATCAACATGGATTAACTCAAGTGGTTTTGATGCTCTCTTAGCGTGCTGTTTTGGAAATGCATCTCTGTGTTGCTTCATAAGAGCACAACTTTCACATATATCACTTTGTTGTTCAATCAAAGGCAGCCATTGCACTGAATTTTCATCCGTCAACAATTATATGCTTTTGAAATTTAAGTGACCATACCTTTGATGCCATAACCAATTGTCATTGTCTGTAGAGCCATAGAATAATCAAACAGAAATGGACGACTGGAATAATCAAACAGAAATGGACGACTGGAATAATCAAACAGAAATGGACGACTGGAATACACAAACAGAAATGGACGACTGCAGAAATGGACGACTGGAATAATCAAACAGAAATGGACGACTGCAGAAATGGACGACTGGAATAATCAAACAGAAATGGACGACTGGAATAATCAAACAGAAATGGACGACTGGAATACACAAACAGAAATGGACGACTGGAATAATCAAACAGAAATGGACGACTGGAATAATCAAACAGAAATGGACGACTGGAATACACAAACAGAAATGGACGACTGGAATAATCAAACAGAAATGGACGACTGCAGAAATGGACGACTGGAATACACAAACAGAAATGGACGACTGGAATAATCAAACAGAAATGGACGACTGGAATAATCAAACAGAAATGGACGACTGCAGAAATGGACGACTGGAATACACAAACAGAAATGGACGACTGCAGAAATGGACGACTGCAGAAATGGACGACTGGAATACACAAACAGAAATGGACGACTGGAATAATCAAACAGAAATGGACGACTGGAATAATCAAACAGAAATGGACGACTGGAATAATCAAACAGAAATGGACGACTGGAATACACAAACAGAAATGGACGACTGCAGAAATGGACGACTGCAGAAATGGACGACTGCAGAAATGGACGACTGGAATAATCAAACAGAAATGGACGACTGCAGAAATGGACGACTGGAATACACAAACAGAAATGGACGACTGGAATAATCAAACAGAAATGGACGACTGGAATAATCAAACAGAAATGGACGACTGGAATAATCAAACAGAAATGGACGACTGCAGAAATGGACGACTGGAATAATCAAACAGAAATGGACGACTGGAATACACAAACAGAAATGGACGACTGCAGAAATGGACGACTGGAATACACAAACAGAAATGGACGACTGCAGAAATGGACGACTGGAATAATCAAACCCACGTTCATCCTGCTGAAAGTCATCTAACAAATATCAGAAAATATGTATTGTTATTTAAAGAAGAGTTTGCATAGGACCATAAACATCAACATGGATTAACCTCAAGTGGTTTTGATGCTCTCTTAGGTGCTGTTTTGGAAATGCATCTCTGTGTTGCTTCATAAGAGCACAACTTTCACATATATCACTTTGTTGTTCAATCAAAGGCAGCCATTGCACTGAATTTCATCAGTCAACAATTATATGCTTTTGAAATTTCAGTGACCATACCTTTGATGCCATAACCAATTGTCATTGTCTGTAGAGGCTACAAGTGCTGACTTTTCATCACTTGTTCTAATGGGAAACATCTTATTCTTTGCCATAGAAACTTTAATGGACGACTGGAATACACAAACAGAAATGGACGACTGGAATACACAAACAGAAATGGACGACTGCAGAAATGGACGACTGCAGAAATGGACGACTGCAGAAATGGACGACTGGAATACACAAACAGAAATGGACGACTGGAATACACAAACAGAAATGGACGACTGGAATACACAAACAGAAATGGACGACTGGAATAATCAAACAGAAATGGACGACTGCAGAAATGGACGACTGCAGAAATGGACGACTGCAGAAATGGACGACTGCAGAAATGGAGGACTGCAGAAGTGGAGGACTGCAGAAATGGACGACTGCAGAAATGGACGACTGCAGAAATGGAGGACTGCAGAAATGGACGACTGCAGAAATGGACGACTGCAGAAATGGACGACTGCAGAAATGGACGACTGGAATACACAAACAGAAATGGACGACTGGAATACACAAACAGAAATGGACGACTGGAATAATCAAACAGAAATGGACGACTGGAATAATCAAACAGAAATGGACGACTGCAGAAATGGACGACTGCAGAAATGGACGACTGCAGAAATGGACGAATGCAGAAATGGAGGACTGCAGAAGTGGAGGACTGCAGAAATGGACGACTGCAGAAATGGAGGACTGCAGAAGTGGAGGACTGCAGAAGTGGAGGACTGCAGAAGTGGAGGACTGCAGAAGTGGAGGACTGCAGAAATGGACGACTGGAATACACAAACAGAAATGGACGACTGGAATACACAAACATAAATGGATGACTGGAATAAACAAATAGAAATGGATGACTGGAATAATCAAACAGAAATGGACGACTGGAATAATCAAACAGAAATGGACGACTGGAATACACAAACAGAAATGGATGACTGGAATAAACAAAAAGAAATGGACGACTGGAATAATCAAACAGAAATGGACGACTCGAATACACAAACAGAAATGGACGACTGGAATAAACAAATAGAAATGGACGACTGTTTATAGAACAGAATGGACGACTGTTTAAAGAACATAATGGACGATTGTTTAAAGAATAGAATGGACGAATGTTTATAGAACAGAAGTCAACACTCCACCAATTGATCGGCTACCTCTCTGTTTCACATCTACATGTCCTAATAACCTCACAAATCACTATTAAACTTCTTCCCAACCTCTTTAGACACAAAATTATTCTAAACCCTAAAAACCCGATTCAAAACATAATTTTTAAACATGTTAGAAAACATGACAGAAGTTTAAGAAATCTAACTGCATAGATAGCTCTAAAATTCGAGACAATCCATACAAAACCTAAAAGAAAAAGATTTCAAACAATTCCAGTATATTTCAATAAAATTACAACTGTCAGAACAGAGATTTTAAAACATCAACACAAAACCTATACTGTGACGACCCCCGACCCGATCGGAGCCGAGGAGCCATCACTCCGGGACATTTAACAGAGAACGGGACGTATATTTTTTTTTAACCAAACAGACTGAACTTTTAAGAGCAAAAAACTTTACAGAGAGAGAAAATATTCTCTAGATTTGAAAGTAAACGAGAAAACAGTTAAAATCGGACTACATAATGAACGACAGAAGAAATCAGAATACTTGGAACGTTTAAATAAAAGGTTGGATGGACGACGGGCATGCAGAGAACAACATGATAAGATACATGCAGCTAATTTAAAACTGGATTACATGGGTGATTGAAAGAGGGAAACTAGGAAAAACAGTAAACAGAAATGGACGGCTGAAATAGAGAAGCAGAATAAAATAGGATAACAGAGAGAATGAAAACAACTGGAGGAGGGCATACTGTAGAAGGGCTACAGTGGATGGCATGAATAAATTGGGTGGAAGACGTAGGCAGTAGACGAAGCAGAAAATGTAAGTAAACTGGGCGGACGATATAGACTAGCGGTGGATGTGAATAAGACAAAAGTGAACAGTAAACAACGGCAGATGTGAATAAAAAAAAAGTGAACAGTGACAGCGGCAGATATGAATTAAATAGAAGCAACAGAAACAGCGGTAGAAGTAAAGCAGATGACGTCAGGCGGAAGATGTGGATGACGTCAGGCGGAAGATGTAAATAAACTGGGCAGAAATGAACTGTTCACCGGTAGAAGTGAACTACAGACAGAAGGGGACAGCTCACCGGTGGAAGTGAACTACAGATAGAAATGGACTGTTCACCGGTGGAAGTGAACTACAGACAGAAATGGACTGTTCACCGGTGGAAGTGAACTACAGACGAAAATGGACTGTTCACCGGTAGAAGTGATTTTAAAGGCAGCGGTGGATGTAATCGGAAGATGTAGTTTTAAAGACAGAATTTGACAACTTTTGACAGGAAGACGTATAAGCAGTGAACATAAAACAGAAGGCATAAAAGTTTCAGATCTTCAAAACCCGATTCGAAACAAGGTTGTAAAACATGCTTTACAAATGATCGATATTCAAGAAAACGAACTACATGGATAGTTCTAAAGTTTGAGACCATCCATGCACAACCTAAAAAGGAAGAACCCAAGCAGTTCCAGAATGTTTTCACAACAGAGATACAACTGTCAAACAGAGGTTTTAAATACTTGGACACCAAACCTATACATTATTCAAATTTCCAACAGAGTTTTAAAAACAAAACACCAGAATCCCAGTAGAGTTTACAGACATGAACTTTACTTTAAAAACTTAAACCTCGGGATAGAAATATATCTGGCTGCCGCAACCACCCCCGAAAGTTCGAGCCACCAGCCACCTATTCGTCGGACTGAGGCACAAAGTCCTCATCCACTGGTTTCGTACCTATAACAGGGAGTTCAACTATGAGCCTAGAGCTCAGTAAGAACATACAATGCAAAGTGATGCATGTGCTATGCATGAACATTTTCTAATACATGAACATTACATTATATTTCACTGGACATTGAGGTATAAGTGAGTAGAGGAGCTGGCACAATAGGAGTACATTCATAACATGACATAACATAACAGGAGTTAGTAGTTTTGTCGGGTCCCAGGAAGGGATAAAGCACAGGGTACCCTTGGTAAGGATAATTTTACAGGAGTCCTAGAGAAGGACAAGAACAGGATATCAGTTCTCGTCCCACACTTAACCGTACTTTACATTAACATATTTTATCTTTTCTTAACTTCAAACCGTGTACAGAAAACATTTGCATGACTTTTGAAAAAAAAACGTGTATGCATGGACAGTCATTGTACTTAAACATAACTTAAACAGGCTACAGGATAACAAGCAGAACAGAAAACATGATAACCAGCAAAAACAGAAATAAACTCACTCAACTTAGGATTTAACCTACCACTTATCTACCCGACAACCAAAAATCTAGTATCTCCGTGCTGTAGGGCCTTAAGGGCCAACTTTACGCATGAACTTACCTGTAACGACCCAGACAGGGAGCCGTCACTTAGTCATAATCTTTCATTAATCATTGACTCAACTTCTACCTTTTCTTCTTCATTTCCAATCTAATATTTACATACATTTTTTTTTAACTCACTCTTAGACTGATAACAGAGGCGTTATAACATCAAGGGAATCTCGCCCTCTCAAACTCGATTTTTCCTTAAATCCCGTCGGCTAAATCTTACACAGAGCCGAGCGGCTAAAATTGGTCATTTGATCGGTGACTTAATCGGGCAGGGAAGAAATGCCCCAGACTACTCGATGTTATTCAGTTGGGGTTTGCATGGGTTTGCATGCATCGGGTGACGAAGTAATATCATCCGATTTGTCACGTGCACCCTACGTGACTCAGTTATAGACGCCCAATAGAAAACATCCACCGGCGGACGTGGGCATTACACGTGTCTAATTAAAGACATCGCCCGGTCCTGAACATTCTCCACTAGATGTTCTTAATTACACTACATCGACCGGTGGTCATGTGCGCCTCGCGTGACTAATTAAAACATTCCTCGGGCACTAGACGACAAGAAATTTCTCACATCATCCGGTAATTGAAATACTCTACATCTACTGGTCACTAGACGACAAAATGACATTTAAGTCATCCGGTAACCTAAATACACTTGATCTGCCGGTCACTAGACGACAAAATCAAGTTTTCATCATCTGGTGACTAAACGAAAACTACATTCCCATCATCCGGTGACTAAACATACTACTTCATCCGGTAAGGAAACATACTACATCATCCGGTGACTATTTGTTCAACTTCTATAATTTGACATCCACCGATGACGTCAGCCGGATGATCGCCTCATCCAGCTTCTATTATACGGTAGTAAAACACTATAATCATCAAACAACTTCATTCAACAGGAAAGTACCACAACTCACCCAAATCTTAACTTAGTAACTATAAACCTCAAAGAGTGAGAATCATAGACTCATCCAGAATACACATAGCGGAAGACTTAAGCAAAACAGATAATTCGATAATCTTTAAAATCATTATCAGGCTCTGAAGTCTATCAATCAAATCCGAACTTCATTGTTATAAGAAATTCTATTCTACTTAGACATCTGTTTATCATAAACTTTACTGACATACTATGAGCATAACTAGGGGACTTAATCGCTTGTCCAGCCTTGCACTGTCATACTGAGCATCCTTTGATGTAGGGTCCTAATGACCGAGAAACCTGTTCATTCACTTACCTGTTTTCCTTAGCAACTTGAGCTCCTTTTCTTCAGACTTTTTCACCTAAAACATTCACATTGCAGTAGTTAAAACAAAATCCTAGTAGTTCTAAATCTCAAGTCAACCTAAGATTTAATAGCTAAAGTCATTCCCGAATCCTTAGTCTAATACTTTGTGCAGTCTGAATCAAAAAACCGAAATAGACAGACCCGACTATCGATTACTCAGGGTTAGTTATTTTAAATGTCCAGAGTCGATTCGGAATGACATTACTACTCTCAGATTCTAAAATATCCTTATTATTATTCGGCCATTAAAGAATCCGAAACTCCAATACTGGGCTGAAAACAGAGCTTAATAACTAACAGATAACTACCTTGCCTATTTTATACCTTGGGCGTGGATTCGCAGGGAATGCAGGCCTAAAACCGGGCGTCGACGAGAAAGATTACTGGTAACAGAGAGCGAGAGCTCAGGAGAGAAGAAATCGCCGAGAGTAGAAGATGTCGGCTACAGTGGTTTAATTGAAGTTTAAACCCTTTCCATTTTCTTTAAATACCGGTCTCAAACCTCAATTATTACAACTCTGCCACCCAACCTAGTTTAAATCCACATGTAATTAATTAAGCTCGGCATAATATTCTAAACCGGGAAAAATTAACTAAACACAACCGATAAAACGGTTAAGGAAATCACCTGGTCGTTATTTCGGGTGTTACATCCACCCCTCCTTAAACAAAATTTTCGTCCTTGAAAATTGATCAAACAAATATCTCTGGATATTTGTCTAACATGTCCTGTCGTCGCTCCCAAGTGGCTTCTTCAATGCCATGATTCTTCCATAAAACTTTGACTAATGGAATCTCTTTATTCCTCAGAGTCTTAACTGCAGATTCCAAT
Organism: Begonia masoniana; assembly: GCA_022432975.1. Lineage (NCBI taxonomy): Eukaryota > Viridiplantae > Streptophyta > Magnoliopsida > Cucurbitales > Begoniaceae > Begonia > Begonia masoniana. The sequence continues at coordinate 11,669,483 of CM039512.1, read as the reverse complement.
ATCTGCACCGGCTTTTCTTCATACACCAGTGTCGGCTCTAACTCAATATCCGTTGGCTGAACATCTTGCGTCGGATCTTGTATGCATTTCCTTAACATTGACACGTGAAAGACATTGTGAACCTTATCCAATGATGGAGGAAAATGCAGTCTGTAGGCTGTACTACCAATTCTAGCCAAGACAGGGAAGGGCCCAACAAATCGTGGAGTAAGTTTCCCCTTTTTGCCAAATCTTAAGACTCCCTTGAACGGTGAAACCTTCAGGAATACATCATCCCCGACCGTAAATTCAAGATCCCTCCTCCTATGGTCTGCATAACTCTTCTGCCGGCTCTGAGCAGTCATCATCCTCTTCCTAATAATAGAAATCTTTTCAGACATCTGTTGCAGAAGTTCGGGTCCTAGAAGTTTTGCTTCACCAACTTCATCCCAATATAGAGGTTACCTACATTTCCTGCCATACAGTGCTTCATAAGGTGTCATACCAATGGTGGACTGGTAGCTGTTGTTGTAGGAGAATTCAACCAGAGGTAAATATCGGCTCCAGGATGACTGGAAATCTAGTACACACGCCCTCAACATGTCTTCAAGTATCTGAATAGTCCTCTCAAATTGACCATCTGTCTGCGGGTGAAAGGCAGTGCTGAAGGATAACCTTGTGCCAAGTGTGCCGTGTAGACCTTTCCAAAACCGAGAGGTAAACCTGGGATCACGATCAGAGACAATAGATACAGGGATCCTATACAACCTAATAACTTCCTGTACATACAGATCAGCAAGCTGGTCCATCGAGTAGGTTGTTCTTACAGGTAAGAAATGGGTTGATTTCATCAGTCTATCAATCACAACCCAAATACTATCATGTCCCTTAGTTGTCTTAGGTAATCATACTACGAAATCCATAGCTATGTGTTCCCACTTCCATTCGGGAATAGGTAAAGGCTGAAGGGTACCTCCTGGACGCTGGTGCTCGGCTTTGACTTGTTGGCATACCAAGCATGACTCTACATACTTAGCAACATCCCTTTTTAAGTTTGGCCACCAGTAGAGTAACTTCAGGTCTCGATACATCTTGGTGCTGCCAGGATGTACAGAAAAGGGAGACAAATGTGCCTCGGCCAAGATTAACTTACGTAATCCCTCATCATTAGGGACATACCATCGATTCCTAAACCTTAGAATCCCATCTTTGGAAAGACTAAACTCGGAGGTGGGGTCCTTCAACTTGTTCACCATGCTGATATTCTCCTCTGAATTCCTCTGTTGTGCCTCTTTGATCTTTTCCAAAACCGTTGGTTGAATGGTCAAATCGGCAAGTAAGGTTGATAACTCTGGAACTATACCCAATTCAAATCTCTGAACTTCTGTCCTCAAAGGTATAGACATAATTGACACTACGGATTACATTGTTGTTGACATCTTGCTTAATGCATCAGCTACAGAGTTAGCCTTACCCGAGGGGTACTTTATCTCAAAGTCGTAATCCTTAACAAATTCCAACCAACGTCTCTGTCTCATGTTCAATTCCTTTTGTGTAAAGAGGTACTTCAGACTTTTATGGTCAGAAAACACCTCACACTGTTGTCCATATAAATAGTGTCTCCACGTCTTCAAGGCAAAAACAACAGCGGCTAATTATAAATCATGGGTGGGATAGTTCTGTTCATAACTCTTTAGCTGCCTAGAGGCATACGCTACAACTTTACCCTCTTGCATTAAAACACAGCCCAAACCAACTTTAGATGCATCACAGTATACGCTAAACTTTCCTTCTTCGGTTGGAAGAGTCAATACAGGGGCTGTTGTTAACTTCAATTTCAATGTTTGGAAGCTATTCTCACAAGCTTCGGTTCAAGAATACTTATTGTCCTTCTTTGTCAGATTCGTCAAAGGCTTAGCTATCATGGAGAATCCTTTAATAAACTTCCTGTAATACCCTGCCAGACCAAGAAAACTACGGACTTCACTGGCATTCCTTGGCTGTGGCCAATCCTTAACAGCCTGAATTTTAGTTGGATCTACTGATATGCCATCGGCAGAAACAACATGACCTAAGAAGTTGACTTTATCTAGCCAGAATTCACACTTTGACAGCTTTGCATAGAGTTGCTGCTGTTTCAGGGTTGTCAAAACTATCCTTAGATGTTCCTCGTGGTCAGCTTTAGTCCGTGAATAAATTAAGATATCATCTATGAACACAATTACAAACTTGTCCAAGTAATCACGAAATACTCGATTCATCAGGTCCATAAAGGCTGCTGGTGCATTAGTCAGTCCAAATGACATTACAAGGAATTCATAATGTCCATAACGGGTCATGAAGGCAGTCTTAGGTATATCACTCTCCTTAACCTTCAGTTGGTAATACCCTGAACGCAAGTCAATCTTTGAAAACACTTTAGCTCCTTGTAATTGGTCAAACAAGTCATCAATTCGGGGCAATGGGTATTTATTCTTAATTGTCAACTTGTTCAATTCCCTGTAATCTATACACATTCTAAGGGAACCATCTTTCTTTTTAACGAATAAGACAGGTGCACCCCAAGGAGAACTGCTAGGGCGTATAAATCCCTTGTCTACTAATTCCTGCAGTTGGACTTTTAATTCCTTCAACTCAACAGGCGCCATGCGGTATGGATTCTTAGACACCGGTAATGCCTCGGGGTACGTATCTATTACAAACTCTATTTCCCTATCAGGTGGCAAACCAGGTAAATCATCCAAAAATGCCTCAGGAAACTCTCGGACTATGGGAATATCCTGTAATTCTACTCTATCCTTCATCCGAACATCCATTACACTAGCCAGGTAACTCTCACATCCATTTTTCAATAATCGATGAATCTCTAAGGAGGATATAATCGGCATTTTACTTATCTTAGGAATAGCTTGAAAGGAATAATGATCACCATTTGGGGGTCGAAAATCAACCATCCAAGATCTACAACTTATTGTGGCATAATGCCTGAATAACCAATCCATTCCTAATATCAGCTCATACCCTTTCATGTCAATTACAATCAGTTCTACATATAGTTTCTTACCTCCTAAGGACATAACATCACCTCTAACAATCTGTTCAGAACGTAGGGACTTCCCTGATGGTAACATAACATTATATGACCTTTCGGCTGGTGAAAGTTCTAAGTTGTGATTGCATACAAACAAGGTTGATATAAACGAGTGTGTGGCTCCTGTATCTATAAGTGTGTAAGCGGCAAAACTACAGATCATAATGGTACCTGTTATGACTGTATGCTGCTCGGCTTCCTCATCTTCCATCATAGCATAGACTCTAGGTGCTACCCTTGCACGGTTTGGATCTGGCGGCATGGGGCAGTCTCTGACTATATGTCCAACCTTATCACATCTGAAACAGCGGCCAGAACGCAACTTGCATTCGCCAGGGTGGTTCTTCTGACAGGTGGGGCATAAGGGTGCCAGAGGCCTCTTTCCTTTTCCTTGGTCATCATTCTGGTTGTAAGGCCTCTTTACACCTTTCTGCTGCTGTGGTCCCTTGTTCTGCTGTGGTTGCCAGCCCTTGTTCTGTCGTGGTGGCTGTTGAACATCCTTGGTAGTCTTCTTTGACTGAACACGCTGCTCATACACTGTTATTTCAGCCTCCTCCATTTCCAAGGCCTTAGCTGTGACTTCGGTATACGGTACATTGTAGATACCAACAATTTTCACTTTCATATACAAGCTTGGCTTCAGTCCTTGAACAAACTGATAGATCTTATCCTCCTCATCCTCTACCAGACGGGATGCAAACCGAGACAAGGTCTCAAATCTGCATATGTAATCCGTTACTGAACCAGTCTGTCGTAGATTCATAAACTCCTTTTTCTTACTGGCCCGAACAGTTCGATTAAAATATTTGTCAAAGAAGGCAGTCTTGAACCTTCCCCAGGTCATAGCTCCTGCGTCAGTCGTGCCCTGGATCGAGTCCCACCAATGCCTCGCATCCAGTTCCAAATGATAGACGGCACATGTGACCTTATCTCCCTCGTCAACCTTTGCATACTTGAACATGTCCTCCATCTTTCGAATCCATTCTTCAGCAAAAACAGGATCTGAAACTTGACCATTGAAAGTCGGGGGAAGCCGGTGAAAACGCTCATCCCCATGTTCTCGGGCAATATTCGTACTCGAATTCCCTTGTTCTTCCCTGGCGGTCATGAGCTGCTCAACTTGGCGGGATTGGCGAATTACTAACTCAGTTAGTTGAGCAATAGTGTGACTATCCACGTTATCATCTCTCTGTTGACCTCTCACCATCTTGGGATTCCTAAACAATTAGTCATAAACACATCTTAACTTAACGACATTGCTAGAATCATAAACACTTACAGTTGCTGGAGTGTGCTCATGTGACAGTCAGTGCTGGAAGGCAGTCTGCAGAATCGGTTTTAGAACCCGGTTTCGCTCTGATACCATAATTGTAACGACCCAGACAGGGAGCCGTCACTTAGTCATAATCTTTCATTAATCATTGACTCAACTTCTACCTTTTCTTCTTCATTTCCAATCTAATATTTACATATATTTTTTTTTAACTCACTCTTAGACTGATAACAGAGGCGTTATAACATCAAGGGAATCTCGCCCTCTCAAACTCGATTTTCCTTAAATCCCGTCGGCTAAATCTTACACAGAGTCGAGCGGCTAAAATTTGTCATTTGATCGGTGACTTAATCGGGCAGGGAAGAAATGCCCCAGACTACTCGACGTTATTCAGTTGAGGTTTGCATGGGTTTGCATGCATCGGGTGACGAAGTAATATCATCCGATTTGTCACATGCACCCTACGTGACTCAGTTATAGACGCCCAGTAGAAAACATCCACCGGCGGACGTGGGCATTACACGTGTCTAATTAAAGACATCGCCCGGTCCCGAACATTCTCCACTAGATGTTCTTAATTACACTACATCGACCGGTGGTCATGTGCGCCTCGCGTGACTAATTAAAACATTCCTCGGGCACTAGACGACAAGAAATCTCTCACATCATCCGGTAATTGAAATACTCTATATCTACCGGTCACTAGACGACAAAATGACATTTAAGTCATCCGGTAACCTAAATACACTTGATCTGCCGGTCACTAGACGACAAAATCACGTTTTCATCATCCGGTGACTAAACAAAAACTACATTCCCATCATCCGGTGACTAAACATACTACTTCATCTGGTAAGGAAACATACTACATCATCCGGTGACTATTTGTTCAACTTCTATAATTTGACATCCACCGATGACGTCAGCCGGATGATCGCCTCATCCAGCTTCTATCATACGGCAGTAAAACACTATAATCATCAAACAACTTCATTCAACAGAAAAGTACCACAACTCACCCAAATCTTAACTTAGTAACTATAAACCTCAAAGAGTGAGAATCATAGACTCATCCAGAATACACATAGCGGAAGACTTAAGCAAAACAGATAATTCGATAATCTTTAAAATCATTATCAGGCTCTGAAGTCTATCAATCAAATCTGAACTTCATTGTTATAAGAAATTCTATTCTACTTAGGCATCTGTTTATCATAAACTTTACTGACATACTATGAGCATAACTAGGGCACTTAATCGCTTGTCCAGCCTTGCACTGTCATACTGAGCATCCTTTGATGTAGGGTCCTAATGACCGAGAAACCTGTTCATTCACTTACCTGTTTTCCTTAGCAACTTGAGCTCCTTTTCTTCAGACTTTTTCACCTAAAACATTCACATTGCAGTAGTTAAAACAAAATCCTAGTAGTTCTAAATCTCAAGTCAACCTAAGATTTAATAGCTAAAGTCATTCTCGAATCCTTAGTCTAATACTCTGTGCAGTCTGAATCAAAAAACCGAAATAGACAGACCCGACTATCGATTACTCAGGGTTGGTTATTTTAAATGTCCAGAGTCGATTCGGAATGACATTACCACTCTCAGATTCTAAAATATCCTTATTATTATTCGGCCATTAAAGAATCCGAAACTCCAATACTGGGCTGAAAACAGAGCTTAATAACTAACAGATAACTACCTTGCCTATTTTATACCTTGGGCGTGGATTCACAGGGAATGCAGGCCTGAAACCGGGCGTCGACGAGAAGGATTACTGGTAACAGAGAGCGAGAGCTCAGGAGAGAAGAAATCGCCAAGAGTAGAAGATGTCGGCTACAGTGGTTTAATTGAAGTTTAAACCCTTTCCATTTTCTTTAAATACCGGTCTCAAACCTCAATTATTACAACTCTGCCACCCAACCTAGTTTAAATCCACATGTAATTAATTAAGCTCGGCATAATATTCTAAACCGGGAAAAATTAACTAAACACAACCGATAAAACGGTTAAGGAAATCACCTGGTCGTTATTTCGGGTGTTACATTTCCTGCTGTCCGTGAGTTGCAAGCTTTGTTCGTGTTACCTCTGCGATCCACAGATCTACATCACGCACGATCGGACATTAACCCTAAAACTTCAAGAAAACTAACGTTTAACTTGTCCATACTTACTAACTAGCTTAGAAGATTACCTTTTGTGGAGAAAAATGGAGAAAACGGGAAAAAGGTTGAGGTTAAAATCACCGTTGGTCGCCTGGAAGAGAGAAACAGAGAGGAGAGGAAAAATATGGAGGTTTACATAGAGGAGAAGATAAGAGGTAGGTTTTCTCAGCAAGTTTTGGACATTTGGCATCCAACCATTGGCTCCCTCCCACCAACCTTAATTCCTTCCCAAACTGCCCCTCCATGCATCTCTAACTAATGGTTTTGTTTAATTACATATTAGTTTTGTTTTTATGCCATTATTCAATTCAACATGAACTCCGTCGATTTGATTTCTAATCGATTTGTTATTTAGTTCGTCAGTTCAATTTCCTCGACATCCTCTTTCTCCACAAAACGTCCCATAATTCCAATAAAATATTTATAACATTAATGGCAATTTAATCCCATTCCATAACTCAAGGGATAATTTATACAGCCAAAAATGCCGGGTGTTACATATACATCACCTAAATTTCAAAAACTGCACAAACTTGACATACACTTCAAAACAACACCCCTACATGTTAAAATGCGCCTGACTGCCGCAATCAACCCCATGAGCCCGTCCTGCCAACTGCACCTACTCATCGGCATGAGGCACAAAGTCCTCATCTGGAGGATCCATACCTACAATAGGAAGTTCAACTATGAGCCTAGAGCTCAGTAAGAACATATAATGCAGTGATGCATATGCTATGCATGAACTTTTGAAATACATGAACATTCTTTTAAATTATATTCAAGTGGACAGGGGTATAAGTGGGGCTTATAGAGGAACTAGCGCAACAAGAGTACACAACAGGTACATAACAGGGGTGCACTTTAGGCACATAACAGGATAATAGGATGTCAGTCCCCGTCCCACACTTAACCGTACATTACAATCACATTTTATCTTTCTTAAGTTCAAATCACGTGCATAAAACATTTACATGACTTTTAGGAAAACGTGTATGCATGAACATATACAGTGCTTAAACGTAACATAAACAGGGAATAGGATAACAAAGCAAGACATAAAACAAAATACATTTCACTTAGAACGTAACCTATGACCTAACTACCCGACAACCAAAAACCTAGTACCTCCGTGATGTAGGGCCTTAAGGGCCAACTTATACGCATGAACTTACCTGATGTCCATAAAGTTACAACACGCACGTATGTCCTTGGCAATTATCGAACCTATATCATGCACGATCGAACATAAACCACATTGAAAAATGCTAACTAACAAACTTAGTAGAACTCTCTCTAAGCTCCATTCAAACCCTTAGATAACATTCTAGCGTGTTTTTTGTACAAAAATGATAAGTTTTCTCCAAAACCTTAACCCTAAAACTTCAACGGAACTCACGTATAACTAGTAAAAACTCGTTAACTAGCGTAGAGGATTACCTTAGACGGAGAAATCGGAAGAAATTGGAAGGAAGGAAGAGCTTCGTTGATCGTTGGCGTGGAGAGGAGGTTGTCTAGTTTGCGTGAAAGAGAGAAATAGAGAAGGGAGAAAATGAGAATTGTTTCATGTGGGAGGGAAGAGAAGAGAGGAAGAACATGGCTTCTTCAACAAGTTGAACATGTGTCAAGCCCTCATTGGCTCCCTCCCAACCACCTTAATTGCTTTTCCATGATGTCATTTCATTGGTTTTTAACTAAATCGTTATTTAGTTCGTCGATTCGGTCTCACGAATCTCTCATTTTCTATTAAACACTCTGACAATTTCCACTAAAACATTCATTGTATTAATATCAAATTAATCCCGTTTAATAATTCGGAGAATAATTACATGGCCAAAAATACCGGGTGTTACACTTTGAACAGTAGCTTCTTTTTTGTCTTATTAGTAAAAACTGTGCATGAATAGTCTTCAAACAGCAAAGAATAGCCTTCTTTTAGAAATTTTCCAACACTCAATAAATTTGAATCCAAGTCTAAAACATACAGAACATCTTTGATGTGGCAGCCTTCACAAGAATTTAGCTTTACAACTAATTTTCCTTCTGTTTTGCAGATTATTCCATCTACCATCTTTACAGTTGTTATAACAGATCTGTCCAAACTAACAAAATCTCGTACTTTTGTAGTCATATGACTGCTACTACCGCTGTTCATATACCAAACATTTGAACCACAAAAATCAGCATCATAGCAAGCAAGAAATAGATTTTTGGATTCATTTTTATCCTTTTCTTCAATGACGTTAGCTTGCTTTTCATCTTTTTCTTTCACACGACAAAATTTTTCTATATGGCCAGGTTTATTACAGTAGTAACATTTAAACTTATGAGTTTAAGTTTCACTTTTGCCACTTGAGTGTTGATTTCTATCACTTGAACGGCCACATCCTCTATTTCCTCTACCTCATCTTTTCCCTCTAAAGGAATAACATCTACGATTGTTATTATTGTTGTGGCGGTCATGCACACCTTCACTATTGTTGGAAAGTTTCAGTTTAGTCTAAAATGTCTTCTCGGTAGAGTTCTCCTCATAGCTTTTGTGTCTTTCTTCGTGAGATTACAAAGAGCCCAATAGTTCATCAACTGTTAAGACACTCAAGTCTTTTGATTCTTCTATGGCGGACATTGCTGACTCATATTTGCTAGTCAAACTTTGCAAGATTTTTTCTACAACCTTTTGATCTGATATCTGCTCATCATACTTCCTCATTTGATTAACAATGCTCATAAGATTATTGGAACAATCATGTATTGACTTCTCTTATTTCATGCGAAAAACTTCAAACTGTCGGCAGAGTGTTTGAAGTTTGACTGTAAGCACCTTTATTGTGCCTTGATACCTATTTTTGAGTGCATCCCATGCTTCCTTTGCTTTAGTCGCCGCTGAAATCCGAGAAGAAAAAATAGCATCATCCACTAGTTGCTAAATGAAGAAAAAGGCTTTGACATCTTTCTTTCACAAATCTTTCAATACTTTAATTGCTACATCTTCTTCGTTGTAGTCATTCTCTATCAACTCCCATAAATCTTGAGAGATGAAAAGAGTTTTCATCTTCATGCTCCAAACATTATAGTTGCAGCCATGAAAAATTGGAATTGTCAGTTGTGAGATGCTCACTTCATTTGAAACGCTTGCCATCATTGAAAAAGTTCTTCACATACCTCAGTAGTGGCTTTGATACCAGATGTCAGGTTTATAACCTATTTAAACAGACAACTTCTCTCCTAGACTGCAAAATCAAGAGAGGTATTCAACAACAATGAAGAACTTTCACATAGGACTTTTAACAAACATGTTGAGGGCAAGAGCCAAATGAGTGAAAGATGTTCATCTCTCTATCTATTCAATATCCAAACTGAAAAATTTATACAAATCAAATGCAATAGATTCTGCCATATTCACGTTCCCACTAACCCACTAAGGAACATGAAATCAGACTCCTAATAAACCTCATACGCATTCTAACTACCTCATAAGAATAAGACAAATTATTGATAGTCTTTGACTTAGTAAATTCTGCATTATTTCTAACAATAACTCGTTCTCTAAAATGAGAACAAAATTAAAAGATGGTGATATTGGAGCCTGGAACTGGCGAGCTCAGAGATGATGAAGGCTCTGGAGCTCCCAAAAATAGAGACAACGGCATTGGCGGGGTAGCTGGAGAAGGAAACAAAGGAGTACTCCGCATTTATTTCCAATTATCAAAATTATTTTAAAATGAATTAAAATACAAAAATTAAGTTGAATTAAAGACATTTTATCATATTTATTTTTTACCCCTAACGATGAGATGTCTTGCATGCATCAATTTAAACATTTTACCATTTTGAACATAGACAGTGGATTTTTTGGTTCCTCACAAGACATGAATTATCGTTGTTCATAACACCAGTAACGTGCGAAACCTATGGATCATGAAAAAAAATTAACATGAACATAAATGAATTTTTGTTATAATATACTAGTAATTATACGTGATTAAAAATCTTATTTTTATTTTAAATCTAATCTAAGGTATTAAGAAAAATATTTTTGTAGATAACTTCACACAAGTACTAAAATAGGGAGATTCAATAACGATATGCTCAATCTTTGAAACTTTTGATCTTCTTCGCCAATCCTCCTCACTTCGAATAAACATGTGTGGGTGTGATGAATGAAACACGATCCACTCAATATAGGATAGATCGTATTCTCAATAAATGAGAAGATCTACTTGGATTTAGAGAACAACTCTTTAAAACCACACGTGTTACTCACAAATTTCCTTTCAAAAGTTTATTCTACAATCTCCGAGTTTTTCAACCTTATTCATATAATGAGGTTATGAGATCTAATTTTAAAGATGGAATTAAATTTGTAACGATTATCATAACTTTTTAAAAACAACAGTTACAAAATTTTATCTTCCATTTAAAATTCAAATTTGATTATGTAAATGTTATCTTAACATAAAAAAAAAATATTAAGAAAATTATCTCCTGTCGAAATTTTTATTTTGTAACAATTATTGACATATTCAAAACAAACCGGTTACAGAAATCAAAACAAACTTGTTACCATATCTCAATACTTGACACTATGACATCAACTTAAATTTGGCATAATATGTTTTCAAAAGTAACTTTATAAGTTTGTTAATATTCCATGTAATGAAAAATAACAGAACTTATTATTGAGTGTATTAAATAACTAATTCATAATTAATTATTTAATCTTCTTTGTTCATTTTTTCTATTGTTCGAATAATAATAGAATGTGATGAACAGACCAATGGACTTAAAGTTTTAAACTCCAAGATCTTTTGTTAAATAATATAAACTCTTTATAACGATTAGCATAATTATTAACTCTAAAGTAATTCAATTAAATATTTAGAGTTGTCATCTTTAAACTACAAAGTATATTTACTCAAATGATGTCTATTAATAGTCATTACATATTGTAAATGCAAATATGTTGGCATTAATTTTTTGGCGAACTACATTTATGGTAATAATATTTTATTCTATTATTTTTCAAATTGGTAGTTTATTTCTTGGTAATCAATAAATAATCTATTCAGGATGGATGAATATTGGAAATCATGAAGATATTGGTGAAAGTAAAAATTAGGAAACCTAAAGATCAAGGAAAATTGTTAAAAATCTAAAGGCATTTGTTTTTTGGAAAACTTTATTTTGGAAAGCCGATTTGAAAACGATTTGATGAATTATATCAGGCTTCGAGATCACATTAATCATGAGATACTTTCCTAAGTATTTGGGATCCATATCCAAGTAGTTGGCAGTACTTTCTTAAAATATCACACGAGGTGTCACGCAACCAATTTTGTGATATTCGGTTTCCTTATTACTTGCGGCGCCAAATCTCTATTTGGTATTTGATTAAATCTCAGATAAGACAGTTGCCAATAATATTTAAGTGTTCGTTTTCTAAGGAAGTGACTGACGGAGTTTTGATTATTCTTGAGAGAAGATTTCTTCATTGTTGAGCTGTCGCTGTTCTTTCTCTCCTAACGCTTTTGCGTATGGGTTTGTGATTATTCATTCAATTCTTGAATGATTATTTTACATACTCTGCTTATGCTGTGGAATTCATCGATTATTCGAGTGTGTTGATTTATTGCGTCTGAAGACAACAACCTGGTTTTACAGACGGTGTCATAGGAGGCAATCTTCCTTATTCTTCTGTAACACCCGGCATTTTTTTTTGCCATATAATTATCCCCAACATTTTTATGCGAAATTCATGGTTAATAATACAATGTGTGTTTTATTGGAATTTGTGGAACAAGAGAATTTCAGAGAAAACCCAAATCGACAAACTAAGTAACTAACTGGTTAGAAACCAATGACGGGCAATTTGGGAAACCAATTAAGGTTGGTGGGAGAAAACTAATAGATGGTGGACACTTGTCCAAGCTCATTAATGAAACTCTCTCTTTCTTCTCTTATTTTCTCTTCTCTTCTACGTAAACTCCCTTTCATTTTCCTCTCTTCTTTGTTCTCTCTTTCACGCAAACCAGACAACCTCCTCTCCACGCCAACGATCAATGAAACTCTTCCTTCTTCCAATCTCTCTGTTTCAGGTAATCCTCTAAGCTAGTTAGCGATTTTGGACTAGTTATCCGTGAGTTTTGTTGAAGTTTTAGGGTTAAGACCTTTAAGAAAACTCATCGTTTTGGTACGAAAACATGCTAGATCGTTTTCTAAAGGTTTGAATGGAATTTAGAGCTTATCCTACTAAGTTTGTAAGTTAGCTTTTGTAACTTGGTTTATTTTTTTATACATCGTGCATGTTATAGGTTCGTGCATCACCGAGGCAACACGAACAAAACCTGCAACTCTACGGACATCAGGTAAGTTCATACGTATAAGTTGGCCCTTAAGGCCCTATAGCACGGAGATACTAGATTTTTGGTTGTCGGGTAGTTAGGTGGTAGGTTAAGTTCTAAATTGAATGAGTTTGCTTTCTGTTTTGCAAGTTATCCTGTAGCCTGTTTAAGTTATGTTTAAGCACCGTAAATGTTCTTGCATACACTTTTTCATGAAAGTCATGTAAATGTTTTATGCACAAGATTTGAAGTTAAGAAAGATAAAATCTGTAATGTAATGTACGGTTAAGTGTAGGATGAGGACTGGCATCCTGTTCTGTATTTTTGTTCTGTTCTGTATTCCTATTATGTGCCTCATAGTGCACCGTGTCTGATAGTGCACCTCTGTTGCGCCAGTTCCTCTATAAGCCCCACTTATACCTCTCTGTCAGTGAAATATAAAGTAATGTTCATGTATTTGAAATGTTCATGCATAGCATATGCATCACTGCATTGTATGTTTTATTGAGCCCTAGGCTCATAGTTGAACTTCTTGTTGTAGGTATGGATCCTCCAGATGAGGACTTTGTACCTCAGGCCGACGAATAGGTGGTTGGTGGCACGAGCTTTCGGGGGTAGTTGCGGCAACCAGACACATTTCTGACCTGAGAGAGTGAAGTTTTTAAAGTGAAGGTTGTGTGTGTAGACTTTGTATTTATGTTTTTAAAACTTCTGTTTGGTGAATTCTTGAAGTGTATGTCAAGTTCTGTACAGCTTCTGAGATTTTAAAACGGTGTATAGACTATGTGTTGATGTTTTTAAAACATCTGTTTGACAGTATATTTTGAAATATTCTGGAACTGTTTGGAATCTTTTCCCTTTAGGTTGTGCTTGGATTGTCTCGAGTTTTAGAGCTATCCATACAGTTTGTTTTCTTGAATCTCTGTCATGTTGTCAAGCATGTTTTAAAACTTCGTTTTGATCAGGTTTTGGGGGTTTGAAGCTTTTATGCCTTCTGTTTTCATGCCTTCTATTTTTATGTCTTCTTGTTAAAATAGTCGTCCAAGCCTTCTATAAAACAGTCGTCCACGCCTTCTGTAAAACAGTCGTCCACGCCTTCTTCAAAAACAGTTGTCCATTTTGCCTTTGATTTTAAACATCAACGGGCTTCTGTTGTCTACTGTTTTTGTCTTTTATTTCAAACGCCCACAGACTTCTGTTATCTACTATTTTTGTCTTTTATTTTAAACGTCTACAGACTTCTGTTGTCTACTGTTTTTGTCTTTTATTTCAAATGTCCACAGGCTTCTGTTGTTTACTGTTTCTGTCTTTGATTTTAAACTTCAGCAGCTTTTATTTGTCCACAGATTTTGTCTTTGATTTTAAACGTCCACAGCTTCTGTTTGTCCACAGATCCTATCTTTGCTTTCAAACATCCACGGCTTCTGCTGTCCACAGTAAGTTTTCCACAGCATGACATCCAGTTTCTGTTTCCCATTTTATTAAGTCTTCCTCTGCATGTCTATCGCCCATACTGTTTTCTTTTCTAAAACGTCCAAAGTATTCTGTTACCCTGTTTTTCTTCTGTCATTTATCCCGACTTCAATTCCAGAGAAGGTTTTCTTTGTGTAATATTTTAAAAGTTCAAAAAAAAATATGTCACGTTTTAAATGTCCGGAGTGAGGCTCCTCGACCCCGATCGGGTAGGGGGGGGGTGGTCGTCACATCTTCATTGAAGCTCAGTCTCGGGAGGAGGCTGCATTTGAACTCGGGAGGAATTCTGTTTATCGACAATAGGAGCTTGTTATTTTGATCGTGGGCAAGGGAATTTTGCCATAACACGGATTCTAGGAAGAATCATCAACAACAAGGGGAGCTTGTTGCTTTTAGCTCTTGGGAGAGATCAATCTCAAATCGATGGGAGCTCGCAAAAACAGTTTCATTAGAGAAGTTAGGAAGTGGCGGCGACAAAGATAAGAGGGAGTCTTTATTTGTTTAAGTCCGTTTAGCTTGTAACTTTGTGAACTCGTGAAATGTTTTTATATCTGGGCGTGGCCTCGCAGACGTAGGTGAATTGCCGAACTCTGTTACTAACCTCTTGTCCCTTTTATTTCTGCATATTTATAATTGTCCATCATTGCATTAATTATCGGTGTCACACGAAACACTCTGTGTGATATCGTATAACTGATCTTAATCTTTCACATATGTATTAATCCTTCATTTAGATTTGTGCTAGAGCTATGTTTATAATCCGTTAACCTCTCAAATTATATTTTTATCATTTGCTATTATTAGATTTTTATTGAATAATTAATTCACAACGTTTATGAACCGATCGTTGATGTTCGATCATTGAACTTAACAAACAAGAAAATCTATGTAAATGAATTACATTGTGTCGATGTTAACATTTTCAACTATTCATTTTAATTTATTCTCAATATGTTAGGTTTATGAATTGTAATTCATACAAATTTTTATCAAGTAAATCAAATAATAAATTAAAACAAAATAGATGTATGCTAAATACACAATTAAGATCATACATATATGATCATCATTATAAAATTAATTATTCTATACATAACAAAAATTATCAGAACAAAATAATTTTATTTGATTCAGTTTTATATGATCATATTATATATAACATATTTATCTTAGGTCACTACATATATAGTTGGGATGTGACTATACATTCTTAATGAGATAAATTATGTTTATAATTACAAATTATTTGAAAATTTCATACTTCAAATATAAGTCACAGACTTATTTTGGTAATTACTCTTTATATTTTATCGCACATATATAGAATATATATGTTAATATAAAATTTGCATAAATAACCAAAGAGTTTTCTATAAATTTTATTACGCATAATCTAAAAATGAAACATAATATTGATCAATATAAATTTATTCATATAATATAAAATTATTCTATTACATTTGTTTGTTGGCCACATAATTTACAACAAACTCGCACTTGCTCTAAAACAAATGAAACATGTCTCTAATCCCTAAGCCCTCCAAATGTTCCTCAAAATGCTTGAATTACCCAAAATAACTAGATTGTAAAGTGGAAGAAAAGAAATAGAGGAAAGAAAAAATGAAAATTGTAATTTTATTGAATTCATATTCATGACATTTATGATCACTTTATATATTACTTGATGAGCATTAGACTTATATATGAATTTTGTAATATAGGTGATACATTTACTGAAGAGATTGTGAACATAAATAATGTCACGACCCAGAGGCGAGTCTAACAAATCACTGGGTTGAACGACCCAATCATTGAAGAAAACCAGATCGCCAAACCCAAGGCTTGGTTCCTAACAAAAAACTTGAATATATTATCAAAGTTCAAGAGGTCACACAATGATTATAGATAAAATAGTGAGATAATTAAACAACAAATCAATTAGGCTCAAACATCTTAGTTTAAAGCCAAATATCATATATAAGCCCAAAGCAAGAGAAGTTCTCACCAAATAACTAAATAACACTCAAATAAAAACTAAATAAAAGATGTCATCACCCAATATATATTTCATATCAATAATAAAATATCATGCATCAATGGTAAATATGTATAACAATACATACCTATACGTAAAAAGTGGACATACTGGCGATCAGGCCCCGTCAGGTTTTTCATGAGTGATAGCTCACTAAAATAAGATTTTCTTAAAAACCATACAATACAGTGCCAAAAGTATAAAACTCTTACCTCGACTTGATCTGCACTTCCCACGCACATGAGCAACAACCTCTAGCACTAGCTACCACAAACTTGTTCGAGCCTAAAACAAAATTAAAGTTATGAATATTTCACTTAACTCTAAGGGAAAACATGAATGTGTCATATACTGAGAATAAAACCCAAAGCGAAAACACTATAAATGTAACACCCGGCATTTTACCTATGTAATTATTTTCCCGAATTATTAAGTGGGATTAATTCAATATTAATACAAAGTATGTTTAGTTGGAAACCAAAACGAATGAGTTTATATTGAATTGGATAATGAGATAAAAACCAAACAAAGGGGTAACTAAACAAACAAGCTAGTTGGTAATGGATGGAGGGGTAAATTGGGAAGAAATGAAGGTTGGTGGGAGATAACCAATGGATGATTGCCAAGTGGCAATAACTTGCTGAGAAACCTACCTATTCTCCTTTCCTTCTACGTAAACATTCATATGCATTTTCCTTCTCTGTAATCCTCTCTAGATTCTCTTTTCTTGTTGACAAAACAAATATCGAAGTTACTTCGATCTTCTCAGATTTCCTTCCTGCTCCTCCGCTAAGGTAAACATCTTCTAATGCTAACACATTTGGACAAGCAAAAACTACGTGTTTTGCTGAAGTTTAGGTTAAGATATTTGGGAGAGAACTCTCGGTTTTTGGTATGGAAACGCATTCGCTGTTATCTACAAATCTGAAATGGAGTTTACCGCATAATCTTCCATGTTATTTGTTAGCATTTGCAGTTTGTTTAATACCTCTTCATGCATACTACAGATCCGAGCATTTCAGGGACATTCGAGCATCTGACACCGCAGCAAACAGGTAAGTTCATAACCGTAGGTTGGCCCTTAAGGCCCTACATCACCGAGGTACTAGGGTTCCTGTTCTGTCGGGTAGTTTTGGGTAGAAATGTTATAGCTTTTGTTCAGTTTGTGTTCTGTGTTGTCTGTTCAGTTCACGTTCTAAGTTGTCCGTTTTCTGTCTCATAATATGCTCTGTTATTTCTGATGTCTGCTGTTATAGGTTCAGGCACTGAGAATGTCATGCATACACGTTTTACCGAAAATCCATGCAAAAACTGATTTCTGTACACGGTTTGAAACTAAACAAGATAAAATCTGACTGTCTGTAATGTACTGGTTAAGTGCGGGACGGGGACTGGCCCTCTGGTTTTATCCCTCCCTGGGAATCTGAAAATATTGTCCCTGGCAAGGACCCTCTGGTTTTATCCCTCCCTGGGAATCTGAAAACTGCCGTGCCTGATAGTGCACCTACTGAACCAGTTCCCCTATAAGCCCTACTTAATTCTTCTGCCACTGTAATGTAATGTTCTGTTCTGTCACTGAATTTCTGAAAGTTCATGCATTGCATATGCACCACTGCATTCTGATTATGTCCTTACTGAGTTTTAGACTCATAGGTGAACTCCCTGATGTAGGTACTGAACCCGAAACTGAGGATCTTGTTCCTCAAAGTGATGATCTAATGTAGAGGGTGGATCGAGCTCATGGGGTGGTTGCTGCAGCCAGACATATATATGCTCTGAGGTTTAAGTTTTTTAAAGAGAAAATATTGTCTGTGAATTTTACTTAGATTCTGATGTCTTGGTTTTAGGAAAACTCTGTTGAAATTCTGTGGTATTCTGGTAATGTATGGGATTTGTCTTGATGTCTAAAACCTCTGTATTTGACAGTTGAATTTATGTTCTGAAGTATTCTGGAATTGTTTGGAATATTTTTCTGTTGGCCTGTGCATGGATGGTTTCTAGTTTTAGAGCTATCCATGTAATTTGATTTTTCTTAAGTTTCTGCCGTGGTTTACTGTTATGTTTGAAAAAAAATCATATTTTGAATCGGTTTTGAAGGTTTGAAACGTTTATGTTTTTATGCTCTCTGTTTGTTTGTCTTTCTGTTAAATGTTGACAAATTCTGTTTTTAAAACTATGTCTTCCGATTGCATCTTCTGTTGCTTTAAAATCACATCTACCGTTGTTGTTTTTATTGTATCTTTCGATCACTGTTCACAACTTCATCTTCCGGTCACTGTTCACAACTTCATCTTCCGGTGACTGTTCACAACTTCATCTTCCGGTCACTGTTCACAACTTCATCTTCCGGTCACTGTTCACAACTTCATCTTCCGGTCACTGTTCACAACTTCATCTTCCGGTCACTGTTCACAACTTCATCTTCCGGTCACTGTTCACAACTTCATCTTCCGGTCACTGTTCACAACTTCATCTTCCGGTACTGTTCACAACTTCATCTTCCGGTCACTGTTCACAACTTCATCTTCC